>JAMPIV010001232.1:0-154259 GCA_024509875.1 Oreohelix idahoensis | reverse complement strand
CACTCCAACCCCCCCCAAAAAACTCACATAAATCAAAAAAAAATCAAAACTCCTTCAGAGTTCCTCCCTTTCGCGTTGCTTCTTACTAGTTCTCTAGGCATACTTCATCTTATTCTTTAACAATGGCAGAGAGGATAAAGATGAGGTCCATCTTGAGGCTGGAAGCGAAAGAGGCAGGATTAGATGCAGAAGCTGCAAACGCGTTTATTAACCAGGAATTGGAAATATATATGACAACAGCGCGGAAGCAAACAGAGAGCCGAAGCTGAGAGGAAGGCGGAGCAACAGAGAGCAGAAGCTGAGAGGAAGGAAGAGAAAGAAAGAACAGAGAGGAGAGAAGCCCAGGAGAGGGCAGATAAAGATAAGAAGCGGAAGAAGAAGGAGGAAGGAAGAGAAAGAAAGAACTTTTGGAACAGGGTGGGGCAGAAAAATTGAAGCAGAGATGGAAACTCGCAGGGAGAGAGAGAGAGAGAGAGAGAGAAAGAAACAAGACAGATCAACATGGCGCTTAAGGCTCTAGAGAGTCGGGGCGCCTCTACTTCGACTAACGGAGAGCCGTCTTCGAACAAGTCTCAATCAATGGACCTCTCCAGTACTCAATCTGCCCAATTAACTGCTATGTCGTTTTCTTTAGAATCTTTTCCTAGCCCTAACGAAAAAATTGACAGCTACCTAGAAAAATTCGAGAGACTCGCGAATCTTTATGGGTTAGAGAGTACCCGCTGGGCGCTCAAAACTTTCAACTCTCAATGTCACTGAAAGGCAATGCTTATGACGTGTACACAAAGCTGGGACCGAATCAAACATGATTATGACCTGTTGAAGAAGGCCTTACTACAGCAGTTTGAGATGACTGCCCGAAAGTTTCTGCAGTTGTTCAGAAACAGCCGAAAAGAGAGCACGGAAACATTTCCCCAGTTCTCTTCACGTCTCACGGGTTATCTGACAAAGTGCATTGAATTATCTGACCTACCTCTTTCATATGAGGGACTCCTCGAACTTGTTCTTGTGGAGCAGATAAAATCCACTTTGTCGAATGAAACTCGTAGATTTTTGGCTGAACAGGGGGCAGTCAGGCTTGAAGACATACTCAATAAAGCCGAACGCTATAGCAATGCAATGGCCGAACTTCCCAGCACTAAACGTAAACCCACAGATGAGCCATCTCGAAAACAGAATCTAGAGCAGGCATCCTATTCTTCCACTTCCTCTCAACATTATAACCAACGAGATAACAATACCCAGAACCCCCCCCAGGAAAAATCCAAATTCTACAAAACCCGATACCCCCCCAACAACAATTCTGATCAACCCAACAAGCCTACGTGGCAGCGCGGCCACCACGGTCAAGGAAAAGGGAAGACCCCTACACCAGGAACGTCTGATCAGGGCAAACAAACCGGTGCAAACCGCATTGGATGTTTGCATACAGCCTCGAAAGGTAGAGTCAATGTCAGTGATTCTCAACCTGAGGGGGGGACCGACCCTCAACTCGAGGAACTGTAATTTTGAACGGTACCTCTACTACTTGTCTTTTTGACACTGGATTAAGTTTTGATTGTATTGTCGCTAGGCACCTAGTCAAACCCGGTCAGGAGACAGAGGAAACCGTCAAACTTAGTGGAGTTTTCAGGAGTGATGCACCCAGGACGCTTCCTATCGCATTGGTAGAAATACACTCTGATTTTGTCAGAGGGGTTATTAAAGCGGCCATTATGGATGATCCTATCTACCCAGTTATCTTGGGATGTAGATATGTGTTCATTGGGAGACCTAAGGAGCCGATTGTGGCAGCGGTAACCACAAGAGGGCAAGCCAAGAAGGAGAGGGAGCCTGCGCCAAATTTGTTGCCGAATGAACTGAAGGAGGCGCAACAAAAGGACCCTACTCTGGCGCCCTGCTTTAAAAAAACTGCCCATGGCTAAGGACCCCAGACACAACGGAGACATCTTTTCTAAGGATGGCGTATTGTATCGTAGAACGGGCAACCCGGACACGGGGAATAACCAGCTCCTAGTACCGACGCAGTACAGAAGCCAGATCTTAGAAATGGGGCACTCTCTTCCCTTTAGCGGACATATGGGACAAAACGCCACTATTCAGCGAATAAAAAACCACTATTGGTGGCCAGGAATGAACTCTGACATTGTCAGGTATGTGAAATCCTGCGCCCAGTGCCAACGGGTAGCACCCAAGCACTTGACACCCCCAGTACCTATGGGGCAAATGCCAATAGTAGGGACTCCATTTGAACGGGTTGCTGTCGACATTATTGGTCCCCTGGAAAAGACCAAAAGAAGGAACAGGTTCACCCTGACCTTAGTCGACACTTGCACTATGTGGGCCGAAGCTGTACCGCTACCATGCACTAATTCCAAGCATGTCGCAGAAGCCCTTGTGCAAATTTTTTACACGGTTGGGATTCCCTCAACAAGTTTTGACGGACAATGGATCCCAATTCCGTAGCCTGTTAATGGAGGAGATCTTTAAGATCTTGAGGGCCAAACATATCCACACAAGTCCCTACCATCCGGCCGGAAATGGGCTCGTGGAACGTTTTAACGGTACCCTCACCATGATGTTACGTAAGCTGGGTCAGGAGAAACCGGAAGACTGGGACCAATATATATCGGCTGCCTTATTCGCCTACCGAGAGGTACCCCAAGCGTCTACGGGTTTTGCGCCAGCTACACTTTTATTTGGCAGACCTATTAAGGGGCCACTAGAAGCCTTACTTCGGTCCCTGAC
Organism: Oreohelix idahoensis; assembly: GCA_024509875.1. NCBI lineage: Eukaryota > Metazoa > Mollusca > Gastropoda > Stylommatophora > Oreohelicidae > Oreohelix > Oreohelix idahoensis. The sequence continues at coordinate 151,511 of JAMPIV010001232.1, read as the reverse complement.
AGACCAGAAGGCTGACGAGACAGTCGTCTCTGCAAGCAAGTATGTATCTGAGCTTAAGGAAAGGCTAAAGCTAGGATGGGATCTAGCTACTACCAACCTTAAGAAAGCCCGCGCTAAAATTACTAAAAAATACAACAAAGCTGCAAAAGAGAGAGAACTACAACCAGGGGAAAGTCCTATTGCTACTTCCAACCGGAAGCAATAAACTTCGCATCGGATGGCAAGGACCATTTAAATTAAAAATAATCTCAAATACCAAGCGCAAACACGGCCATAAAGGCAGAAAGGAAAGGTGCTTCCACATAAATCTGCTGTTCGTTGTGACGCCACTCCTCTTAGCTCTTGCACATTATTTAGGCCCAACGTTCTTCCTTCTCTTATTATTGTTCTTCTGAGTGTTTCTTTTGGTCTTCCTTTTTTCCGCTTACCCTCAGGAACCCAAGTGAGCGCCTGAAGTGGTATCCTGTTGTTTTGCATTCGTAGGATCCGATATATGCAACCATCAGTCCTTTAAAGATATAGTTCGGAGACAATCTCTGCCAGAGAGTCAACTCTTAAACCAGGGCTCGACTAAAACAGTACATGTGAATTCTTAAACTGATGTACCTGGTCGAAACAAATCTAATTGACATTTGTTATCGAAATTAACAAACAGCTTGTTCTCCAATGATTTTGTTATTTTCCAACTCTCACAGCCGTATGTTAACACTGAGATAACATTTGAATTAAACAGACGAAGCTTGGTATGTATATTCAATGATCGTAATTTCCAAATGTGAGATAATCTATTGAAGGCGCTAGCTGCCAAAGCAATTCTAGTATGGATTTCTCTTGTTGTGTCACCATCCTGAGTCATTTTACTGCCTAAATAATTGAAACTTTCAACTTTCTGTAGTTTTTCCCCGTTCAAGATGATATCAAAGGTCTCGTTAGAAAAGTTCATAGCTTTAGTTTTAGAGGCATTTATTTGGAGACCAATTTTAACCGAGAGATGACACAAATTATTTATTGCTTCTTGGGATTGTCTTGGTGTTGAACTTAAGAATGCTACATCATCTGCGAAATCCAGGTCCCCCAGGAATTTTCCATTTGTCCATTTTATACCCAATTGTTCATTGTGGGTATAGTTTCTCATAACCCAATCAATAGCTATTCCAAACAAGTAGCTGCGGTGGAAATAATAAGCCTTGTTTCACCCCTGTTTCTACTGTAAAAACATTCTGTATTCCCCACTATTTGTTCTAACGGGTCTCAACATCTTGCCATTGTCAAATAAGCTCTTTGATTATACATTACATATTTTGTTGGAAAACCATTTTGTAAGTTCTTCCACAATGATCAGAGAAAATAGACTATCAAAGGCTTTTTGAAAATCGACGAAGGTGATAATAAGTGGCGATTGCCTTTCCACTGATTCTTCAAAGAACAAACTGTCTTTCCATTGTTGTGGTGGTTTTTCTTCTCTCCATACTTCATTTATAATATCTAAAATTCTCAAGAGGTTGTTGTCATTAACTGCTTTAATCATTTCCCCTGAAATTAAAAAGATCTCACGTACCAATTACAAGATCTCCATCAAAGGAAAGGAGAAGGTCTTCCACATAAATCTGCTAAAGAAATATTTGGAAAGACCGGTGCCATCCTCCGAGCATCTCCTGGCTGTCGCCATAGCAACGGAAGACGAGGAAGATGATGATGGTTGCATGGAGTATCCACTGCAACCACAGAATCCTTTAAAGATGTCAAGTTCGGCGACAATCTCTCACCAGAACAACAAACAGAAACCAGGGCTCTACTAAAACAGTACAGTGCAGTCTTAACGGATGTACCTGGTCGAACAAATCTCATTGAATTTGATATGAAATTAACAAACGAGACCCCGGTTCAAACCAGAGTTTACCCCATCCCGTACGCTAAAGCTGATGCACTTCGCGGAGAAATAGACAAGCTGCGTCAGGCAGGAATTATCAGTGAGTCTACATCTCCTTACAGCTCGAGTGTAGTGCTGTTGCAGAAGCCCAATAAGGAAGTTCGGCTGTGTATTGATTACAGGTTGCTAAACGCTGTAACGGAATTCCAGCCCGAACCTCTCCAAACTGTTTCTGAGTTGTTCACCAAGCTCAGCAAAGCAAAGATCTTCTCCAAGATTGACCTCAGTAAAGGTTATTATCAAATACCAGTCAAGGAGGAAATTAAACCTTTGTTAGCTTTCAGCACTAGCGAAGGACATTAAACATTTAATGTGATGCCGTTCGGTTTGCATAACGCACCAGAAGTGTTCACCAGGATGATGAGGAAGCTTCTAGAACCTTTGCAAAGTCCCCATATCCATAATTTCATGGATGACATATTAATTGCATCGGAAACCTAAAAGGACAGTTGTCTGCATACCCCATTTTGAGGTTGCCTGACCTCAAGAAACCTTTTGTACTGAGAGTCGACGCGTCAGGTCAGGGCATCGGGTCAACACTGCTTCAAGCCGATGACAGTGACCTGAACATGCTATTTCCAGTTGCCCATGGCAGTCGGAAATTAAATAAAGCGGAACGGAACTACAGCGTAGTTGAAAGGGAATGTCTTGCTCTGATTGACGGTATCAGACGCCATCATGAGTTTCTTTATGGTACATCTTTCACGGTGCAAACAGACCACGCTCCGTTAGCATTTCTTGGTGCCAATAAAGAATTTAACGCTAGGATCATGCGTTGGGCCCTCCTTTTAAGCGTTTATTCTTTCAAAGTGGAATATATTCCGGGAAGACAGAATGTCGGGGCTGATTTCCTGAGTAGAAACTGGACTACAGAGGAAGAGGAGGAAGGTGAAGATACCAATCATCCAAAAGTTACCGATCAGGGCAGCTTCATCGTCATAAATCAAACATGAAAACACGTTTTCACGTCTCAAAAGAGGGGACGATTGTGATGGACGAACTCGGCTGACCCTGAACTTTGTTGTAACTTCTTGTAAAAACGGGACTTCTTTCACGTGGATTCATTAGCTATGCAACTGTTCCACACAGAGGGCAAACACGTTTGCTGATTGATATGCGGAGAGTTTACCTATCGTTTATTCTGGTCATCGCATTGATTTAAGGAGAGATTAAATCACGCCCACTAACATCTCTTGAACAATCATAGGCAGTTATTTTCATTAACTTGGCCAGTGGGGGGCGTTGCCAGAATCAAACAGATAATGCGACCACGATCAAAGAGACAGACTGAGGGATTTCAGGGGACTATCGGCGCTATCAAAGACAGTAGTGGTCCCTGATACGAGACGCAGTTTCTTGCCGCTATTTTCGCGTCTCGGTGTCAACCGCAGAACCGAGCGAACGGGGAAAGCCGAAACGGGCAGCAGCGAGCGGAGATACGAAGACCAGGGGGCGGCTTCTCCCTTGATTTGGCGGTCAGATCCCCAAAAGTTCCTGGGATGAAATAAGCTGTCAAGTTTTTCATGTCCCACTCAACTTACATTCCATTTTAGATAAATAGACCATGAAGAATAGACACTTTATCACTCGCTGGCCAGACCTTTACAGAAGCACTAGCTTTATTGAAATCTTGTTATAGATTTTCCCCTGGATTTTATATATATATTTGCAGTGATTTCTATTCTGTGCAAAGCGGTAATATATTGTGTAAAGTGATCAGTGGTCTAGTTCAGTCATTCTATTTCAATGGATTTTGTGTTAATTTAAATCTATTAAATTAAACCATCTCAATAGTTCCAGTTGTAAATATAATGATCTATCTATTATATTATTTCAAAAGATAATAGATGCTTAAATTAACTTTTAAAGTCGCGAAGGAATTTATAATTAATAAATTCAGTTAAGTCCTAGTTTTATAGATGTGTGTGTTTTTAACCACTAGAATTCGCGCAGTGTTTATTAAATACATAATTAAATACTCGAGTGTATTATAGGCTTAACGGGAAATTTATCGCGCTTGATTTTTCGGTATGTTACATGTCTTTTTTCTTTCACACAGAGTGATCGTAACCTGCGGTCCCAGCTAAATAAAGAAAGAAATAAAGAAATCATCCTATAAACTTCCAGTCATATTGAAGAAACATTTCTTTTAAATATAATCTTGTGGCGGTCCTTTGCGACCTAGCTGTCAGAATTAAATGAAATAAAGCCCACCCAAGAACATTGTAAAGAACAATCATCAAATTACCATTACAAACCTGTAAGATAAACTGGAAGGTAATCATCGCCAGTAGCGATATTATATTTACTGTTTACTGTGAGAGAGTACATATTTTCCTGACTGTGACTGAGCCTAGTTTTTCCTCAATTGGATTTAATAAAACTTTCCGGTCAGTTACTATCATCACGCATTGAAGGAATTTTACCATAGCGGAAGATTAAAAGAGACCACTTCATTTTCACCCCTGTGCCGAACTGTGTCAGTGCCATCCCATAGACTCCTTTTTTATATAATAAAAAACACAAGAACTCTTAGTCTTCAAGTCTTGCGATAAGTGAGAATATTTGTTACCAGCAAAATCTCGCAAACATCTGGGGCGGGACATCGAAGGACTAGACAGTTCACATGTCAAGAGAATACTTGCTGTTTTATATACTTTTATGGATCGTCTGAGGCTGCATTCGGTAAGTGTGTGAGTATATGAGTGTGGATCCTCACGCGTGTGCATGAATGACAGGAAATTTAATCTTTTTTTCTCTTGTAACCCTTCTGTTAACTTTCGTGCCTGGTAATATAATTTTTCTGTACTCCCTGCACTGTTCCTTTAAGGGGGAGGTGATAATTGGTTAGCTCTGTTTTAAACCCCCCTCCTTTCCATTTGCTTAATAAAAGGAAGAACAGCTGGGAAGAACAGGTTTTTTCTATCACCTATACCAAACTTTGTAACACCTCTTTCAGAGCAATTAACTTCACTGTTAGGTTAACGTACCCGTGTTCCTGATATTATCTATCTCTGGACTGGGTTTATCTTTGTCTAATAAGCGGGAAGGGCTTAGTCGATACCAATCTTCTTCACCCCTCCCAAACTTGTTATTTGCATTTGTGTACTTATGATAATTTATGTAATACCTGATATTTGTTAGTGATTGATGTTTAAGGTGAATAAAATCACATAAACTCATTGAGTACTGTGTTGGAGATACCCAAAGCCCAACTTTTCCCCTATTCGTTTAATATAGTTTGTATCTACGTCGTCTGTGTGTTTGAAAACACCAAATCGGTGTGCGCGCAGAGGTGTGTCTGGAAAACTGGCAAATAATTGTTTGACCAGGAGAGCGGAAGAGAAGATTGAGAGAAACGATTTGTCGTAAATAAGTCTGTCTTTACTCTCCTCCAGCACGCTGTGAAGCAACTATTTAATCTCTACATTTTCTATCACTGAGTTTTCCAACATCATTTCACTCTAAACCGGACCATTATTTCTAAGACTCCTTTCTCTCAAAATAAATTTACGACAATGAACATAATCTTTTCCTCCATAACATACGAGCATTAATTCCAAGTAGGAAAATTCCTTTTGTCAACTGTTATTGTGTCAAAAGTTATCAATTTTCAACTTTTAAACTTGTTTCATTATATTTCAATAATAAACATACCCATTTAGATGTATGTTGGCGTCAACAACTTGGTTGACTGAAGTAATGCATCCATTGAAATGAATAATTATATATATATATATATATATAAAACAAGTAAATACTTTGATAAATTACTTTCAGCAGGGGGCTCACTAAATACGAGTCAAGTATTTCGTCGTGACACATACTGTTCTCACAGAAGTGGGCGGGGGATACATAGTTTACAACAAAATTAGTAAACGCAGTTATTGTACTTGCCATTCGAAAATCTCTGTGAGTGCCTAAAATTGGGGCTTAAAGCCTCCTTTTTACATTGCTACCAAGAGTAATATTTACCGAAGGTTGTTACTTTCGAAAAACTAATCCTTTTACTCGAACTGTGGCCATTAGTGGACCACTACTGCAGAGCAAGACAGACAAGCCGCGACAAGCAGACACATGAGTAAAAAAAAAAATCAACGAATAGAAATAACTAAATATCAATGTAGATACTTACTACAATAATACAGCAAATATCGCATAACGTAAAAAAAATACTGTTAAGAAGCAAGTAAGGGGAGGTTGTGTAGAAAGCTGGCAACCTCATCACGCGAAAAAGATTGCTAGAGAAACACCCACTGCAAAAGCACAAAAGCGTTTTAACGTAGGTTTCCTGCATGGGCCATACTGCACTTGTTTGTCCCATGCTCCGTAAATAGCGAAAAAATGGAAGGAACGAAACTAACAGAGAATAATGAACTGATATAGAAGTCTTCAACGCTGTACGAAAGTACGTAGGGGAATGGCGCTTGCAACAAAATAAACAAACAGTAACAGAAAGAATTAGGAATAGGAGAAAGCGGTGTACGAACATGATCACCTTCCCCAGCAGGCAGAGGACATGCGGTCATTTTCCTACACTTTTCTTGATTTAACGCAACATTCCCCCAACTCCACAGCTTTCAGTTGATGTCATGAGATTTGCAAATAGCTGATTAAGAGCTTTGTCGCTACGTTAGGAGTGTACCTTGTAAGTCAAGGCTATATTATTAATTATTGGTACTTCACCTTTAATCTTTGTCCTCATTCGTTCTTTCTCCCCGCCTCAGTGACCTCATTAGGACATAGTTACAGGGGCCAGCGTTAGGGGAAAATATCTACTGCCGTTTTTTCATAGTAATAAATTATAAACGAGACCATTAAGTAGATTATTGGGATGATTTTGTGGAAATACTGCTAATGACCGAAAAACATATAAACTTATTTTCAATAACGGATTGTGACAAAAACCTAGTAACACAGTGCATTCTGGGAACTGTGTAAAAGCGTTGTCACGTGACTGGTTTCTTTGTGTGCTGGCTTGGTCGCGTGTGAGTCAGGAAGTGTCTGCTGCATATCGGCTCTGATCATTCAGCTGTTTAGACCGCATAGGACTTTGGCTTTACTTTTAAAAGTTCTTGGACCAACTAATGAAATATTTATCTGAATGCTTCAGATAATACATGCAGGAAATATAGGAGTTTATTCCACTTTCCGAAAAAATTTTATGCGGTCTCGGCTGTGTTACATAGGCAAATGGCCATGGCGGTAGTCGGGCAAAGAGCGACTTCAAGGCATGTTATGGCTTTTCACAACTCTTCCTCAAGCCCGAGTGTCCCCAACAATCAGCATGTCGGACTTTTGGCAATTCCTGTATCAGGATCCATCATCAGTCCAGTTACATATGCCTCAGAAACACCGGACAGGCCGATTGGATACGGTGCATTTGGCGTTGTATGGTAAGTTGTCACACTGTTGCTCTTGACACATTATCCGTGCATATCATTTGCATGTGTGCTTAACTCTAACAACTCAGCTGATTTCTCTTTGTTCAGTTGTCAGCGTCGGCTGGCTCGAAACCAAGCGTTTGCATCCAGTTTTCCGACTAAGCTTGATGTAAAATGACGTCCCAAATGGAAATACATTATCCAGACTACACATATGTAAAACATTCCCCGTGCTTTATTTTTCTTTATATTTTTTTTTCTTACTTTTCTCCCCAGTGCCTATTTGAGATTCCCTAGACTGGCCATTATACCATTTAATGTTCAGAAATAAGATAAAGTAGCATATATTTATTTTTCTGACTTGACACTAGTTCTGTCGGGTATCGTATCCAAATACTGCACGAAAGCCCAACGCTTCGGGAAACCGCAAAACTGTTGTGAAATAATAATAGGCCTACTTTTACTGCTGCAGTTTAACCAACGTAGCTTAGTTACGGGGTATTGTCATTTCATTAAAAACCCCACACACCATTTTCAAAAATCGGAAACAAAAGACAACATTATAAAGTTTAATGTTGTCGCAGGACTATATCTATCAATGCCTTCCGTAGATGCCTACGTGTGAATTTACTGTGAAGTTTTAACACTCGGGAGACGTTAGCTAATTTGCATAGCCTAACCAGAAACAACACATTTTCTATTGTAGACGTGATCATCCAGTTTGGCTGGCGAATAATCTTAATAACAAAATAAAGGCCTATTGATAATAAATCAATGTAGGCCTTATAATAAACATATAATAATAAAATTTCACTGAATGCCAAGTCCAACCTCGTGCCAGTGAATAATTTGTGTTAATTGACGTAGGCCTAGCCTTTTTAGAATTTCAGACAAATTGGTGAAACAGTCTCTGCCAGTATTAGGCCTATAGTGTTATTTGATTTTCGTATTTTATATTGTCTACGTACAAATGCCAACATTATCCCCATAGTTTTTGTTGTTGTCTTCAGTGCGATAAAAAAATATGCGCCAAAATTATAAAATTATTTATAATAATAACCCCTTCAGTCATAACTGACTATGGGAATGCGCCCCTGAGGTGACAGCCCTCAGCTGCTTATTTTCATGGTGCTCCTTTCTGCTTGTTGTGTGAGCTTCTTTTCACCCTATCTGAGGTGGCGCCGTAAATAGCATCGCCACTTAGTGCGATCGGCAGCTTCATCCTCCCATGTTGCTGAATCCATGTCCAGTGCCCTCATATCTCTCTTGCACACATCTTTGAACCTCAGCTGTGGTCGCCCAACTGTTCTCTTGCCATCTGCTAATTGTCCGTAGAAGACATCCTTAGGAATGCGACCATCTTCCATGCGGCAGACATGAACAAGTCAGTGTATAATTATTAATATTGAATAATAATGTTAAGTAGGCCCTACTGTGTTGTCATCTTCATGGCCCTTTGAGATCATGGAACCACTACTACAGCTAGCCGCATCGCAGGAAACCTGCATTAAAAAAACACAGTCTCCAGCAGTTGTAGTTTCTGCAGCAGTGCTTTATATCATGAGGTTGCCTGTCCCATGCATAATCTCACATTAGAATTCTATATCATGAGGTTGCCTGTCCCATGCATAATCTCACATTAGAATTCGATATCATGAGGTTGCCTGTCCCATGCATAATCTCACATTAGAATTCGATATCACGAGCTTGCCTGTCCCATGCATAATCTCACATTAGAATTCTATATCATGAGGTTGCCTGTCCCATGCATAATCTCACATTAGAATTCGATATCATGAGGTTGCCTGTCCCATGCACAATCTCACATTAGAATTCTGTATCATGAGGTTGCCTGTCCCAAGCACAATCTCACATTAGAATTCTATATCATGAGGTTGCCTGTCCCATGCACAATCTCACATTAGAATTCTATATCATGAGGTTGCCTGTCCCATGCACAATCTCACATTAGAATTCTGTATCATGAGGTTGCCTGTCCCATGCATAATCTCATTAGAATTCTATTTACAACATGGCCACCAGGTGAGTAGTAGTTCTATTCTTTCTTTGTCCTCTTGTCATTTTCCGTTGCGCTCCTTATGGAGCATGGAACAGCCACTGTAGCTGGTCCCCTTTGCAGGAAGCCTGCACTGAGCATTCACATGCTCTTGTGTGCTGTGGTTTCTGTGGCAATTTGTTTTACACGATGAGATTACAAGTCCCATGCACAGTCTTGTGTTAGTCACCTTGTACAATATGCAATGCAAGGCACAGTAGACCTTTTCTCTTTTTGTCTGTTCAGATACCCCTGGAACTATGCGGTGCGCCAAACAATTTTAGCATTAACCATTTTGATTTTGTGATGCGTTTCCACAGATATATTTCAAACGTGTAATAGTGTCGCAAAAGTTTAGATTTGTCTAGCAGTGCATCTGTTGGTGAATGTCTGGTGTTTCTATGTGATATTCTAGGTGATATGCTACGTTTCTGAGTCATAAAGTAGGACATATTTTACATTTGTGTTGGAGAGTTAAAATTTAGTTTTCTGGGAAAGAGCTGCTGAGTCCCAAACTAGCTCCAGTATTATAACAATAAATTGTTGAGGAAGTCATGGAAAGATGGGGGGCTGATGGCATGGGACAGGAAGGATTGGCTTACATCTTTGCTCCTTGCGGAGTAGAAGGGAGATGATGCAGATGTGTAGATCTCACTCTACAGTTGCTGTGCAAATATAAGTTATTGATTCTGTCTTGAGCACATCTTTATTGTCTCTTCCAGTTTATTGCCATGTTCTGTATATCAGCCCTAATTTGCCACCACATGCTAAAACAGTCTTCTATGCTGTGTCCATAATCTATGTCATTGATTATTGTCTTGTGTATTTATACCAGACTTCTTCAGATAGTATTTCATCTGTTACCACTGTTATAAGATTATTGTCTTTTCTCCTTGCTTTTAGTTCATCTTTTGTGTTTTGTAATACTGATTTTATCCATTTATTTTAGATGTAGTATAGGACATCCATTTATTTTAGATGTAATATAGGACATCCATTTATTTTAGATGTAGTATAGGACATACATTATTTCGAGTTGTTCTAGCAGCTTAGTTTCATTGCAGCTTCAGTGTGGTTGTAAAACAATAGTTTCTTATTTGTAGAATTACATGAGATTTCTGGTCAATTTGTTATAAGACTAGGTTTCATTTGTGAGAGAAAGGTGCATTGATTACATTTGTAGAATACAAGAGATTTCTGATCAGTTTGTTATAAAACTAGGTTTCATTTGTGAGGGGAAAAAAGTGCATTTATTAAATTTGTATAATTACATGAGATTTCTGGTCAGTTTGTTATAAAACTAGGTTTCATTTGTGAGAGAAAAGTACATTGATTAAATTTGTAGAAATACATGAGATTTCTGGTCAATTTGTTATAAAACTAGGTTTCCATTGTGAGAGAAAAGTACATTGATTAAATTTGTGGAAATACAAGAGATTTCTGGTCAGTATATTATAAAACTAGGTTTCATTTGTGAGGAAAAACAGTACATTTATTAAATTCATAGAAATACATGAGATTTCTGGTCAGTTTGTTATAAAAGTAGGTTTCATTTGTGTATTTATAAAAGTGCATTTATAAAATTTGTAGAATTACATGAGATTTCTGGTCAATTTGTTATAAAACTAGGTTTCATTTGTTAGAGAAAAGTGCATTGATTAAATTGTAGAAATACATGAGACTTCTGGTCAGTTTGTTATAAAACTGGGTTTCATTTGTGAGGGGGGAAAAGTGCATTTATAAAATTTGTAGAAATACATGAGATTTCTGGTCAGTTTGTTATAAAACAGGTTTCATGTGTGAGAGAAAAGTGCATTGATTACATTTGTAGAAATACAAGAGATTTCTGGTCAGTTTATTATAAAACTAGGTTTCGTATGTGAGGGGAAAAAATGCATTTATAAAATTTGTAGAAATACATGAGATTTCTGGTCAGTTTGTTATAAAACTAGGTTTCATTTGTGAGGGGAAAAAAGTGCATTTATAAAATTTGTAGAATTACATGAGATTTCTGATCAATTTGTTATAAGACTAGGTTTCATTTGTTAGAGAAAAGTGCATTGATTAAATTTGCAGAAATACATGAGATTTCTAGTCAGTTTGTTATAAAACAGGTTTCATGTGTGAGAGAAAAGTGCATTGATTACATTTGTAGAAATACAAGAGATTTCTGGTCAGTTTATTATAAAACTAGGTTTCGTATGTGAGGGGAAAAAATGCATTTATAAAATTTGTAGAAATACATGAGATTTCTGGTCAGTTTGTTATAAAACTAGGTTTCATTTGTAAGGGAAAACAGTGCATTTATTAAATTTGTATAATTACATGAGATTTCTGGTCAGTTTGTTATAAAACTAGGTTTCATTTGTAAGGGAAAACAGTGCATTTATTAAATTCATAGAAATACATGAGATTTCTGGTCAGTTTGTTATAAAACTAGGTTTCATTTGTGTATTTATAAAAGTGCATTTATAAAATTTATAGAATTACATGAGATTTATGGTCAATTTGTTATAAGACTAGGTTTCATTTGTAAGAGAAAACAGTGCATTTATTAAATAAGTAGAAATACATGAGATTTCTGGTCAGTTTGTTATAAAACTAGGTTTCATTTGTGAGGGGGAAAAAGTGCATTTATAAAATTTGTAGAATTACATGAGATTTCTGGTCAGTTTGTTATAAAACTAGGTTTCATGTGTGAGAGAAAAGTGTATTTATTAAATTTGTAGAATTACATGAGATTTCTGGTCAATTTATTATAAATCTAGGTTTCATATGTGAGGGGGAAAAATGCATTTATAAAATTTGTAGAAATACATGAGATTTCTGGTCAGTTTGTTATAAAACTAGGTGTCATTTGTGAGAGAAAAGTGTATTTATTAAATTTGTAGAATTACATGAGATTTCTGGTCAATTTATTATAAAACTAGGCTTCATTTGTGAGGGGAAAAAAAGCATTTATAAAATTTGTAGAAATACATGAGATTTCTGGTCAGTTTGTTATAAAACCAGGTTTCATTTGTGAGGGAAAAAAGTGCATTGATTAAATTTGTAGAAATACATGAGATTTCTGGTCAGTTTGTTATAAAACTAGGTTTCATTTATGAGAGAAGAGTGCATTGATTAAATTTGTAGAAATACATGAGATTTCTGGTCAGTGTTATAAAACAGGTTTCATTTGTGAGAGAAAAGTGCGTTGATTAAATTCATAGAAATACATGAGATTTCTGGTCAGTTTGTTATAAAACTAGGTTTCATTTGTGAGGGGAAAAAAGTGCATTTATTAAATTTGTAGAAATACATGAGATTTCTGGTCAGTTTGTTATAAAACTAGGTTTCATGTGTGAGAGAAAGGTGCATTGATTACATTTGTAGAAATACAAGAGATTTCTGGTCAGTTTATTATAAAACTAGGTTTCATATGTGAGGAGAAGAAATGCATTTATAAAATTTGTAGAAATACATGAGATTTCTGGTCAGTTTGTTATAAAACTAGGTTTCATTTGTGAGGGGAAAAAAGTGCATTTATAAAATTTGTAGAATTACATGAGATTTCTGGTCAATTTGTTATAAGACTAGGTTTCATTTGTTAGAGAAAAGTGCATTGATTAAATTTGCAGAAATACATGAGATTTCTGGTCAGTTTGTTATAAAACTAGGTTTCATTTGTGAGAGAAAAGTGTATTTATTAAATTCGTAGAAATACATGAGATTTCTTGTCAATTTGTTATAAAACTAGGTTTCATTTGCGAGGAAAAAAAGTGCATTGATTAAATTTGTAGAAATACATGAGACTTCTGGTCAGTTTGTTATAAAACTAGGTTTCATTTGTGAGGGGGAAAAAGTGCATTTATAAAATTTGTAGAAATACATGAGATTTCTGGTCAGTTTGTTATAAAACAGGTTTCATGTGTGAGAGAAAAGTGCATTGATTACATTTGTAGAAATACAAGAGATTTCTGGTCAGTTTATTATAAAACTAGGTTTCGTATGTGAGGGGAAAAAATGAACTTATAAAATTTGTAGAAATACATGAGATTTCTGGTCAGTTTGTTATAAAACTAGGTTTCATTTGCAAGGGAAAACAGTGCATTTATTACAGTTGTAGAAATACAAGAGATTTCTGGTCAGTTTATTATAAAGCTAGGTTTCATTTGTAAGGGAAAACAGTGCATTTATTAAATTCATAGAAATACATGAGATTCCTGGTCAGTTTGTTATAAAACTAGGTTTCATTTGTGTATTTATAAAAGTTCATTTATAAAATTTGTAGAATTACATGAGATTTCTGGTCAATTTGTTATAAGACTAGGTTTCATTTGTAAGAGAAAACAGTGCATTTATTAAATTCGTAGAAATACATGAGATTTCTGGTCAGTTTGTTATAAAACTAGGTTTCATTTGTGAGGGGGAAAAAGTGCATTTATAAAATTTGTAGAATTACATGAGATTTCTGATCAATTTGTTATAAGACTAGGTTTCATTTGTTAGAGAAAAGTGCATTGATTAAATTTGCAGAAATACATGAGATTTCTGGTCAGTTTGTTATAAAACAGGTTTCATGTGTGAGAGAAAAGTGCATTGATTACATTTGTAGAAATACAAGAGATTTCTGGTCAGTTTATTATAAAACTAGGTTTCGTATGTGAGGGGAAAAAATTCATTTATAAAATTTGTAGAAATACATGAGATTTCTGGTCAGTTTGTTATAAAACTAGGTTTCATTTGCAAGGGAAAACAGTGCATTTATTACATTTGTAGAAATACAAGAGATTTCTGGTCAGTTTATTATAAAACTAGGTTTCATTTGTAAGGGAAAACAGTGCATTTATTAAATTCATAGAAATACATGAGATTTCTGGTCAGTTTGTTATAAAACTAGGTTTCATTTGTGTATTTATAAAAGTGCATTTATAAAATTTATAGAATTACATGAGATTTATGGTCAATTTGTTATAAGACTAGGTTTCATTTGTAAGAGAAAACAGTGCATTTATTAAATAAGTAGAAATACATGAGATTTCTGGTCAGTTTGTTATAAAACTAGGTTTCATTTGTGAGGGGGAAAAAGTGCATTTATAAAATTTGTAGAATTACATGAGATTTCTGGTCAGTTTGTTATAAAACTAGGTTTCATTTGTGAGAGAAAAGTGTATTTATTAAATTTGTAGAATTACATGAGATTTCTGGTCAATTTATTATAAATCTAGGTTTCATTTGTGAGGGGAAAAAAGTGCATTGATTAAATTTGTAGAAATACATGAGATTTCTGGTCAGTTTGTTATAAAACTAGGTTTCATTTGTTAGAGAAAAGTGCATTGATTAAATTTGTAGAAATACATGAGATTTCTGGTCAGTTTGTTATAAAACTAGGTTTCATTTGTTAGAGAAAAGTGCATTGATTAAATTTGTAGAAATACATGAGATTTCTGGTCAGTTTGTTATAAAACTAGGTTTCATTTGTGAGAGAAAAGTGCATTGATTAAATTTGTAGAAATACATGAGATTTCTGGTCAGTGTTATAAAACAGGTTTCATTTGTGAGAGAAAAGTGCGTTGATTAAATTCGTAGAAATACATGAGATTTCTGGTCAGTTTGTTATAAGACTAGGTTTCATTTGTTAGAGAAAAGTGCATTGATTAAATTTGCAGAAATACATGAGATTTCTGGTCAGTTTGTTATAAAACTAGGTTTCATTTGTTAGAGAAAAGTGCATTGATTAAATTTGTAGAAATACATGAGGTCAGTTTGTTATAAAACAGGTTTGTTTGTGAGAGAAAAAGTGCATTGATTAAATTTGTAGAAATACATGAGATTTCTGGTCATAAAACAGTTTCATTTGTTATAAATTCGTACTAGGTTTCATTTGTTAGAGAAAAGTGCATTGATTAAATTTGCAGAAATACATGAGATTTCTGGTCAGTTTGTTATAAAACTAGGTTTCATTTGTTAGAGAAAAGTGCATTGATTAAATTTGTAGAAATACATGAGATTTCTGGTCAGTTTGTTATAAAACAGGTTTCATTTGTGAGAGAAAAGTGCGTTGATTAAATTCGTAGAAATACATGAGATTTCTGGTCAGCTTGTCGTAAAACTAGGTTTCATTTGTGAGAGAAAACAGTGTAGAAATACAGTATATGAGATTTTTGGTCAGTGTGTTATAAAACTAGTGGTTTTATTTGTGACAGAAAACAATATTTTTTGCTTGTAAAACTAAGAGACTTCTGGTCATTCTGTCATAAAACCAGGTTTCATTTATGAGAGAAAATAGTATTACCTTACTTGTAGAAATACATCAGAATTTTTGTCATGTCTCTCTTAAAACTAGATTTCATTTGTGAGATGAAACGTTTCCTTTTTCTTTTTTGTAGAAGTCTGAGATTTCTGGTCAAGTTTGTCATAAAAATAAGTATCATTTGTGAGAGAAAACACGTAGAAATACATGAGATGTCGGTTCAGTTTTTCATTAGTAGAGAAAACGGTTTTTTCTTATTTGTAGAAATTCGAGATTTCTGGTCAATGTGTTATAAAAATAGGTTTCGTTTGTGAGAGAGTTTGTCATTCAATTTGCTTCGCGCTTGATTAGGAAACAGTATTTTCATAATTGTAGAAATAAATGAGTGTTCTGGTCATTCTGTTATAAAACTAGCTTTCAATTGTGATAGAAAGAAATATAGAACTAACTACCTGAGATTTCTAGTAGGTTTATCACAAAATTAGATTTCGGTTGTAAGATAAAACAGTGTAGTAGTACCTGAGATCTCTAGTAGGTGTCTCATAAAATTAGAATTCTGTTGTGAGAGAAAACTGTGTAGAAATACCTGAGATTTATAGTAGGGTTGTCATAAAATTATGTTTCTGTTGTGAGAGAAAACACTATGTGTGTGTGTGTGTGTGTGTGTGTGTGTGTGTGTGTGTGTGTGTGTAGAAATGCCTGAGATTTCTGGTAGGTTTGTCATCAAATTGGGTTTCAGAGAGAAAACACTATCTTTTTATTTGTAGAAATATGAGAAGTCTGGGTGGTTTGTTTTAAAATCTGGTTTCAATAATGCGAGAAAACACTATTTTCATATTTGTTAAAATGCATGAGATTTCTGGTCAGTTTGTCATAAAATTTGGTTTCATTTATGAGAGAAAGCAGTATTTTCCTGTTTGTTGAAATACACACGATTTATGGCCAGTTCAACTTGGTTTTATTTATGAGTGGGGAAACATTGTCTTATTTGTACAAGTAGGTTTACACGAGATTAAAAGATTCCTAACCACTTTTGTCATACACCTGGGTTAGACAACAGTTGTAGAAATTTACGAGATTAGTGTTCGATTGTGTCATACAGTATGTATATATATATATATATATATATATATATATATATATATATATATATATATATATATATATATATATATATATATATATATATATATATATATATATATATATATATATATATATATATACGCTACAAATTTCTGCCTTAAATTTCATTACAAGTAAGGCTAGGCTATTAAGATTAGGGAGTTGATGTGTAGCAAGCGACCACCCACTCAGTCATGGAAATGATTGATGCTAAACTGATTGTCACTTAGTAACTCTTACATGTGTAAGTCAATTCAGCTAGCTTCTTGTAACTGTGGTAACTTTTATTCAGCTATTATCAATCGTTGTACTTTCTACCCTTCTTTCAGCTCTCATCAGCATTCCTTCGTTTGTTTCAGATTTCAGCATGTTGATCCAGTAAAATTCATTTCACTGAATTTCCTCCTTCTCACACACCTCCCCCACCTATTCTGTTATCTTTGACCTGACTCGGTAGGCCCTACCTTTTTTTCTTTCAGTTTCTGAGTAGTCTACCTTCTCCCATCCCGAGAGGGTACCCCCTGACATGTTTTGTTGGTTTGTTTTGTTTCCGTATAGATTTTCAAGTAATTATTTGGCATCGGGAGATTCATTTGACCTGCTTCGCGTATCAAAGCGTTGTTATTTTGGGATGTTGGTTATCAGTGCGAACTTCAGTCGCACTGTAACTGTGGTTTCCTCCCCCCGTCATTAATCTATAATTTTCAACGCTGCTTTTCATTTTTATGACATAAAATTCTTCTCATTATTTTGCTGTCAATTTTTGTGTGTGTACATTCCGTTTGCTCTTAATCGTGAACCACGTCTCTCCATCTCTTTTACGTGACTGCCATTGTCTCTGTTTCAGCCTTAATTTGTCACCACATATTAAAATTACCTTTTTCTCTATGCTGGATCCATAAGCTTTAGAATCAAGCCTCAGGCCGGTAAAAGATTGTGGCCTGGATTAGAATTTTTAAAAATAGATTTTTGCATTCTTTGTGTTGTTTTAAAACCTAGCAAGATCGTTGATGTCTTCTACCATCGTTTGGCAACAGTGGGTAAATACAACAATCCTTAAAAACTTCAAAAGATTGTATTGAACATTTTCATATAGGGACGAAGACAGTGATTATATTGAACATTTTCATATAGTGACGAAAACAATGATTGTATTGAACATTTTCATATAGTGACGAAGACGCTGATTATATTGAACATTTTCATATAGTGACGAAAACAATGATTGTATTGAACATTTTCATATAGGGACGAAGACGGTGATTATATTGAACATTTTCATATAGTGACGAAAACAATGAAATATGTTTCCGCCGTAAAAAAGGCTTTAATTGGAGAATTAGACAAACGCAAACTTCATAAATGGTAAACAGTTTCAAAGCATAGGCCTACGTGTCGATGAAGCGAGGAAAAGATGCAACTAAGCAGTTGAAGAGATTAAGAGAAAATGGTAAATAAAATAGAACAAATAGACGAATCCATAATAATAGGAAGTGATGGGAAAAATTATGGATAGAAAAATGAAATCTCTCGAGGACTTGAGTAGTCCTAATGTATGAAAATAATAAATCATCTAAAGTTCGGTTAAACCGTATATTTTGTTATGTAGGCATAAAAAGACATACATTTCACAGGCATTAACAAAACTGGAGAAGTGCTTAATAAAAACGTGGGAATTCTCATCGGTGTGAAATACTGTATTTCACACATTTCGTACATCAATCATCATCAGCTGCCATCTCCACAACGAAGGTTGGCTGTAAAGGATCTCCAACGTCTTCTGTCTCTTGTCTTGGTGGTGCACTCTGAAAGACTTTCCTGTCCATCTCTTGATGTTATCTTCCTACTTATAGCGCTGTCTTCCCCTTGCACGTTTGCCTTCACCTCTCCCTTCTATTATGGTCTTCTGCAAGGTGTTATGCCTTTTTATGTGGCCAAAGTATTTTAGCTGCCGAACTTTGATCTCCCTCATTAGTTCTCTTTTCATACCTAGATTTTCTAGGACCTCCTTATTTGTCGCTATCTTAATTCAGAGTATCTTGATGAGTTTGGAGAATATACAGTCAAAATGTTATTGGTTTGTCTTGAAAATCCCTTGAAATGTATGATTATGCGGTTTGCGCGTTTCCTTTAGAAAATACATTCACGTATCCCGTAGTTTGATTATTTTGCAGTGAATTATCATTTATGTGTAAGCTTACGTATTATAAATAATTATAATGGTGCACTAGACAAAGCCATGCAACTGGCGCAGTAGGAAACTCAAAAGTTGAAGTTTATTTAAAATGTACACCACATGTATGTTTTTTTTTTTTGACCATAGTGTTTATTATTGTTAGCTTGGTTCTCTATGTGATTGCCTAGTTCTGTTATATACGTGACAGGGCCACACACGCCGCTGGGTTATACTAGGTTTAACACTGTACATTTTTTATGGAAAGATGATGGGTAGAAAAACATTAATCACACAATGTCTTAAGTACTGTGCGAAGATAATTACCTCTCATACGGGCATAATTTAAAAACTTATTTTAAAAAATAGTTTTAAAGTTCGGTCAAACCAGATAATTTTTTATGAAGGCACAGACATTGTAAACTTCTCGAGCACAAACAAAACTTGAAAGGGCTTAATAAAAACATGGGAGATCTCATCGGTGTGAAATAAGGTTACTCGGCACATTTCGTTCATCACTAGACATTCACATGATGTTCCTGTGTTACGTGGCGTTTATTGAGGTAGACCTGGTGATTGTCTAGGCTTGTCACAATAACTTATAAGTGGTCGTAGTAAATGTATACTGATGAGCTTAGAGAATATAAATTCAAAATGTAATTGGTTTGTCTTGACAAACCTTTGACATTCTGATTGCGCGGTTTGCGAGTTTCCTTTTGAAAAATGTTATACAGTTGTATGATTCACTTGAAGTTATTTGTGTGTATGCTTACGTATTAAAATAATACTATTGATCATTATAGAAAACCATACATGGGAAACTCATATGTGTTATTTATATGTTGTATGTTTTTTTTTTAAATTGGTGTTCGTGCATGTAACTTGGTTCTCTGCGTGATCGCCTAGTTCTGCTATATGTGACTGGGCCTTCCGCAGCTAGGTTTAGCGCATCTCCCGGTTTACATTTTGTGCATTGCAGTTGTAAACTTCATTCGCAAACTCTATTTTACAGCTCACTGCAGATAAATATTGTCACCATGTCTTCTTTTCTCACTCGCTGTTGTTTTTTAAGGAAATAGAGGAAGAGGGAGACCAAAGAACACACGGAAAAGAGAATTGGCGACATACTTTAAAGAATTAGGAAGATATGGAAAGACTTTTAGCTGATGGCACGGGACTGCAAGACTTGGCAGAGGTTTGATGGAGGCTAACGCTCCTTTGTGGGCTGAAGGAACTACCGAATTGAAAAACACACTGTGGCCGAATTAAATTTTTTTTCCCTTTTTCATCCTGTACTTGTTTGCACAAAGTAAGCTGTAGTTTTCGTAATTGTTTACAGATTTGTATGAATTACACGTCATTTTAAAGATAAATGAATGTACTATTACAATAAACACCGGTTGTAACTCTAATAGAGGTTGTTGCTATTTAATGGCCGAGGACTTGCAATATTTTCACAATTTTAACTGCTTGCGCACAATCTCTATCAAAATCACAATTTCAATCAATATGCACACCGTTTTCACTCTTGTCCTTGTCGCTAGATCTATTAGTCAATTGTTAAACACGTTTCTATCCTATTCAGCCGTTAGACGAGATGTACACGCATTTTTTGTAGTCCTATAAACTAGTTGCCACGGTAAACAGTTTTACACGATTTGGTAACTAACCCAAAACGCTGAAAAATATGAACATAATATCAATTTTCCAGTGTTCTACAACAACCTTGCTTTGGGAATTTGTTTTCCGGTGGCAACTTAAAATCTCGAACCAGATCAGAGAGTGTTTCAGTACATTTTTCATTCGTTTTATTACTAAAATTAGATTGGCGCTCTGAGCGGCTTGCGGTCCAAATGTGATTGTTTTGTGAGCCGCTGACAGCGGCTTGCGGTAGTTAATGTGTTAAGCGCTGTGGGAAAATGTCCTTGGCATTGTGTTTTCTGTGCAGTTACGGAGGTTTTGATGATTGTTAGCCAAATTTAATTGACCGTTGTTTCATGAAGTCATTATTAATGTTTTTTTCCCCTCTTTGATGTCCGCTTACGAAACGTGTTCTGGCTGAGTGTAAAAATTTTTTCAACTTTTAAATAACCTTTAACAATTAGAAATTTTCATTATTATTATGAAAGGTTCTATCACTCGATGATGCCTGGCTATTACTTGAGAATATGACCAGTTTTGCTACCGTATTCATAACAGTTTTATGTACATAGATTGTGTTTACGGAACATCCGTTTTACGCTATTTTTTACCGTCTGATAGCACATTTTCTGAATCGTTTTTGTTATAATTATTACCACCTTGTGTTTTTCAAACTGTATACATTTTTGCCTTTAGATGTAAAGTGGATTATCATTGTAGTTATTATTTGGGCTAATAGACAGAAGTTGTTAGAGATTTATGGGAGATTCTGTTAACTGATACTGACTGGCTATTAGTTGCAAATACGACCAGTTTTGCTACCGTATTCGTTGTCGTAAATTTATTTTGAGAGAAAAGAGTCGTAGAAATAGTGGTCCGGTTTAGAGTGGAAAATGATGATGGAAAGCTCAGTGATAGAAAATGTAGAGATTTAATAGTTACTTCACAGCGTGCTGGAGGAGAGTAAAGACAGACTTATTTACGACAAATTGTGTCTCTCAATCTTCTCTTTCACTCTCCTGGTCAAACAATTATTTGCCAGTTTTCCAGACTCGCATCTGCGCGCTCACCGATTTGGTGTTTTCAAACACACACACGACGTTGATACAAACTATATTAAACGAATAGGGGAAAAGTTGGGCTTTGGGTATATCCAACACACAGAACTAAATGAGTTTAGGTGATTTTATTCACTTTAAACATCAATTACTAAAAATATCAGATATTACATAAATTATCATAAGTACACAAATGCAAATAACAAGTTTGGGAGGGGGTGAAGAAGATTGGTATCGACTAAGCCCTTCCCGCTCATTAGACAAAGACAAACCCAGTCCAGAGATAGATAATATCAGGAACACGGGTACGTTAACCTAACAGTAAAGTTAATTACTCTGAAAGAGGTGTTACCAAGTTAGGTATAGGTGATAGAAAAAAAAACCTGTTCTTCCCAGCTGTTCTTCCCTTTACTAAGCAAATGGAAAGGAGGTGGTTTTAAACAGAGTTAACAAATTATCAACTATCCCACTTAAAGGAACAATGTAGGGTATACAGAAAAGATATATGTTACCAGGTAAGCAAGTTAACAAAATGGTCACACAAAAGAATTAATTTCCTGTCATTCATACACGCGCTAGCAAAGGCCTTCACTCATCTTGCTCTCACTTACCGATTGTGAAAAAATCTTGCACTCCATAGAATAACACAACATCAGTTACACCTCAAACAAATGTATGAGTGTTTGTTCAAGTTCTAGCCCCAGATTATCGGGTAGGCGGTCAGCACATAAAAGGATCCCGTAATCGCTGGAAAATGAATCTGTAGTTGTGTCTCTTTTCTTAATAACAGTTTCTATGGGAGGGCACGGTCTCTGATACCGGGGTGAGGATGGTGTGGTCTATTTGACTATGCCGCTGATAATAAAATTCTTACGCGTGCTGGTACACTTTATCCGTGAGGTATGGTTTAAGTCCAGTGAGAAAACTAGTCACATCACTGTTCAGGAAATTATGAATTATCTCTCTGTGTCAGTAAACTAACAAAGCTCGGGCTCGGGCCAGTGTTCTTCTTCCCGTTACGACTTAAGTTGTTTGATGGTGCGTTAAATTTGTCTTTGGGTGTGCTTTCTTTGCTATAAGTTAGATAGCGGAATTCCAAACATAGAATCGCCTCAAAGATTAAAAATTTACACAGTCTCAACAAGTTCTGCGTCAGGGGAACTCTACACACTGTTTATGCTTTGCTTTGCTTAGATTGATTTCTTTATTGCTTTCTTAATGCTGGGATCGCACAGGTTACGATCACTCTGTATGAAAGAAAAAAAAAAGACATGTAATATACCGAAAACAAATAACCTTCTAAAGCGCGATGAATTTCCCGTTAAGCCTATTATATATATGCTCGCGTATTTAATTATGTATTTAATAAACACTGCGCGAATTCTAGTGGTTAAAACCCCACATCTATAAAACTAGGACTTAACTGAATTTATTAATTATAAATTCCTTCGCGACTTTAAAAGTTAATTTAAGCATCTATTATCTTTTGAAATAATATAATAGATAGATCATTATATTTAAAACTGGGACTCTTGAGATGGTTTAATTAAATAGATTTAAATTAACACAAAATCCCTTGAAATAGAATGACTAGACCACTGATCACTTTACACAATATATATTTACCGCTTTGCACAGAATTAGAAATCACTGCAAATATATATAAAATCCAGGGGAAAATCTATAACAAGATTTCAATAAAGCTAGTGCTTCTGTAAAGATCTGGCCAGCGAGTGATAACGTGTCTAGTTCTACATGGTCTATTTAGCTAAAATGAAATGTAAGTTGAGTGGGACATGATAAACTTGACAACTTATTTGATCTCACGAACTTTTGGGGATCTGACCGCCAAATCAAGAGATGAAGCCGCCCCCTGGTCTTCGTATCCGCTCGCTGCTGCCCGTTTCGCTTTCCCCCGTTCGCTCGGTTCCTCGATTGACACCGAGACGCGAAATTAGCGGCAAGCAACTGCGTCTCGTATCAGGGAAAACTACTGTCTTTGACTTGTCCGCAAGAGTTTGTTGTTGGGAGGCAGAAATGCCACACGTCTGATTGTTATACCGAGTCTATTTCCGTTCCTGTTTGGTAGTTGGTCATATTATTCTCGCTATGGAGCACGTAGCAAACACTGCAACGTAGCAAACACTGCAACGTAGCAAACACTGCAGCAAGTCCCCAAGTAGCTTACTAAAGCATTCATGTGCTGTGGTAAATTGTTTAACACGATGAGGTTGTCGGCAGTATCAATAAATCAGTACCCATTAGCTCCCCAGGGAGCATAGGCATTTAACAAACACATGCCAACTCATCCCGTCACGTGACATCACCTAAAGTTCTTTCGACGTCTTCCTCATCATTTTCCCTTCTGTCTCAAGTTCTCTTCTCCGTGTGTTTTTGGTCTACGTCTGCCTCTCTTTCCCCGAGAATTCCAGAACAAGGACTGCCTTGTAATGCTATCAACAGGTTTCCTCAATGTGTGTCCTATCCATCGCCATTGTTTTCTTCTCAACTCTTGTTCCACTGGCACTTTTCTGATTTTTGTCATCAGTTCCACATTAGTGATCTTGTCATACCATTTTAATCCTTCTATTCTACGCAAGCGCACACGTTGTCGTACAATTTCAAACCTTCTATTAGGGACCCAAAGACGCAGCAATAGAGAACGCAGTCAGCGACTCATAGCTTGACTGCCTGCGTCAGGACCAGCGAATCAGAGCTGGTCAAGACCGCACTCCACCTCCACGTGGTGGTCCTGGAAACAGTCTGCAGTAGTGCAGTCTGGCTGAGCGAGTGTGGATCGAAATGGGAAGGCAAACCCGTTCCTAAAAAATGCCGTGCAGAAGTCGGATGTGTCGACCGAAAGGTGCAGATATCACAGCTTAGGCGTAAACAGACACAACGCAACCACCGTCCTTTTCAGGACGAACGAGGAAGAAGAAACCTTCTATTCAACGCAAGCACCCAATTATGAAAGTCTGTAACTTGTTGGTTTACAAAAATTAAATTCCAGTGTTACAGACTTGACATCTGAAGTAAAATAAATTCTTATTTTAGCAAAATCCATTGGTTTTATAATTTACTTGCATCTCGCTATTGCCTGGTAACATATCTGCAGCATGAAGGTTCAAGTCCAACTGTAGATTAAACGGAGAAAGTGGATATGGATGTGGCATTTAAACAAAAATAAAAAAGGTTAATGTAGTCCCATAGCAGACACTGACGTAAGGGAGTTAAGAGTTAGATACTACATGATACTTGATCCAGCTGCCTTTGCCTTTCTAACTCTGTGGCATAGTCAGGTACACGTTAATAGCCGGGCAGGCTGGAGCGTGGCGCTATCAGATTTCGAGCCCGATAACTGTGCATCGAGAGACAAGCGCTGTAACTGCTTAGCCAATTGGAGACTTGGATATAACGTGCCGCGAGAGATAAGTGCTGTAAGCGCTTAGCCAATTGGAGGCTTGGATATGACGTGACGCAAGAGACAAGTTCTGTAACCCGCTTAGCCAATGGGAGGCTTGGATATGACGTGCCGCGAGAGACAAGTGATGTATCCGCTTAGCTAATTGGAGGCTTGGATATGACATGCCCTCAAGAAATAACTAACAATCATAACCAGACATACCTTCGACTCTTCGACTAGAACCCACAAGGGAAAAGAAGAGTGGGGAAAACCAAGGATAACATGTTGAAGAACGGCGGAAGAGAAAGGTAAAAAAAAAACAAAAAAAAAAAAAAACAACCTAAACATCATGGTCAGAGTTGAAGATAGCTGAAAATAGAGATCCGTGGAAAGAAGTAGGTTAACACTGTTAATAACAGCCCTATTGTTTACGGGGGAAGTTGGGGGAGGGGAACATGTAATGTTAATGTTGATGATAAAAAGGAACCAGAAGTTGTGTCGGCACATAATCAATCAGTCAGTCAATCCAGCACCTTGTGGAGCACAGGTCTTCGACACAACAACATGTAAAGTCTTCCTGTCCTATGCCTTCCGTTCAGGCTCTATCCATGAATTCTATATTCATGTCATGTTTGTCTCCGGTTTTTTTGTCCGTATTTTTTGGGTCTCCCTCTGTTTAGTTTACCCTGGGTTTCCAGAACAAGGTCTGCCTTGTAATTCTATCAACTAGTTTTCTTAAAGATACATAATCGCTTGCACCTACCGACATTACTTAAGAAGAACCTGTAGGAGGCATGAACTAGATTACTGCATTAGTGGAGACGGCACAGCGAAACGATGATTACCCAAATATTTTCCATTCTAATTCACTGTGACCCCACGGTAGTCAGCATTTGTGATTTACTGAAATTTGTTTTACGATCGGGATCCAGTGATATACAAAACGGAACATAAACAATAACTAATCATGAAAGCGGGCAGATAAGATGGCTGGAGCTAGCAGACGACCTGAATCTAACAAGGATAAGGAAAAGTTTATGTTGAGCACGCGTCGGGTTTGGTTTGGTTTTTGTTGTGGTTTTGAGGACCATATTCATTGCACACGGACAACTCCACCAGTGCTCCGATCTCCTCCCTCAGATCACACAAGGACGATCTCATCACAGTAGCACCTGCGAGAATCCCAATGTGTGTAAATAGGAATCACGCATTCTATAAACATTTTTGTGATGGGTAAGGTTTCTAATGTTTAAATTTTGCCAGGGCATCGGCCTTACGATTTCCAACCTCCGTGGCATTTTTAACGTGTTGAGAAGGGCTAGATCTCACTACCCAGGAGACTAAGGGGGGAGGATGACATCATTAGGAACCATGGTTCTGAAAGTAAATTTCCATAAATTATATTCCCTCAACTGGGAATCGAACCCGGTACCTTTAGAATTCGAGGCGGACGCCACACCTCTTTGCCACTCTGACCCCATACACCGAAGGGGCTTGGAAAGAATATATTACAATTTGGCTGGAAGAGAAAGAACTGCGCATTGTGACCTGGAGATAGTTCATAAAAAACATAAGGACCAATGGAAACGACCGGTGTTTGCGGCAGAGGGCTGCAGACGATTATGTTCTGGTTTCTTTGGGGTATTTGCAGAATTGTGGCGACGCAGTCCCTTTCAACCTAGAGCGACGTACGTTATATTTTTTTTTTTTTTTAGCAAAGCGCAATTGCCGTTCAATAATAAGTGAACTCTTGTCAACTCTAGTACAGTGTTGATACATACTAAGCCCTTAAAAGGACAACTAGTGTCTTTCAGCGGGCATGGCGAAGGCTTGAACAGCTGGCATGGCGAAGGCTTTAACAGCTGGCATGGCGAAGGCTTTAACAGCTGGCATGGCGAAGGCTTGAACAGCTGGCATGGCGAAGGCTTGAACAGCTGGCATGGCGAAGGCTTGAAAAGGACTGCTAGCATTTTTGGCGGTGATACAAGGAAACAACAGACGATGTTAAACAGAGGTCAGCAACATGTCGTTCCCGATCTACCGTTAGATCCCATGGAACTATTTGGTAGATCTTTATAGGACGGAGGAGAGGAGGGAAAAACGGATTTTTAAGGTAGGAAGATTTCGGACTAGTCTACCGCAGGCATTTAAAACCGCGGTTATCTTCAGGATTAAAGTTATTTTTGCCGTGTTCCCAGTGAGAACCCAGGAGCTAGCTTAATAAAATTAACTCTATTTGGGAAGTGCAAACACGAGCTATTGTTTGAAATGAAGTTAATATTCGGTAGAATATAATTTAGTTTGATTTTTATCAAAGTTGATCTTCGGAGAGCTCAGTGTTTCTAAAGTTGATCCCCACACATCCTAGGTTGCCGACCGCTGATGTAGAAGAAGAACACGAATAAGAAGCCGATACATTGTTACACAACTACTGAACAATGGATCCATTCTTTTTGTTGTTCATATTTTTGTATTTATGGTCCAAATTAGTAATAAGTAACCCCGTATGTGGCCTAATTATATGAACGCAGTTTCATAATCCAGATATACCAGGTTCGAAACCTGCTGTAGGCGGTTTGGTAGCAGATCGCTTTGTGTGGATTTTTAACAGTGGTATAAGCGCCGTACCGTTCAGAAAGCAATGGCAAACTACTGAATGAAAAAAATTGCCTAGAAAAATCACAAACAGCCAATAAAAGCTGGAGTTGATTGCCATGTCCTGTAAAGGATAAGCAACTAACTTTTTAACCCTGTATGATGTTATATAGAACCAGTCCTGACATATGGGAGTGAGTCATGGACAATTAGTAAACAAGTAGGGAAGGTACTAGAGGCCACAGAGATGTGGTTTTACAGAAGAATGTTAAAAATACCATGGACAGCCAAAAAGAGTCATGAGGATGTCCTGAAAAAGGCCAATACGCAAAGGAAACTTATTTCACAAGTTAGAAAGAAGCAATCCCCTTTTGTGTGTATGTGGGCATGTTATGAGAAGATGAAAGCTGGAATATATCGTAACAACAGGTAGGATTGAGGGAAAAAGAGAGAGGAAAACAAAGAGAGAAAATACTGGACAGTTTGACATCGTAGCATGGAAAGAAGTCAACAGCAGAATTGATAAATTGTACTGGAGACTGGAAGTTGTGGAGATACATGCCGTTAGGCGTGGTGTATGATGATGATGAACCCTTTTGGACGGACTGGCTTACTGTCACGGGTACACACCGGGCACGTCGAGATGGCGCATGAACTATCATAGATCCCAAGCCACTGCTGGAGTTTCCCGGATGTTGAACCTGGGCTGACCACACCGTGAACCCTGTCCTATTGAGCCAGGGTCAGTAACTTCGCGGGGGGCGGGGGACTAACTAGAACGTTAGATTTTGTCTGCTTTAATACACTGGAAACGGTTTTCTTTGATGTCACACTTTTATGGAGTAACGTACGACACACTTTGTCGTTTCTATCTTAATATTGGTAGTCGTTACCAAAGTTAATAAGATAAGGAGGTTCTGTTAAAAGATAAAGGTAGTCCCTAGCAGGTACTGCCGAAGGGGAGGGAAGTGTAAGAGACGACCAAGTTGCCAACGTTACGACCACATATATCATCGTCAGGTAACGGTGTATGCGTTGGAAGTTTAAAATATGTTTTTTTTTATTAGGCAGATGAACGCTAGACTATATTTGTAAGCAGTTGTTCATTTTCACCAGTGGCGTACTAAGGGAGTGCGGTGCGCCCCGGGTGACAGCCAGGAAGGGGGGGGGGTGCCATCGGAGACTATTAATATAGTACTCACATTTAAAACGCTACTTACTATTGTTTCTTTACTGGGGGGAGGGGATGTCAAAGGTAAGATCCGCCCCGGGTGCCAAGTACTTACGGGACGCCTCTAATTTTCACTGCATGCATCCTGTTAATTCAGAAATGTACAACAGGTTTTGTGGAGAGATAAATGGACAGAGAATGAGAATTCATCTTCATCAAGTATCTTCTTGACTGGCGTAGGCGACCAAGCCTCTAAACCTCTTAACTCTAGCGCTGTTTTATGAAATCAGTTGTTTGACTTCCTTCCAAGCCATTATGTTGGTTTGTCTCTGGTAACTCTCTTTCTTTGTCGTCATATTATCTGTCCCCTCCCCCTCCGCCCCGTGACTTTTATCAATTGTGGTTTACTCCAAGTTTCATCTTCCTTATATTCTCTCCTCCCCCCCCCAAAAAAAAAAAAAAAACCTACCAAAGCACACACACCACGAATACACGCGCGCGCGGTCTGCTGTTTTCTGAAGTGAAGTGTTGTCTTTGTCGGGTGGACTTCCCACCCTCACAGTTTTGTTTTTTTTGCCCATGGTATCGTTAACATATACACCTACATATTTTTGTGTTTGCTTATTTATTGTCCATGATTCACCTGCATATGGTGAGACCGGTAATTATGTAACACTGACGACTGATTGAAAAAAGAATTCCAGCCCAGGATATTCCACGTTTATTGTCTGACATTTGTGATAACGGGCGTAGTAGGTGTTTGGGATGTACTCGGTGTTATTTTAGAGAGTGGTTAGAGGCGCTGGCATATCGCGGAAAAGGTGCCGTGTTCAAAACACGGTGGCTGCACGCTGCGGTCTACCCAGCTGTAAATGCGTAACCCGGCTGTGCTCGTGATTTAGGGGAGAAGAGATGGAACGTATCATCAACCTCAGGCTACAGTGGTACCTTGAAAGTGAAAACCTTCTTGTACCACAGCAGGCGGGCTTTAGGCAGTGTTATTCCACCGAAGATCAGGCAACTTACCTTTCCCAAGAGATTGAGGATGCGTTCCAAGATAAGAAACTGGTACTAGCAGCATGGATAGATCTAAGAAAAGCATTTGACAAGGTTTGGAAAGAAGGGCTTCTGAAGAAACTGAGAAATTGTAGAGTGAATGGTAAGATGTACAAATGGGTGAAAGCATACTTGCATAACAGAAGAGCCCGAGTACAACTAGATGGCCTCAAGAGTAAGAAAATTCTACTGCGTCATGGCGTCCCTCAGGGAGGGGTTCTGTCCCCCACACTTTTCCTAGTCTACATCAATGACCTGGTTGCTGAACTACCACATGGAATGAAAGTGGCAATGTACGCTGATGACCTGGTAATATGGTGCACAGATGAGCATGCAACAGTGGCCACCAAACTGCTACAAAGAGCTATAGATGCCTTAACCTCATGGGCAAATAGATGGTGTGTCAGCATCAACACAGACAAGTGCAGCACTACGCTCTTCACCCTCTCTCCGAAACAAAAAGCTGGTGTCATCAAGATAAACGAAGAGCTCCTGAGAGAAGATAAACAACCCACCTATCTCGGAGTTACATTCGATGATAGGCTGACATGGAAGCAGCACATCAACAAGGCAGCAACAAAGGCCAGGAGGAAGCTAGCCATCCTGAAAAACTAAGTGGAACCACATGGGGAGCCAGCGGGAAAATACTTAGTAAAGTTTAACAGCAAGGCATACGACCACACCTGGAATATGGGTCAGCTGCGTGGTGTCCAGCATCAAACACCACATTACAAGAGCTAGATAAGGTGCAAAACCAGGCGCTTTAGGGGGTGATCATTAGGGTCATCACGGGGGCAATGAAATCAACGCCTATAGTGGAGATGGAAAAAATGGGGAGGATACAAGCACTGAGAGAACGCAGAGACACGAAAGTGCTAACACAGGCAGAAAAGTTCCTCTGTATGCCGAGCCATCCAATGAAGGACAGATTCCAAAACCTAGCAATGGGGCGACTGAAAAGAAGCAGCTTTATCCACCAGGCCAAACGATTTCGTAGACAAACCTCAGACCTGCTTGAAGTTAACAGCCCTCTAAAGTCTGTGCCAGAACAAACCCCTTGGAGAGAGGAGCATGGACTACCAGTACACATCCACACAAAAGTGAAAGGAATATTCGACAGGGATGAACAGAACAGCGTGCAACGTAGGACAGTCACTCTCAGTTTCCTGGATGATAAATACCCACAGGACCTCTGGGTCCGAGTATACACGGATGGGTCAGCACAGAATGCAGTAAAGAATGGAGGAGCAGGAGTGTACATAGAATACCCAAACAACACTAGGGATACGGTCAGAGTACCAACGGGGAAATTCTGTAACAACTATGATGCAGAAGTCCAGGCAATCAAGGTGGCAACTGAGAAACTACTGAACACCAATCTCGGTCCACAGCCTGTAGTATTCCTGACAGATGCAAGATCAGCACTCCAAGCACTTCAGTCCAGAAAATTGCCAGTTATACAGGCCCTACTTTCTGAACTGTGCAACCAGCGCAGGGTCGCCATGCAGTGGATACCGTCTCATTGTGGATACCAGGAAACGAGAGAGCAGACGGACTGGCTAAAGAAGGTGCTGCAGACGAGCAACCGGATGTACCAGTTACATCCCACCAGAAGAAAAAGATGCTCAAATCTATCAGAAAGCCACCAACATCAACGCGGGATGACTACCAAGCTATGAACAGATCAGAACAAATAGTCATTCTGCGCCTCAGAACAGGACACAACCGCCTCCGCAGCCACATGTATACAAAATTCAAGATTGGCAATTCAGCCATGTGTACATGTGGACAGGCACCCCAGACAGCGGAGCACGTACTGCAAGATTGCCCCGAATATGATATATTGAGGCAAACCCACTGGCCCAGAGAAACAACACTGGAAGCAAAACTATATGGACCCCTGTATGAACTACAAAAGACAGTGAAGTTTATACAAGAAACAACATTGCAGATATAGACAATATATTTCAAGCGAACGAAAGAAGAAGAAGAAGAAGAAGAAGAAGAAGGGGAGAAGAGGGCAGCGAGGAAGGGCCCCTGGTCATCCTTCTCTCTCGATGCTGGACATAGTTACGTGGAGCCTCTAACACGTCACTCCCTATCGGCAGTATCTTTACCGTTTATGATTTTAAAAGCGGCGTGTCGCATTCCCCCCCCCCCTCTTCATTCCCGCACTCTGAGCTTCAAAACATCTTCAGACCGGATGGAACTATAAGCATCATCATCATTATTTTTACTTTGGCTCCATACGGATCATGGGCCCACACAGCACTGCAGCTGATCACCCTTGCAGGAATCCTCATACTAAGAGACACCCCCCACCCTTTTCCCCCGGGAACTACTTGGGGCTTGTTTTACATAATCATCGTCATCATGATTTTTTTTCTTTGCGCTCCTTACATAGCACGGAGGCGCCGCCACTGTTAGCAGGAAGCATGTACCAAACATTCACATGTTCGTGCAACAGTGGCTTTGTGCTATATACCTAAATTTAAGAAGAAAAAAAAAAACACACACACAAGGGTCAACACTGACACTTTAGGCGTCACTGCAACGTGGCGCCTGGGATTTGTTTCGTGCCTAAAAGTGTCCCGTCAGGTCCATCGATCTCTGTTCTCCTGGAAGCGTCCTCGTTTGGCTATGGCCGCCATTCTGATGTTATATGCCCCTTGATCATCTGAGTCATCTGGACTGCAATGACAAGATATTGTGGCATTAAATCTCGTGGCTTGTAGGCAGGGTCGGCGTTAATAATTGTGGGGCCCGATTTTGGACCATTCTGGTGGGGGCCTCCCTAGATTTCAGATTTTAGTTTTGTGTCAAAATATAACGGTAGTCCAATATCTGATGCTGCCGTAGGGGAGTGAAGTGTTAGAGACTTCACTATACTGGGTCCAGCTTCCGAGAGACGGAGTGACCAGTTCACTTCCTCGTATATATATATATATATATATATATATATTCTTCTGTAAAACATCATCTCTGTGGCCAGTAGTGACTTCCCTACTTGTTTACTAATTGTCCATGACTCACTCCCATATGTCAGGATTGGTTCTATATAACAATGAAGAAGTCTCTTTCTTACTTCCAATAACAAAGAATTGTTGCATAAAATACTCTTCATGCTATAGAATACTGTTTTTTTTTTTTGCCTGAGCTGTTCTGTTCTTCACTTCTGAGATGCATCTTACATCCGCTGTTATTAATGTGCCCGGGTATTTGAATCTAATGACCCCGTTTTAAAACTGTTCCATTTGATGGTTGCAATCTGGGGGGAAACCCTGTTTCTTTGAGATGATCATTACTTCTGTCCTTTTGCTATTAAGGCTGCGCAAAGGAAACTTATTTCACAAGTTAGAAAGAAGCAATCCACTTTTTTGGGGCATGTTATGAGAAGAGGAAAGCTGGAATATATCGTAACAACAAGTAAGATTGAAGGTAAAAAAAGAGAGAGAGAGAGAGGGGAGGAAGACAGAGAGAGCACTTACTGGACAATTTGGCATCATGGCAAGGAAAGAAGTCTGTCTATATATATATATATATATATATATATATATATATATATATATATATATATATATATATATATATATATATATATATATATATATATATATATATATATATATAATACGACGTAATGCCAAATATTCCTGAAGCGTAAGTTGAAATAATCTTCGTTCCTTTTTTTAAAATCAACGCAAGAGGCGGGAAAC
The DNA here is from genome assembly GCA_024509875.1 of Oreohelix idahoensis. Lineage (NCBI taxonomy): Eukaryota > Metazoa > Mollusca > Gastropoda > Stylommatophora > Oreohelicidae > Oreohelix > Oreohelix idahoensis. The sequence goes on along the minus strand of JAMPIV010001232.1, from coordinate 117,968 downwards.
CGAGTGCGAGGCCCCCGCCCCCCCCCCCCCACCCGTAACCATATTGGTTCATATAGGTCCGGCCTTTGCCTATAGGCGATCACATAGATATAAACGTGACCTAGTTTTAGCTGTTTCTCGTCTGCTGGCTTCCGTTATTATGTTTATATATGTTGGCATGTTTTTTCAAAACTGGTCAAACAGAACACATGAAAAAAAGGTAATTTTTTTTTAAACGAATCACAGAAACAAACCGTGAGAGTCCGCTAATCCAGGGATCGGCAAACCAGTCATCTTGACCTACCAGTAGATCGCAAGGCATCCTGTACAACTTCGATGTGGAAGACATTTTAGCCAGTGGCGTATCCTGGTAATGCGAGCTAGGCGTGCTGCTACTTAAAATGAATATGTACGCCTACTATTTAACTTCTTCCCCTCTTAATTTAAAAACCAACTATATTCAATTACGCAACGATAGTTATTAGGGGTATATGTCAACTATCTCCGAAATACTAATTAACTTACAACTTGAAACTCACTGTCACTGTAATAATCTGCATTCCCGGCAACTAACAAAAACTAATCACAAAAAACACTGGACGGACACAACCGATTTTTACAACTCGAGAGCTGCAGGACCACCGCACGCATGTTCGCATTGTATTTACGTATCTGGCCATGACCCCGATCCAATCAAACCAGTGTTCAGACGTGAATCCGAAAGGTGCCGCACGCATTGTGACGGAATTACCCGAGAAACTTCGGGCGATTGCTACCAACCAATAAAAACCGCACTATAAAAAGCGTCTGGGGAAACTGAAACTAGATTATACTCCTAGATTCTATGCGGGAAAATCCGTTATTCTGGTGCGTGCGGTCCGAAAGCAGAACATTAGAAGAGAAATATTTTATAGAATAATAAATTAAATTTTTATTTTCCTTCGGGCATAGGTGTGCGCAGCACGCACAGCACACATAGAGAATACGCCACTGATTTTAGTTGGCCTGGTTTAAAATAAAATGATTGGCATACAATCTACTACATTGTGATTTAAAAAAAAAAAGCCTACAATCTACTTTCTTATTTAAAATATTATAGATTTTCTTATTTAAAATATTATAGATTGGCATAAAGTCAACTTTCCAGTCTCATCAAATCTTGTTTGACCTCTTTCCGCGCTTACGCCCCACTCCGAACCCTGTACTATTTAAAAATAAATAAATAAAATACACGGTGGGTATGATGATCATCAGATGGTTCAGTTGTAGTTGTCTGACACCTTACCTACAAGGGTCAAAGAACTACAAGATTGCCCGAGAGACTCGGGAGGGCAAGTTCTGTGTACTATTTTTAATGCCAACAAAAAGGATCTCAGCCCTAATCATGCAAGATAGTCGAGATCAAGAGTTCATAGACCGTTATTTAAGGGGAAAAAAAAGTTCTGGCCTTTCCCAGAGGTTTCGTAGGTCGGTGGGTCAGATTTGGAGAAGAAAAATTGGGGGGGGGGGGGGGGAGATTTTATTGTTTTTTATAAGAAAGAGGAAACGTCTCGACAGTGAGCGATTTACTGTTATGGGCTAATGTCCGGTCCTTTCCTTTACCCTCTGGGTTTTTTTTTTTTTTTTTTTAATGAAATGGTTTTTCGTCTTTGATATGATGCGGTGTGTTCCGGGAACGCGTGAAATGGGGGCAGAGATTGAAGATATACGTGCCCTAATTTCGGTTGAGAGTGTAGAAGGACGTATAGTGTCTCAAGCTGAAAGTGAATGGGTGTATCTTTGGGATTTTCTTTGCGTTCCCTGTATAGACTGCTTATCTATTAAGGCCGGAAAGTCGCGGTAGGCGGGTTATGTTTGGTGTTCTTTTAAAGCGGGGCCTGGCATGCTGTCATGAATATATATATAATATATATTATATATATATATATATATATATATATATATATATATAATATATATTATATATATATATATATATATTATATATATATATATATATATATATATATATATTGCACTTTTGTGGAACTAAAAACGAGAACCAGACAAGTGCCGGTGGAGCAAAAGATTAGAAGAAGACGTTGGAGATGGATAGGACACACACTGAGGAAACCTGTTGATATCATTACCAGACAGTCCTTGTTCTGGAACCCCCAGGGTAAAAGAGATTGAGGAAGACCAAAGAACACATGAAGAAGAGAACTGGAGACAGACATGAAAAGGGTTGGGGGGGGTGATGAAGAAAACATGGAAAGACCTGGCTGTGATGGCACGAGACAAAAAACATGGGATACGTTTGTTGAAGGCCTGTGCTCCATGGGCACCTGAAGGATGGTTAATATTTTAATGACTTACAAGTGCGTCGAAAAGCATTGCCAGTTGTATTGAAATTAACTGCACGCATTACAAGGGAAATAAATTCCGCCGCCTGATGGCGCATTTATACAAGGATGAGCTAACGGTGGGTGACGTTAATGTGCCGGATATTCTCTCTTTGTTTAATTAAACTTTCTTTCCCCCCCCCCTCCTAAGTAGTTCCAAGAATTAACGTTTATTTGCGGATAATTTCAGCATTGTCCGCGTTTGTAGAGAGCTTGGGGACAAAGAAAATCTTACAGCTAAGTAATGAATGAGTACAAGTCTACGTGGAGACGTTAAAAACGCGTGTACATGATATTTTGTTACTTAGTCAGTCGTTCCTGGGGTGTAGATGTTAGCCAGAAAGAGCGCCATACTATCATATCATCTGTCTTCCCATTGGTCTCATTCCATTTTAATCATCGATCCTTCAAAGATTGTCTGATGTTGTCCTCCCAACGAACTATAGGACGTCCTGGAGGTCTGGATCATTGGCTCTTCTATCATGAAATGAACGGAAGCTTCTGTAATCCTGAGTGACACTGCACCATCAAGAAGTAAATGGAAACTAATGTAATCCTGACCGCTTGTACCACCAAAAAATGTACGGAAGGTCGTATAATCCTGTCTAAGTGTACCATCAAGAAATGAACGAAAGGTTGCATAATCCTGTCTGAGTGTACCATCAAGAGATGAACGAAAGGTTGTATAATCCTGTCTGAGTGTACCATCTGTCGCGAGAGGTTCAGATGTTATTAGAATATATGATATCCTGGACAAACAGATGTATCAGATTATACCAGGATAGTGCCAGATAAGAGACTGGTCTTACAAGAAATACCCCCTTCTCTGAAAAGAGCAAGGGTGTATCGACAATCAAAGGTAGGGTCAAGCTGTATAAACCTTCAAGTATGATGATAGTGTTTGTTACTGAAGGTCTAAATGCTACCTCTCAAGATCCTCCCTTGAATAATGGTTATTATAGTTTTATTGACTCTGCTAGGGGATTAATTAGTTAATTAAATATGTAATAGATATATATAACCAACAGAACCTTAACTCAATTTAAATAATTAAGTAAGACTGATTATATATATTTACAATTTATTGATCCTATACCGTTTCTCTTTTCGGTTAGGAAAAATGATAAAGAATTCAAATGTTTTTACAAGATAAAATAAATAAGCATGGAATGTCCATTTCCACAATAGTTAAATATGATAGAGTTATATTTCAAATATTAATTATTTCACATTAATATATATATATGACACTTTCACTGGACTGTAAAGTTGGTATTTAGTTTATTAAAGTCCTTTATGAGTCATCACTCAAACTGTTTTTGTTGTCATTAGTAAGTTATTTCTTATTACTAAGTTGCTGGATATGCTGATCAGTGGAACTGTGTTTCCACTTATCTCCAAAAGTGCGAAGAATCCAACTATAGCCAGGATCACACAAGGTCTGGATCTCCAGGCTGGGAAACATAGGTTGTCTAGTTCTAGGTATATTGAGAACGTTTGCAACACAGAGTCCCTCAGAAGTGACTGTCTTGTACAATCTTAGTAGTTGCAGGATAAAACCTGTAATACAAATAATCACAACCCTTGTATGGTCCAGCACTATTCCATCCATACACACAATGGACGTAACAAACAGTTTCAGACATGGTGCTAACAGTTGCACAGGACAATTTACCTCAGTACCACTCACAGCCAGTTCAATGTGATTACACTTTCCTTATAAATCCTACGATAGATCCATTTGTCCATGATCTGCTTCCATACAATGATTTGGTTTAGTTCAAACTATTAAGTGACACCTTGATTAATACATGTTAACAAATTCTGTGATCCTTTCTCATGGTCCTGATCAGTGTGTCTTTCCTTTAGGAAATACTCCTTCAAATACATTATTAAACCTACAGTCGTATTTTTGCCATAATTCTCAAAGATTCTACACATTTCCCAATGCAGGCTTTCGTCTCTAAGTCAACAAATGCTTGTGTTTAGATGGCAATACACTCGTCCTGTACGTTTTTTTCTTAACACACGCAACACTTACGAACACACAAGTGGATTAATCACAAGAAAATTACATAATTATATACATATATATATTCTTTCTTACCCTCAGGCAATACACATAAGCTGTAACAGGCTGTCAAAAGGTATTTAGGTCTGCTATGCAGATTCAGTGGCAAAGTATTGAACAGCACACTTTTTTCCCGCTCTCTTCTGTACCGCTTAGTGTTTCAAAAAGTTGTGGCTCCAAATCAACCAAGTTCAAGGACTTTTATACCGTCGCTCCCCCGTATCGGAGAACACGGCCAAAAACCGGTGTTAGGAATCCAAAAACGAAGCATCTTTTGTCTGTTTGTTAAATGTGCAAAATTTTTTAAATATTTATTATCTCTCTTAATTCTGAACCCACCCGTGTGTTACCGGGGCCCGAAAGGGGAGCAAAGAATAGTAACACTGTTCCCTTCCATGCTTGTCGTAGAAAGCGACTAAGGAGGATTGGGCATGGGGCTGGTTACCCCATCCTGTAAAAAATTTAAACCACAAAAAACTTCAACAAATATGGACAAGTCAAATAAGGAAAATAAAACACAGCCATCCAAGACAGGGGAAGTCCTCTCGCAGGGAGGCGTATGATGCAACACAGAGAAAGCCGACAGGAGTCTGTGTTGCTGACTAAAAAGAAGAGACATCACAATTTTGATGGGTGACAGGAATGCAACGATAGGTACAGTCAATACCGGATTTGAAGAAGTCATGGAAAAAAAATGGGCTAAGAATAATGAATGAAAATGGGGAACTATTTTCAAACTTCTGTGCTTCAAATCAACTGGCTATAGGAGGAAGCATGTTTCCACATAAGAGAATACACAAGGCAACATGGATATCACCAGACCATAGAACAGAAAATCAGATTGATCATATATGTATAAACAAGAAGTTTAGATCATCATTGCAGGATGTAAAGGTATATAGAGGAGCAGATGTGGAATCAGATCACCACCTTCTGATAGCCAAAGTAAAAATGAAACTCAAGAGATATGCGACAATGCAAAATTATAGACAACAATTTAATGTAGGACATCTAAGAAATCAAGAAACAAGAGACAAATTTGCGGTCACAGTATCCAACAAATTTCAAGTGCTCCAACAGCTGGAAGAAGTAGAGAATACAGAGGACTATTGGCAGCAGGTCAAAACGGTATGGAATGAGACGTGAAGAAATACTGGGGAAAAGAGAAAGACAACAAAAAGCATGGATAACAACAGAAACCATCAATAAGATAAAAGACAGAAAAAAAACAAGAAAGCAGATTTAAACACAAGCAAAACCAGAAGTTCCAAAGCCAAGGCTCAAGAAGTGTACACAGAAGCAAACAAAGAAGTATCAAAAGAGACAAGAGGAAGTATATTGAGGAGTTGGCAAGAGAGGCAGAAGATGCTGCAGCCAAAGGAAATATGAGAGAACTGTATAGCAGCACAAAGAAGCTAACAGGGAAATACAAGCAAACAAGTTGCCTCATAAAAGACAAGAATGGGAAACTGCTCAGCAATATACAAGAGCAAATGAAGAGGTGGACAGAATATTTTGGTGACCTTCTCAATAGACCAGCTCCACAAAACCCCCCAGACATCCAGCCAGCAGAAGAAGAGCTACAAATTAACGGTGAAAGACCAACGAAGGAAGAAATAAAGAAAGCCATAAAGCTTCTAAGAGATGGAAAAGCGGCTGGACCTGATGGCATTCCAGCAGAGGCCATAAAAGCAGATATCGATACGGCTACAGAGATTTTATATAAATTACTTGGTAAAGTCTGGGAAAAGGAAGAGATACCAGCAGAATGGAAGGAAGGATATCTGGTTAAGTTGCCCAAGAAGGGAAATTTACAAGAGTGCACAAATTATAGAGGAATAATGTTACTATCAGTGCCAGGAAAAGTATTAAACAGGATTATCCTTGAGAGATTAAAAGAGTCCATAGACAAGAAACTGAGAGATGAACAAGCAGGTTTTCGACAAAATAGATCATGTACAGACCAGATAGCCACTTTGAGAATAATAGTTGAACAAAGTCTGGAATGGAATTCACCACTATACATCGGATTTGTGGACTACGAAAAGGCATTTGACAGTGTAGACAGAGAATCACTTTGGAAATTGATGAGGCATTATGGAGTTCCCCTGAAGATCATTAATTTAATAAAGAAAACATATGAAAACATGACATGCAGAGTTCTTCACGAAGGACAGCTTACAGAACCGTTTGGGATAAGAACAGGAGTGCAACAGGGATGCCTCTTATCTCCATTTCTTTTCTTACTAGCAATAGACTGGGTTATGAGATCATCGACAACACACAACAGAAATGGAATCCAGTGGACTCTGACTAAGCAGTTGGATGATCTGGATTTTGCTGATGACTTGGCTCTTCTGTCCCATAACCGTAATCAGATGCAGGACAAATTGAAAACACTCGATGAGAGGTCACAGCAATTGGGTCTGAAAATACACAAGGAAAAGACAAAAGTAATGAGAATAAATGCAGGTAATGATAACAGGGTTGAACTTGAAGAAACACCAATACAAGATGTAGAATCATACACATATCTTGGCAGTAATATAGACAAAGTTTGAGGGACAGACAGCGATATCAAAATAAGAATACAAAAGGCAAGAAGAGCTTTCATTGCTTTGGGAAATATATGGAGATCAAGAGAAATCGGATCCAACACGAAAATAAGAATCTTCAACTCAAATGTGAAGTCAGTCCTATTGTATGGCTCAGAGACATGGAGAACAACAAAGACAACAACCAAAAAGCTACAGACTTTCATAAATGGGTGCTTGCGTAGAATAGAGGGATTTAAATGGTACAAGGTTACCAACGTGGAACTGATGACAAGAACTAGACAAGTGCAAGTGGAACAAGAGATGAGAAGAAGACGATGGCGATGGATAGGACATACACTGAGGAAACCTGTTGATAGCATTACAAGGCAGTCCTTGTTCTGGAACCCCCAGGGCAAGAGAGGCAGAGGTAGACCAAGAAGCACATGGAGAAGAGAGCTGGAAACAGAGGTGGAAATGATGAGGAGAACGTGGAAAGAACTTGAGATGATGGCACGTGACAGGAGGACTTGGCATGTGTTTGTTGAAGGCCTATGCTCCTTTTGGAAGTGGAGGGTTATGAAAGAAAGAATTCTGAACCGATTTTGATCATTTAAAGTTAGAATTATACTGTGAATTTATATCTACCGTTCTATCTAATTATAGTTTAGTTAGCAAAATGCATTTAAATCTATGCAGACTTTAACTAACTAAATTTGGGACTACCCTGATGTATAGATGTCACTTTTACGATTTTTCTCTTTAAATGAACTACTATTCGAGGAAGTCTTTGCACCTACCTCTTAAGTAACATTCCCGTTGTTGAACTATCTATATCTTTCCTTTTAAACATCTCTAGTTCTTAAGAAATTAAATAAATTCGTACTTTCATTTACACAAAATGGGCCTCTATGTTACGCCTAAAAAGGTTTCCTTATACACACTAGAAAAAGGAGCGTTTTCATTGGCTGTTTGTATCGGTCCGTTTTCCTATAGTATTGCGTGCGGTAAATATGACCGTGGTGTAAGACAGACCAAAACACGACACCATCAAGAAATGAACGTATAGTTGTATAAACCTGTCTGAGTGTACCATAAAAAAAAAAATGAACAGAAAGTTGTATAATCCTGTCTGAGTGTACCATCAAGAAATGAACAGAAAGTTGTATAATCCTGTCTGAGTGTACCATCAAGACATGAACGGAAAGTTGTATAATCCTGTCTGAGTGTACCATCAAGAAATGAACGGAAAGTTGTATTATCCTGTCTGAGTGTACCATCAAGAAATGAACGAAAGGTTGTATAATCCTGTCTGAGTGTACCATCAAGAAATGAACAGAAGGCTGTATAATCCTGTCTGAGTGTACCATCAAGAAATGAACGAAAGGTTGTATAATCCTGTCTGAGCGTACCATCAAGAAATGAACGAAAACTAATTAATCTGTCGCAATGTACCATCAAGGCAAGAAACCGAAATTTTTGGAGATCGATTGCAATCAAATGTGTATGCAGGACCGGCACCTGATCGCATTCGTTCATCTATAACTGTGTTTGCCGGGCGCATGTGCATGCTCTAATGTCAGCTAAACCCCAAATCCAAGACATTTGCACATAGGTAAACTGTGCCAACTTTAAGCTAATGAGATAAGTCTTTCAGCTACTTACTTCCAGCCGTCTCTCGCCCTCAGATTTAGCTTCAACTTTTGACAAACGCCAGGTCACAGCAGTCTGTGTCAACACTGGCGGTCGTAGTGGCTTAGCAATGAGCACGAAAACTCTCGACTATGAGTGCTATTGGAAAAACAGTTTGTGTTAGGAAGTAGGTATCTGCATTGTTTGACGGTAAATTGTACCAAAAATTGGCCAGGGTACACCTTATTACCTATGTCATCTTTTCCCCCGACCTGAAAAAAAAAAAAAAAAATCGCACAAATGCACGCGTGCACAGTTGGGAGTTACGTACAATGGAGTTTGACAAGAGCTGGTCGCATACTAGATCATGACGTATGTATTTCAGAGCTGACTTTTGAAAGTTAATCTCGTGTGTTTTGGATATTCCGAGCTGCAAAAAATTGTGTTGTCATTATCTGTACCTGCCATGTCGTCGCTGTCGTCACCAGTCACGTGGTTGTGCGATGTTAAATGTATGGTTCAAGGTGACGTCATGAACTATATTGGCGTGGCAGACGTGTCATGTTTGAGATGATCTAACTAGACGCCATAATTTATGATTGTCCTGTGTAAAATAGAAAGGACTAGATTAGCATTGTTTGTTTGTGGTTTGTGATTCCCGGGAATTTGAGTCTTTACTCCTTTCTTTATTTCTGGCGGTCTTTCCTGGGCATTCTTGCAAACCCAGAGGGCTACACCAACTCAGCCTACTCAACATTGGTATAATATACCACACCTGCTAAATTTTGGAGTGGTGCCCCGCCCTATATGTGTCGTAAAAGATAGCTAAGGTGGGTTGGACATGGGCCAAGCTACCTCCTGCTCCTCATTATCCTTCAGCTCTATATGACGCATGAATAACAATATTCATGCCCAAGCTTCCAGCGACATCAAGCAACATAATGTATAACAAAGAGTTATAGAAACCACCGGTGCAAGAACCTCTGAAGTACTGTAATATAGGAAACCTACCCCTGGGGTGGGGGGGGGCAGTGTCGGTGGGACCCGTGAGCAAACAGAGGCACGATGAAGACTAGCTGAGAAAGGAAACACGGATTAATCTATTCCTAGTTTTAAAATGTTCAGCGTTGCCACTCTTAGGTGGATTGACCTAGATCTAGGTTTTTTTGGGTCCCGTCAAGGTGTCATTTTCCTTCATTAGTTGAAGAACGCCACCTAGATTTCGCTTAACGTTGCCCAAGTCGCCGATATCTAGGTTTTTTTTTTTTTCGAAATTCAGAGTGGCAACGCTGGTTATAACAATCCTAGACTAGGGGGGAGAATTTAACATAAAAAAGTGCATCTGAAAATTAAAGAGAAAGTGGTGATGGATAGGACATACCCTAGAGACGAGACAATTAGCAATTATAGCCACACAATTCCTCTTCTGGAATACACAGGGGATTAGAAAAATGAGAAGACCAAAGAAATCAACAGTAGAACGTTAGAGGAGAAAAACCAGAACAGACAGGGTTTCATGGGCGGAGCTGAAGACCTCAAGACATCGTCTTGATATAACAATCAGGGTTGAACAGTAGTTACAGCGTTGTATCCATGAGGAGGAAAAAGAGATAATGATGCTGATAAAATACGGTCATTGAGTCAACGAGAAAATGCGATCATCAAATTCTTACAAATCAGGGGTTCCCAACCTGGTATGCTTGTACTCCGATGAAGTACAAGGGGGACGTAGAGCGAAAAATGTTGGGAAACCCTGCTATAAACATTCACCTACTGACGCATCCAAACAGCGAGGATTTAAAGGAGTCATGTGGCTGGATCGGAATGAACTCATTACAGGCCTGGCCGTTTTCTTAAGTATGTTTAACACGAAGTCCTGCAAAGCGTGTACAAACATTGACACGCGAGAGGGAATATGAGCAATAGAGAATGTGTTAGTCTAGTCATGTTCCCCAAACATACACAACTTGTCTTTCTGATCTCACAGCTTCTTTTCCTTTCCAAATTTCTCTCCTATCCAGGTCAGAAATATATGGCTAAAATACCAGTTTTTATTTATTTTTTTAAACCGCGAATAAATAAAGATTGTGGATCGTTCAGTTGCTTCTTCCCTGTCCTGTTCTCAGAAGCTTTCCATTAAAATTCACGAAAAAACAAAATCAAATCCGCTTAGGGAGATCCAGCAGTACATCCTTCCGTGTTGTTGTCATTGTTTACGCCACTGGTCAGCCTGCCCTGCATTTGAGTGACTCAGTGCCGTTTTCCAAGAGCGACCTCACACAGGCGGTGTCACTGACCTTGGTCATCATGGCCTGTTTCCTTTCTCCCCCCCCCCCTTCATTTGTCATAGTTCGCTATCTCCAAAAATTTGACTTTCTGAAATGAAAGAGGCACGGTTAACGAAAACGGATTGTAAAAATACAATTTCTGATATTTTTATTCACAGCCCTTTGTTGTTTTTCCCCCTCTTAACATTTCTATATTTGGTATGACAAGATCACTAATGTAGAACTACTTACTTACTTAGTCGTTCCCCTTCTACCGTGAGGTGTAGAGATTTGGAAGAGAGAGAGAGCGCCAGACTATTCTATCTGCTGTCTTTCTCCTGGCCTGGTTCCATTCTAGTCATCGGTCCTTCAAAGACTGTCTAATGTTGTCCTCCCAGCTGACTTTGCGTCGTCCTGGAGGTCAGGATCCCTGGCTCTTAGTTTCCCATGCTTGCCGTGGTAGGCCGATCTTCTCTAATTCTTTAGACATGGCCAAACCATCTCAGTTGGGACTGTTCTACTTGGGTCTGCAGGGGTTGGGTTTTTAGGCCTTGACATATCGTCTGGTTGCGGACCATGTCTCTTCTTGTTACCTCAACCACCTTCCTCAGATACCTCATTTATGAGGTTTGGATCTGGCTTTTGTGGGTTTTAGTCATTGCTCATGACTCGCATCCATACGTCAAGACTGGGACATAGGTGGAGCGATATACAGCCATCTTCGTCTTCTTACCAACTTCTCTTTTGCTGAGCAATTCTCGATTTATGGCTTGAAAAAGTCTCCCAGCTGCTGCTCTTCGGGTAGCCAACTCTTCTTTGATGCCTCCCTTCCGGTCTATGACAGCTCCAAGGTATTTAAAGTGGTCGACCTGCTCCAGGACCTGTTCTCCCAGCTTAATCTGTTGTCTTCTTTCCTCTCGTGATATCACCATGGTTTTAGTTTTTGAGCTGCTTATGAGCATCCCTCTCTTCTCCAACTCTTCCTTCCAGACTTGCAGGTTGGATTGAAGATGTGCTCCTGATTTAGCAATCAGGGCAACATCATCAGCAAATGCCAGCTCTGAAATACAGACCTGTCTCATCTTCCAGTACCTCACTGAATACTGTCATGTCCTCTCCTTACATGCCTTGATGACATCGTCCATGAGGAGTATGAAAAGATAAGGTGACAGGATATCACCTTGTCTTACACTAGTGGTTGTCCTGAACTCTTCTGACTTATGGTTTGCCGTCCTCACATAATTTCTGCAAGACTTATAGAAGCTCTGTATAGCGTGAATCAGAGGTGATGGAACGTTCTTCCTTGCCAAAGTCCCAGAGTTTGTTCCAGGGGACCTTGTCAAATGCCTTTTCCAGATCTAAGAAGCAAAGATGGATCTCACTCTTATACTCAAGAGCCTTTTCACTCAACTGTCTGAGTGTGCAGATTAGGTCTTGAGTACTTCGATTTCCTTGGAAGCAACACTGGACCTCATCCATTTGTGGCTTAGCTAGGCGTCGGAGTCTCTGCTCCAGGATTCTAGAGTAGATTTTACCAGGGACACTGAGAAGGGATATGCCTCTATGGTTTCCACATTGTCGATTGTCACCCTTTTTGAAAAGTGGTGTTATGATGGCAATCTCCCAATCCTTTGGTATGGTCTTGTTGCACCACGCTGCCTGTAGGACCCTTAAGAATAATAGGTCACTTGCTGCTCCCATGTACTTAACCATTTCTGGTGTTATGCCATCATGCCCTGCAGCTTTGCCCATCTTGATTTTCTCCAGTGCTGCCTTCATTTCTTCCAACTTTATGTCATCTTCATCACCATTGGTTTCCTCTTCTGTGCCAGTGGTTATCATTTCTGATGTTTGACCTTGCTCACCATCCAGGAGTTCTGAAAAATATTCTTTCCATCTTTCCATTACTTCTTTTGGGGCAGTAAGCAATTTGCCTTGCTTGTCCTTTATAAATTTAAGAGGGCACTGTTTTTCCTTCCTCGTGTTCTTTAGGGTCTTATAGAACAAACCAGGCAGAGTTCTTGTTCTGGAATCCCCAGGATAAGAGAGGTCGAGGGAGGTCAAAGAACACGTGGAAAAGAGTCACGAAGACGACGAAGAAGACATGGAAAGACCTTGAGCTGATAGCACGGGGCATGAAGACTTGGCATACGTTTGTTGACGCTTGTGCCGGTATTGTCTCCCCTGCTCCGCAATGATGAAGGTATACAGAGGTATCAACCTTCGCTAAAGATTACTCTTGGCAGAGATATAAATAGAAGAATGAAGCTTCTACTTTAGGGAGCCTCAGAGGAGTTAATATAAAAAAAAAAAAAAGCAAGTATAATAACTGAGATCATCTAAGCGGTCATGAACTTTTTATTCTCCTGTCCCTTCTGTGATGTAATATATTTTCACTCGTATTTCTGAGTCCCTATCTGAAGGTAGTTCAGCAACTATTGATCTAATAGCTCTATCTGGTTATGTATTTAGAACAATATGAGTCATACGGGTGTAGACATACAATTTACTCAATAGTGGTTACTATAGCTTTCCAGTTACAGATAAACAGGTTCAATAATTCATTTATAGTTTAACAATGTAACATAAAAAAAACTTGGTTATGTAACAGAAACGATGACATTTGTCATCATTAGATAATATAAACTGTGGTGGAAAAGTCGGAAAAGTTATTTGGTTGCGCTATTGTGATGCTTAGCTTCCCGTGTGGGGTCGATTGATGTCTGCTTCAGCCTCTGTTGGTTCCCACAGGTGCCTTGGACTGCACAACTTTAATATTGTGACAGCAGCACGTCTCTTGTACAAGGCCGAGGTAACTGCTTAGGTTGTCAAGTCAAGCGTCTTCAAGACCCGTCTGATGAGGTGTCTAGCATCGACTGCTGGCAACTTGTACCACAAACTTGCACCACAAATTGAAAGGAGACAAATGTCTCAGCTAAGTATTGAGTCTCCTGGCACAGTCATCAGGCGACCTCCGCATCCATCCACCACTTTATCTTCCTCAAACTGTTTACTCTCCCTGAGCGTTACTTTTAACCCCAGTGGGTCGGATGAAAGTGCATTTGAACAGCGGAAAGTGGCAATTAAAAATTATATATATATATATATATATATATATATATATGTATGTATGTATGTATGTGTGTGTGTGTGTGTGTGTGTGTGTGTGTGTGTGTGTGTGTGTGAAATTCGTTACTGAAGTGCTTGAATAATAAATATGTACACCATGATATCATAACCCACTCTCTACGGAGACTGAGGCCACCTCTGCTGTTGGTTCCTTGTGAGGAAACCCGCACGAAGCAGCCACCAGCTCTTGGAGTAGTAGTTCATGTAAAGTTATTTGCAGTGATGAGGTTGCCAACTTTATATGCCACTGTACATCCACAAGCAAATTATACATTTCAAAATGCAAATATAAAATATACACATTGCAACTTACCCGGAGCTTTGTTTTGGGCGAGCACAGACTTTTTGCACAGGAAACGTCCGAATATTGTCGGGCAACTTATTTAAGATGCCGTCTCTTTCAGGTGAGTTAGGCATCTAACTTAGAGAACTTTAAGTTGGATCCTAGAACTTAAAAGCGCAACGTAATGTCTCTGGGGTTGCTTTCTTCTAATCTTAGAATTCACGTCCAGTCCTATGGCCTGTCTCATATTTGGGTCCTAATATTCCGTGCTCCGGGCTGTCTATAATTCCTTCTTGAAGCAATTGGAAGTCAGTGAAGTAGTCTTACAACGCTGTAGCATATAAAGACAACATGAACGATGAAAGCGAAAACAACGAATACTGGAAGAATTAGCATGTACAAGGAATGACAGAGTAATAATGCCGGAGAGGAGTGAAGACCAGCAAAAAGAACGAATGCATTTCATGACAGTGCTCCTCTGGGAGCTGAAGAGTGATGATGATGATTTTTATATTTCATGACTTTGTCTCCTGTTTGTGCTGTCTCCTGTTTGTGCTGTAGTTGATGGAAGAGTAACCCCGAAACGTCCTATGTGTTTGTAGTATCATTCATTTTTAAAACTGACTCCATACCCATATTGCATTCTTTGGCGGAAATTTGCTCGTGCAGCTGCATTCTTTTTCACAACGCCCCGTTTTTATAGTGGGTGACTTATAAAGTCTATAGTTTCTGTGTTTCTTGGTCAATTGCTATCATTTTTGGAATTTATATAAATAAATGAATGATGAATCTGATGATATAAAATTTGTTTGTGTAGATGTTAGATGTGATAGGAAGAGAGGAATGGAAAGATGGAAAAAAAACGGAAAAAATATTTAAAAAAAAAAATAAATTTTTAATTAAAAAAAAAAACCAACAAACGAAGAGTCCTTATCCCTTGCATCTCAATGAAAGTCATTTGACCAATACAAATCAAATGACGATCTTTTCGTTACATCCATCATCAGTAGCAAAGCAACAAACGCCCTCGTCAGCAGTGACATTCGGCCGTAACCCTAAACCTTTCCCTTCAACCTAAACCTAACCCCTAAAATTAGACAAACTAGCAATGACATTCTACTATCGGCCCCATCTCTTCCATCACCCATATTCTGAGAACCTTTATCAGCGCTAATAAAGACAAAAATCTCCTCGTCATCGCATCGGAGTCAGAATCCATTAAAATTTGAGCGAAAATGGCCGCGTTTTCGATGCCGATTGATTTCGATTAAAAAAATTCACAGAAAATAAACGCGAATACACCCATCACTAAATAAAGATCGGAAACGGAAGCTAACTCTCTCTCAAATAAGATTAAAACTTAACATCCGGGGGTGAACTCACGTGTACACAAATTATAATGCTAGAAACCGACGATGTCCGCAAGTCGCAATAATGCGCCCGCAGCTGGCAGAACATAGCGTACCTCTGTCGCAATAATGCGCCTGCAGCGTGCTATTAATATAACTTTATGCATCTTAAGATTCTTACTGGACAAAGGACAGAGAGTATCGGCTACGTTACGACCACAATGCCTTCGTCAGGAACACACGAACCGAAACAGAAGAGACAGAAAGGGAGAACTAAGTTAAATACAAGTTACTAAGTTAAATGAAAGTATCTGGAGATGCTGTCGGGAAAATCTGAATGCTCAAAGTGACGTGAAATCGATCGGTTATGTTTCTCAACAGTGTAGCATATACTTAAAGTCCTTGAGTAGCTTTCAACTTAAATAACTTTGGATGTACACAAGATAGAACGTGGGACTATCAGAGATGGACGTGAGAAAGGATGCATCCGTCATATGTACTACCAGCGTGCTACAGGTACAATTAGCATTCATACTCTTCCACATTTGCTGAGAGAGACTGAGCACTTATGGGTGTGCCTTGAGTGTAGTGAGGTCAATTCTGATTAAGAATAACATGATAGAAGCATACTGTAAATGGCATATAAAAACATAATTTATCAAGTTTTAACACAATACGGTTCCGATTTTTAGGCTTGGATATTACTGCTATCTTTCGTGATTTTTTTAATGCATAAATTATGCTTTTAAATGCTGTTTGTAGTATGCTTCTGTCTTGCGTAGATCCACAGTTTTTAAAGTTGCACAACGACTTTAGAGACATCCTGTATGTTTTATATTTAGTGTAAGCGAGTGAGCGGAGTCTGTTTCCTTCTGCTGAGCTGCTAACATGCATCATGTTATGCGTGTCCTGGATGCTCTGCATCCCTTTGTTTCTGTATCTGGTTCTGCTGAAAGTCTTTGCCTCTTTGAATTTTATACTTGTGTTCTCCTGCCTCTTCTAATTGTATACTTGTATCAGGTTGAGGTAGCTTTCCCCCCGTCCTGTGCCAATTTGTCAGCCTCTTCATGGTCGGGGATGCTACAATAAGATGGGATCCATTGTATCACAACCCTGCTGAATCGTTGACATAGTTTGTGGAGCACTACTCTTAGACTGGGATAATCTATTCAACAAGCTAAAAATAGGAACTACCGATGAGTGTTACTGTGGCACCGATAAAATGACTGCTGAACATCTTCAAAGATGCCCAACAAATGAGGAACATAGAAAGCATATATGGCCATCACCAGTACCATTTGTGGAAAAACTCTATGAAGATGCAAACAGCCTGAAGCTGACCACTGCTTTCTTTGAAAATATTTAAGAAGACGTCTGAGAGTGGACGAAGCAGAAGAAGAACCCAGTAACAGCCGCGAGAGGCAGACGTTGTAACCGCACTGCCAAACGGAAGCTCAACATATGTAGATTTTTTTTTATCCCAGATCTGGGCTGTCGTGAATGAGAGAAGTACAATAATGTAAATTTAAACAGATATTCAAACATTGTTTCATTAATCTCGGCAGATTTACCGTGCCCAAAATTTGAACTATGACGTCATGAAACGACTGGGTGAACTCCTAATTAGTATTCACTATCCAACATACGTATAACGTGTATCTGTCTAATCAGTGTTTCCCAAAGTGTGGTACACCTACCCCGGAGGGGTCGCTAAAGGGATTCATGGGTACATGGCATTTATTATTTTACATTTATCATACTGTTTTCTCCCTCTAGCATGTCTTAGAAGGCGGATAATATGGCGTTGTGAATAAGGCTGGCAACCTAATCATATAAAGCAATGTGCTACAGATACCACTGTAGCAATATAATGTGAATGCTTCATGCAGACTTCCCTGGAGGGGGGTCAGCTGGAGTGCTTCATAGGGAACGAAAAGGGAAATAATGATACTGTCTTTGGAAGCCATCATATATATCCGGTGTCCTCTCAGAATAGTTGTTGATGTTTATTGTTGCTTCGTCTAGGGGTACACCGAATATTCAATTCGTATTCGGTTCGGTGCATTCAATGAACTATTCGTATTCGGCCGAATAGTACGCTGCAATCGAATACGAATAGCCAGCAACGCGTTTTCAGACAACAGATGTCATCTTTTGGCAGAGAATGTTGAGAGACTTTTTTTTATTTTTATTTTATTTTTAGCGAATTCATGTATCATGCAGCAATGGCTTTTGAACTGAATTTAGAAAGTGATTAGTGTTTGGTTAGTAGCGTTAAATAGTTCCAAGATATTTGCCCCATTTTTGTAACGCTGTAACACTTTGAAACGTCAAGTGTTTGTTGTTGGTTACTTTATAATTAATACAATTGTCAGTAAACCTATTGAACACAACTTTTTAAGCCAATCGTTCACTCACTATTCGTATTCGTATGAATAGTTAAAGGCCTGTATTCGTATTCGGCCGAATAGTAAAAACACCTATTCGGTGCAGCCCTAGCTTCATCACCATTTTTTGTCGCGTTCATTATAGAGCATAGACCCACCACTGCAGCGGGTCCCCTTGCAGGAAGCCTGCACCAAGTATTTACATGCTCTTGTAGCGGTGGCTTCTGTGGACATTTGTTTGACATGATGAGGTTGCCAGCTCCGTGTACTACCTCATATTAGTTGCCTTCTACGACATGCCTGAGGGTGAAGTAGTCCTATTATTTCTTTGCCTCTTCAGAGACCCCCGGGAACATACATGGGGCTTATTTATATAATCAATCAAATTATCTTCACCCTGGTGGGTACGCTGAAAAGACTAACCTTTCATTAGGGGTACGCGATTAATGTAAGTTTGGGAAGCACTGTAAATAATAATATGTTTTGTCTTCTGCGTGCCGTAGACAAAAACGATTATTTGTAGCCTTTTATTTGCGGGTGGGTGACAGGTATTTACTTTCGAAACAGGGTAATAATTAAAGCGAAGCTGATATATTTGTAGTGACGATATTGCCTGCTACTGTTAGTGGCTTTACAAGTAAAGGTTACGCCATGCTTGTTGTTGATTTGTCCGTGAAAGAAACTACATTTCAGAAAGATGGTTCAAGACAAAGCAAACAGTAAAGAAGTCTGGGCAGCCAATAGAACACTAACACACAAAACAAAGTCACTAAACTCTTTACCAAAAAGCTACTCCCTCACGGCTACTCATTTTAGTAACCACTTCAAAACAGAAATTAACCATCTCAAGTCGACACTAAAGCCAATGGACTGCGATATTAGTAAATTGACAGCCTTCTGCAACACTGAACATACCATAACAGATCTTAGAGATATTCCTTTTCTAACAGTACACGAAGTTCTCAAATATATCTTGGCATTAAAAAACAACAATTCATCTGGGCTTGATCGTATCAGCAATAAGATTCTACGTTACGCTGCACCCATCGTTTGCGACTCCTTAACCTATGTGTACAACCAATGTATTGCACACAACTACTTCCCCACAGCATTTAAATCTGCCAAAGTGTATCCTCTCTATAAATCTGGCTCACATAGCGATCCCAACAGTTACAGACCAATATCCTATCATCTCTTTCAAAACCACTAGAGAAACACATTTACAACACCACATTTCAACACTTAACAACAAACAAACTGCTCATTGAGAGCCAGTCGGGTTTCAGACCCAAACATTCCTGTCACACAGCTCTCACCAAAATGGCAGACAACTGGCTGTCGAACGTAAATGATGGAAAATTAGGTGGTGCTGTGTTTGTTGACTTCAAAAAAGCATTTGACATGATTGACCACACTATCTTGGTTCAAAAGTTGGAAACGCCTTGAGAATAGGCCCTAATCCACTAAACATCATCAAATCATTCCTGGGAGATCGACAACAGTTAGTGCTTCACAACAACTCGACATCAGATTTCTCGAAGATAGTGTCGTGAAATTCTACATCCACATATGTAAATTAAAACGTAAATGCAAAGCCTAACAAATGAATTTAATAAAAGGAAAGAAGAATGGTAAAGAACAGTGCTGTCACAATGACTGTACTCGAAATCCCCCTTGTTTTCTACTTCGTCGGCAAATTGTAACGCTTCACGTTGATAGTAAAAGCCTACTGTGTCGCTGCACGCTTTCTTCAATGAAACGTGTACTGTATTTCTTGGAAAAACCTTGAGATACGCAAGCTGATCAATGACCTAAATTTAATATTTCATTCATTCCATACACGGCGTAACTAAAAGACAGATGGACTAAAGGATAGAGAGAAGGGAGAGGCAGAAAGCAGGGACACATGCAACACTAAACACGCGTCGCGCGATACACAATTGCTGCCATCACGCGTGTAAGGCCACATGCACTAACTTTATTTCAAATCGACAGTGATAAAATTCACTACCCATACCAGAGTTAGGTTTTAAAATCCTGAAAAACGCTTATTGGGAATTATGACATTATACCGGTTTACGTTTGAAAACATGACAGTACCCAGACACCCTCAAGTTTGGAAGTGAGAAGGTAGTAACAGCACGACTATCCTAGAAGAAAATGCATATTGGCTCCATTAAATTCGTATATATTGGTTCCTTAGGGTTTGCTGACAAAGAATATGTAAAACGTTACGCAAATAGTCTAGGAATTACCAAGTTATGGCAAAAATAAAATAGTGGGGGTGCCTGACAGCATGAAATCATTTCTGCTCATAAAATTTTTTTTATAACGTGTTTGAAAAAACATTACGTTACGGAAATAGCCTACCATGTTAACTCCTATTTGATTGGAGCGCAACAAATGTAAGACTAAACACGATTGGTCGGGCTATAAATACTATCTTGTGTTGTCAGGGGAAACGTGAAAAGGAGTACTTTTTTGAAAAGATGTGTAGACATGGTTTGATTGGGTAGAGCTGCGAATATACTCAATTCAGAGCGTCTGTTCCTTGCCACATCTTGTAATAAACCTACTAAGAAGCAGTGCGTTGAGCACCAGTGTATATTTTTTATAAAATAAAGCCTGGGACATCGGCAGATCGGAGTTGTGCTATATTCATTGCCAGTCAACGAAACTGTTTATTATTTCCATGAATTGTGGTAAGCTTGAAATATTCAATATCTTTTAATGAAAATTGAATGTAAATTAATAATTTATGTCTGTATATATGTGTAGTACAGTAGCGAACATGATGTAAAGCCTAAAGTGCTCCAGCCTAAACAGAAGGTGTCGGAGGAAAGTAAAACTGCATGGAATGGCCAAACAGTACACTGACACCTAGATTATTAACTAGAAAGAAATAATGCTGGAATTGCAGAGGCGTAGTAACCATTAGGGAGGGAAATACTGGTATAAAGTATTTCAGATGAAGCTGACAGTTGGCCTAACGCTCTGAACTCAATGTTTGTGATGTATTGTGCTCAATGTAGAAATAGAGTGTAAATTAGTTCTGACGTAGAAGGTACAACCTTCTTGTTTCAGGGACCGTGGTCTTAAAGTTATTGAGCAGCACCTGGTCAAAGCTTTGCTGAAGCCAGAGGTGGACAGCATACTCCTTGGTCCATATAGCAACCAGTGGGGTGGCTCCAGAACTCATTAAAGTAATCGAGCAGAGGAGTCTTTTACTGCAGTCATCACGAAAGATAAGAGAGTGTGGCCATGGAGCTCAACATTATGTACCCCCATCTTAAAATGACATTGTAAAATAAAATTAAGAGGGGAATTTAATTGTTTTAATATCAGGAACTGAGAACATCTCCAATACTAGTTCCAATAAAGACAAACTATTGGAGTCATGATGACAAATACCAACAGAGCTTGAACAAAACAAAACCAGTATTACCTCATATTACTACTACACAACTGACACACATAGGATACTATTAATAATATATGTCACTACAAGATTCATATTAATAAATTCTGTACATATAACTTGTAATTAAAATTGATTGTGATTCCTGGTCCCCTTTGTATTTGAATCAGGACACATATACATTCATGACAGCACTGAATACATATTGTTATTTGAAAAGTTATCAGTGACTCCTTTAAGATATCCTCGTAGAGTGTTTTATGTATGTGAGTGTCACAGTGTTGTCAAGTGTGGTGGAATAAATTAAATTGTTTATCTGTCTGTTGTTGTTATGACTTACACTTCATCATACACATACCCTAGACATATAACGTAGTCATCACACTATTCCAGAATAATTCTGACTGAGGTATACATATGTGGCAGCAAGTAAGGTTATCTATAATACACTACTCTTATTAGATATAGATACCTTCACAGCTGATCTCAGTCAGTACACTAAGTCCCCTATAAATATTTATAACATCCCACTTCACCACAGATAGATACAGGAGTACCGCATGGTTCTATTCTTGGGCCCCTACTCTTCGCAATGTTCATCAACGACCTGCCACTACATCTAAAATATTCAACATGTGACCTCTTTGCAGATGATTGTACGAGGGAAGGTAAAAAAGTAATGCCTCCTATTTTTTATGTATGTAAATACTGCATCGGTGTGCAATTGGTAAATTTAGGATTCCTCAAACACTCTTCTGCACTGTATAGCATTACCAACCTGTTTCAGTAACAGGTGGCACAATTGTAACAGTTTAAAAATAGCTGCCAAAGACGTTCGGTTACAACAACGTTATGTCATAGAATTCCTCAATGCTGAAGGCAAGACCCCAATTCGTATTCACGAACGTTTGAAGAATGTTTATTCAACAGTGGATGTTAGCACTGTCCGACGTTGGGAACATCGTTGTGACGAAGCTGAAGTAGGTCAATGGAATGGCATCACACAACATCGCCGACAAGAAAGAAGTTCAAAAGTTCACCATCTGTAGGGAAAGTTATGGCCTCCGTGTTTTGGGATGAGAAGGGTGTGATTCTTCTCGACTTCTTGGAACAGGGAAACACGGTGAATGCAGACCGTTACATTGAAACTTTGAAGAACCTTAGAGGTCGTCTTCGGCGACTTTACCCATTAAAAGATCAGAGAACTGCACTACTGTTGCACGATAATGCCACGCCACACACCGCTAAACACACCATTGATGCGATTGCAGAATTTAGCTGGACATTATTACTACATTCCCCCTTAGTCCCGATCTTGCACCTTCTGACTTCCATCTGTTTGGACTACTGAAAGAAGATCTTCGCGGACATCACTTTGAGGACACCAAGACCCTTAAACGCGCCGTACGCCAGTGGTTTATGAAAAAGGACACACATTTTTACCGTGCGGGGATACATGCCCTTGTGAGAAGATGGACAAAAACTGTAACAAATAACGGAGACTACATTGAGAAATAAATTTTTGAAGTTCAGACTTGGGGCTACATTTCAATGTGAATTTTATCTGTTTTCTTACCTATTGAATGAAATTAAAAATTACGAGGCATTACTTTTTGACCGTCCCTCGTACTATCTACACTAGTGACAATGACTGCGTGGCACTTGAAATGACTCTTCAATGCGATGTAGACAATCTAACAAAATGGAGTAATATGAATCGTATGCCAGTAAACACAGCAAAAACGAAATCTATGTTGATTACCACCAGACAGCAACTCCTAATCTGCACCAAAAGATCGCTACAGCTGCACGCGGAATCAATACAAATTGAACATTTAACAGAACACAAAGTTCTAGGGATCACGATTGACCAGCACTTAACGTGGAACTCCCATGTACGGAATTTAACCAAACACTTAGCTCAAAAGACGTACCAGCTAGCCAAAATAAAACACTTCTTAGACGCAGACACTAGACTATTGTTCTACACCTCACATATACAGACACATCTAGATTACTGCTCTACACTATGGGATGGTTGCCCTGCTTCCACCTCAAAGAGACTGCACTCCCTGCATAAGAGAGCATTACGTCTGATCACCGATAATCGCTCGTTACCACACACAAAGACACGAAAAGAACCCAAAATACTGTCCCTAAAACAACGTCTTCTCTACAACAAAGCCAAGTTGACTCACGCAGTTCTAACAATGCCCCGCCGTACCTACGATCATTGTTTCAAACCAGTAGAAGAGAGGGACAACAATTACATCATTTACGTCTGCCCTAACCTAGGATCGACTTGTTCAAAAAGAGTCTAGCCTACTCTGGATCCTACTTATGGAACAGCCTTCCACATCACCTAAAAAGCCTACCTACACAATATTCATTTAACAAAGCACTTTTCAAACACTTCCTAAACACTGATTATCTACCCCCATAGAAACATCATTTGCCTGTCAACATCTCATCCATAGGTCAACATTTCTTTTCCTCTTCCGCTCGTTTTTAATGGGAATAATTTGTTTTATATCCATGTAATATTATTATATAATGTAATGTATGTGAGAATGTACCCGCATACCACTATACTTTAGAGATGTGAATGTTTTCGTTTGCTTAAATGGGATGATGTACATGAGAATAAGCAGATATACATTTTTTTTGTTTTTTGTATTTTTTGTTTGTGTGTGTGTGTTTTTTTTTTTTGGTTAAACTGATGAAAGACTTTTCCTGCTTCAGAAGTGCGTAAGAAAGTGTTATTATTATTATTATTTCATTTTCCACCAAGAATGTATGGATATAAGCGAGAATGTGTTTATGTAGTTTTTGTATTGACGATTGATGACACATTAAAAAATACAGATTACTTGTAGACGTTTTGACCGCATAAGTGAGTGTCGGTATACAGAATTTATTTATTTATTGTTTTGTTTATATTAATTAATTTATTATTTATTATTATTATTATTTTTCTTCAGTCACTATCTTGTTTACCAACGGGCTGATCACCCGTTTGCCAGTCACTTCGATTACGGAAACAACAGCAAATGGATTGATTTGCCGTTGCCCTAAAGACGCCAATAGGCGTGATGGGAAACAATGGCAAAGAAAACCTATCTTGTTTATTGACTAAGGACTGAAGAAGAAGAAGACTATCTTGTTTATTTAAAAAAAACAAAAAACCTACTCATTTTTAATTGTGATTGCATACTGTAAATGAATGCTGTTATGTTAACTTTATAATGTTGCATGCCTTTAAAATTAATGCTTAAAGTAACATGTGGGAATAAAAGGATATAGTATGCAAGATTAATGAGAGTGAAAGGGCAGAACGTTAGACGGGCCTGCGCGCCCAATTCTTAACCCTTCGAAAATAAAGTTCGTTCGTTCGTTCGTAAATGTTGAAGTAACGTCATAGATTGTTGCAAACAGGGTTGGCCTTAGTTTTTGCGGGGCCCGATTTGGACCGGTCTGTTGGGGTCCCTATACTTAAGAGTAACAAGTGCAGCCTAATCAATAACCTTTTAATCAATACCCTTTAGCTCCACATGGAACATAGGCCGTCAACAAACACATGCGAAGTCCTCCTGTCACATGCCATCCGCTCACTCAAATTCTTTCCATGTTTTCCTCATCATTTTCACTTCTTTATCTAGTTCTCTTGGTGTGTTTTTTGGTCTGCCTCTGCCTCTCTTTCCCTTTGGATTCCAGAACAAAGACTGCATTGTAATGCTATTAACAGGTTTCCCCAATGTGTCCTATCCATCGCCAGCGTCTTCTTCTCATCTCTTGTTCCACTGGCACTTGTCTGGTTCTTGTCATCAGTTCCACATTTGTGACTTTGTCATACCATTTCAATCTTTCTGTTCCACACAAGCACCCATTTATGAAAGCCTGAAACGTTTTGGTTGTTGTTTTTGCTGCTCTCCATGTCTCAGAGCCATACAATACGACTGACTTGACATTTGAGTTGAAGGTTCTTATTTTCGTGTTGGACCATGTCTCTTGATCTCCATATGTTTCTCAAAGCAATGAAAGCCCCTCTTGCTTTTTGTATTCTTATTTTGATATCTTTGTCTGTCCCTCCAACTTTGCCTAAATTGCTGCCAAGATATGTGTACGATTCTACATCCTTTAATAGCATTTCTTCAAGTTCAACATTTTTATCATTTCTTGCATTTATTCTCATTATCTTTGTCTTTTCCCTGTGTCCGTATCTTAATCTTTACCAAGATTGTCATCTTCCGACATCCCAGTGAAATCAGTCGTGTATTTGGGCACGTCACGTATGCAGACTAGCACCTTATCATGCGCCAACATGGTTGAAAATAAGAAGTGCAGCCTAAGTAACGTTTATATCTACCAAACAGTCTGTCTATGCCTCCATCAACATATTGTTGGACAAATTTAAACTAAATTATATTTTACCGAACGTTAGCTTCCCGTCAATGAAAAGATGACCCTCCTATTTTATATAGGTCACAAATAAAGTACATTTATTTTGTGTATGTTTTTTTTTAAAATTTCTTTTTAATGCTTTTTTGAAGAGCATTTGACCGCCACTAAGATAATCTCCGTGCCAGGGCCGGATTAAGAACTCCGGAGGCCCTAGGCTATCAAGATATTTTGGGGTCCCTCTCCAATCTTCTAAAAGGTACAACTAGAATAAACAAAACTAGTGAATTTCAGATAAATTTTTTATATTAATATATAATAATATGAAAAAAAGTGTTCGGTACAGCCCCTATGTTTTGTTAAACGTAGTGGGGCCCCTGTAAAGAAAGTATAATTTTTTTTTAAATCGGAAAAAAAAGCGAGGGTGGAAGTAACTTATAAAATAACTGTTGCACAGATACTATTACCCTGCACGCGCAACCGTACTATCGTGCACGTGCCGTTGCTGTAGAGTTCTGTGCGTTATGACTCCGTTGCTTTTTACGCGGAGGCCCCTGTAAGCCTAGGACCCGTGTCTAGTGGGCCTAATGACAAATCCGGCGCTGCTGCTTGCAAGAAGAGTGTACCAAAAAATTTTAAATGTTCATGTACTGGCGGTTTTCTCTAGTAATTTCCTTTATGTGATAAAGTGGGCAGCCCCACGCATAACTTCCCTCGCACTAGACGCTTTGTACAACGCCCCTGAAGAAGCAGTTATGGTAAATGTAGTCCCATATCAGATACTGCCGTAGGGAGTGAAATGTTACGAACTTCATCTATACTAGCTCTCAGCTTTATGAAGTGCGTTAACCAGTTCACATCCTTGCTGCTTGTCTTACGACTGACCCCCAGGGAGTGAATTCCTTGTAGGGTAGACTCAGGGATTCTCAAACATTTTGAGACTGTGGCACACTTGGCAATGCAAATTTCTGTCGCAGCACGCCTGTTGGGACCGAAGACGCAGCAGAAGAGATGAATGCCGTCAGCGACTTGTAGCTTGACTGCTTGCGTCAGGGTCAGCGAACCAGAGCTGACCAAGACCCTTCTCCACCTCCAAGTGGTGGTCCTGGAAACAGGCTGCATCACTGCAGTCTGGCTGAGAGAGTAGGGATCGAAGAGGGAAGGCTAACCTGGTCCCAAAAATGCCATGCTGAAACCGGATGTGTCGGGCCGAAAGGAGCAAAGATCGCAGTTTTACTGTATACGGCGACACAACGTAACAAACGTCCTTTTCGGAAAGAAATATTCTTTCTGTGTCTCTTCGGAGACCCCGAGAACTACCTCGACCGGTAGTCTAATCACTCTAACCAACAACAACATCATCAACAACAACAAAACCCGCAATGTCTTGTAGGGCCTTCTTTTATTGCTTAAGAATAATTTTAAAACAAAGGATCGTCGAATTGACAAGGTGGTTAGAGCGCTGGTCTCCCGCAGCAAAGGTGCCTGGTTCGATTTACAGTATCGACACTCTCCAGTCTAGCCAGATGTAAATGGGTAGCTACTTTGCTCCTTGAGTTAGGGAAGAAAACGGCAGTATCTGCAATGGGGCTACCTTTAACCCATTGGAAAGCATGAAATATGGGCCAGTAACTCTCAACCTGTTGGTCGCAACCCAAAATATTTACTCGGATAATGTTGCGATAGGACCTCATCCTAGTCATTTCCCTGGGACCGAAGACGCATCAAAAGATAGGAATGCAGTCAGCGACCCATAGCTTGACTGCTTGCATCAGGGTCAGCGAACCAGAGCTGACCAAGACCCTACTCCACCTCCAAGTGGTGGTCCTGGAAACAGGCTGCATCACTGCAGTCTGGCTGAGAGAGTAGGGATCGAAGAGGGAAGGCTAACCCGGTCCCAAAAAATGCTATGCCGAAAACGGATGTGTCGGGCCGAAAGGCGCAGATATCGCAGCTTTGCTGTAAATGGCGACACAACGCAACCAACGTCCTTTTTAGGACGAACGCAGAAGAAGAAAAGACATTTCTCTTACTCGAACGGCATCAATTTTTACTTGTCAGTTTTGTTACAACGTTTGCCAGCTTCAACAACTGTGATATTTTGGTCGTGGTTGTACAAAAAAGGTTGAGAACCACTCAGCTAGGTCACCAGAAAGTAGGTCACATAGAAGACCATGACAAAGATTGATTGAAGGAATGAAAGCTACTTCGTGTTTGAGGACCTGCAAGAGACCTCTGAACTTTGAACCGAGCAAGAGAAAATTCCAGCTAACAGTTCACTAGACCGTGACATTGGTCATGGCATGTTGGCCCTGGATATCGAAAACTTCCAAGTCTTTTGCTATCTTCCTTGACCTCTTACCTCTGGCCGTGACCGTGCTTGTTGGCCATCAGATGACTCTTGATAATCACAACAGGATACCCTAGGGTGACTGTAAACCTAGGTCTAGGGTTTTTTTTTTTTTTTTTGGGTCCCGTCTACGTCTCATTTTTCATCATTAGTTGAAGGGAGGGGCAAAAGCGGATGATCACTGCTGCACTATTTCCATCTTTGACAGGTCTTTCCTCCAATTTTGAGAAGTTTTCTTCTGTAAGGTCTTTCCTCCAATTTTGTGAGGTTTTCTTCTATAAGGTCTTTCCTCCAATTTTGTGAGGTTTTCTTCTATAAGGTCTTTCCTTCAATTTTGTGAGGTTTTCTTGTATAAGGTCTTTCCTTCAATTTTGTGAGGTTTTCTTGTATAAGGTCTTTCCTTCAATTTTGTGAGGTTTTCTTCTGTAAGGTCTAACCTGAGACTGATTTTACGTTAGTATCCTATTTTCCCTGTACTCTGATAGGTGTCCTCTCGCCATTCAGGCAGATACACGGAGAGTGTTTTGTATTATTGTATGAATAAATGAATAGTTAAAATGTAATCTACAAAAGCCGCATATTCATGTATTCACAAATACTTATACGTATAACTCTGTATAGGTGCATCATTTTGTGCCATATGACTAGTTTAAAAAAAAAAAATCTGTAGTGGGAGTCAGACTTCTAACATTTCAGCAGTCGGAGGCGGAGTCAGAAACTTTGTTGGCCTCCACAATCCTGATTAAACAGTAGGAAAAAACAAACAGACACGGTATTGGAGTACCTTTTATCCAGGAGTAGTATTCGTGCTGTTCTACCATCTACGGCCGTTACCTTGTCCCGGAAGGTCATACCTTGTGCCCGGTCAGTGACAGTGGGGCAAGGTGGTCAGCGGATGCTGTCTTTGCAGTGCCACCATGCGCGTCCACAGTATAAGATTTTTAAAAATGGAGGGATTTTTCAGCCCTTTACCTCTGAGCAAACTAACCTTATACAAGTAAAGAGGAAAAAACTCCACGTTTTTAAGGATCCGCGTTTGTTATTGATAGCAAATGTAGTAAAAACATCATAAAATACATGTTGCATAGAATATGTGGATAGCCAGTTATCATGACTCAGTAATTGGTCATATATCGTGCACACAAAAACCCACAACAAAACAAATATATCCGAACCTAACCCTAATCCTAACTCAATACACATATTATACATACTCGACGGCACTAAAGGTAAAGATTATCCGTATTTGAACTGGTTTAAAAGTAGTTTTAAAATAATGTCATTTTTATAAGACAATTACTGTTATAGACTGTGACCTCTCTCCTCGTTGTCTGTGGCGCTTAAAGCTGCAACCGTAGTTCCCGACCGATTTCTTAATTTGTGTTTTATTTATGGGGGGAGGGGATT
This sequence comes from Oreohelix idahoensis, assembly GCA_024509875.1. NCBI lineage: Eukaryota > Metazoa > Mollusca > Gastropoda > Stylommatophora > Oreohelicidae > Oreohelix > Oreohelix idahoensis. The sequence continues at coordinate 88,383 of JAMPIV010001232.1, read as the reverse complement.
GCATCATTCTGAGCTGCTCATGAAAGCCCGGTTGACTTAATTTTTTTTTTCTTCGTCTATTCTTCTAAAAAATTGCCTAGCATTAGTCACCTTTTACGACATGCATCACTTTCTGCAGTTTTCGAAGTTTATTTTCTACTGTTTGCTGAAAAATGTGCATCTTTGTTCTTGTAGGTCCTTGATACTGTCTCTTGCATTTTTATTTTTATATTCGGGTTGCGCTTTGTTTTAGAGGGAGCCGCGGTAGCGCAGTGGTTAGTGCACTGGGTTCCTAGCTCGGTGGTCCATGGTTCGATCCCCAGTTGAGGCGGGAATTTTTAGACCGCAAACGGCTCCGGGGTCGACCCAGCCTCATGAATTGGGTACCAGTGCAACTCTGGGAAGGTTAAGGTGGCCGGCGTGATGCTGACCACGTCACCCCTAGCGTGCCGATGGTCAAGAAAATACGGGGCCTAACACCATATTCCCAATATGCCTCAATGGGCGTGTAACAGGATACTTTAACTTTACCTTTGTTTTAGAGCAACAAAATGGCAAATGTATGGCACTAAAAAGGTTGCAGAAAAGTAGATTGGTGGAGTTAGTGCCCTAGATTCATAGAGAGTTACGCCAACTAAAATTTGGCCGCCATTTTCGGCCGTACCCGTATTGCAGGAAAATGGACCCAATCGCGAGTTTCAGACCCAATTTGCATTTTCGTTTAGGTTAGCTAATAATTTGAAATAAAATTAGATGCAAATACAGTAGCACATATTTGTACTATTATTTGTATTTCAAGTAACAAAACAAAAAGAAGAAAACTAGTTTACTTACCGGTTTATTGAAAAGAATCAGTAGCGTGGATTTTTAACACATACTCCGTTGAATTTTATATTCCGTTAGAATTCCACTATTTAGCAACAAATATTCCGTTAGAGTTGTAACACTTAGCAAAACATACTCCCTTCGAATTGAACTATTTACCTAGTTTGACATGTGGAAACTGGTGAATGACTATTGTAGACACTGACAGTTTTACTAGATCCAGATAATCATATCAGTTTATCTTTTCATTAAAAATGCGACTATGTACAGATAGTTTTAACAAAATCTAATTACATATTTTGGACCGGAGATTTTATTATAGTTTTATTATATAATTTTATTTTATATATATATGTATGTATATGTATATATATATATATATATATATCTATATATATATATATATATATATATATATATATATATATATATATATATATATATATATATATATATATACACACACACATACACACATATATATATATATATAATTTATATATTATATAATTTTTATTATTATATAATAATATATAATTTTGTTATCATGTTATTATAATTAATAAATATTAATAAAATATTACAAATATAAAATTGTATTATATTATATAATTTTTATTATATAATTTTGATATTTTATATATTATAATTATAAAATTATGTAATTTATATTATATAATTTAAAATTATATAAAATATATATATAATATTTAAATTTAAAATTATATGTTATATTTATAATATATATATATATTTTTTTAATATACAAGAGGTAATATATATATATATATGTATATATATATATATATATATATATATATATATATATATATATATATATATATATATATATAATCTTATAAATATAGAAGAGGTGTGAAGAATAGACAGACCTAGAAAACTGCATAATATAGTCAAACAATATTTATCACGAACAAATGTTAATATTAGTGTCTGGGAATGTGAAGGTCTGATGCTGTTCTTACAATGCATATGACTTTTAACAGATGAAAGTCAATTACATATCTGTTAAAGTCAGTTATATAACTGGAACCACCAGGCCTTTACACCCCTCCATTTTAATATAATTCTTGTTCAGAGTTTCATCTTGATTTTGTTTGTTTGTTTTTTTTTGTTTTTTGTTTATTTATTTAACGTATTAGCATAATTGTGATTGTCCCTATTTACAATGATTTGACAAATGTGATGCCACTTTCTCATCGGCAGTTGTTCATATTATTTGGAATTGAAAACAATATATATCCTAATTATAACCCATCAGAGGTTGAACGGGATATTTTTCTTCATTAATTTAAAAAAAAAAAATCTTACTCGACGCTTATTAACCTTCTAGCCCTGGTATTGTCCGGCCGAAAATGGAGTCTACGTCGTTCAGCCTCGTTTTCGATTCTGACATAGTTGTCGTAACTCTCTATGAATCTAGGGCACTAGGTGGAGTAGGTCTATACGGCATGTTATACCAGGAATGTAATCATCAAAACATGATGCATAAAAAAGCCTTTGAGTCTTCAGACGACGCTTAACTGCATCAGTGTACATAAAAAGCGAAATTTTTAGTTTCTGCATCGCCGTTGTCAGAAATATTTTTTTTTGCTTAATTTCTGTCAGACTTAAATGTCACGTCCTTTCTCCTGTACGCCTTATCTAAGTTGTACATCAATATCTTTTCACAAGGACTTTCTCTCGCCTCCTTTATTGTCTGCCATCTCAACGCTTTTTGCTGCCCAGCCTCCTGTCTCTCTTGTTCTCGTCATCTGTTAGATTTCTCCAACCGTTCCGTTCACCGCTAGGTTTAGTTTTGGAATCAACCCCCCTTTCACCCACACACACAAGCACAGAGATAAAAATAAAGAAAAGGGAGGTAACCGCACACAGTAGAGGAAACCCCCATATAAATAGACGTAAACACAAAACTTTATAAAAGTGAAGTAAAGACCAGTAAGAAATTGAAGAAAACCTCACAAGAGTGAAAGAAAGACATGTAAGAAATATGGGAAAACCTCACTAAAGTGAAGGATAGACCTAAAAGAATTCGATTAAAACCTCACATAATTGGAGGAAAGACATGTAAGAAATACAGAAAAAACCTCACAAAATTGAAATAAAAACATGTAAGAAATATGGGAAAACCTCACAAGATTGAGGGATAGTCCTTATAGAAGAAAACCTCACAAAATTGAGGGATAGTCCTTATAGAAGAAAACCTCACAAAATTGAAGGAAAGACCTTACAGAAGAAAACCTCACAAAATTGGAGGAAAGACCTTACAGAAGAAAACCTCACAAAATTGGAGGAAAGACCTTATAGAAGAAAACCTCACAAAATTGAAGGAAAGACCTTATAGAAGAAAACCTCACAAAATTGAAGTAAAGACCTTATAGAAGAAAACCTCACAAAATTGAAGGAAAGACCTTATAGAAGAAAACCTCACAAAATTGAAGGAAAGACCTTATAGAAGAAAACCTCACAAAATTGGAGGAAAGACCTTATACAAGAAAACCTCACAAAATTGAAGGAAAGACCTTATACAAGAAAACCTTTATGTAGTTTTGCTTTGACATGTGCGCTACAGCAAGAGCAGACTTTTTCAGTAAACATGTTGTCCCATACTACTGTCACAATGTATTGTCACTAATATCTTTCTGTCGCCAATATCTTTCTGTCGCCAATATCTTTCTGTCACTAATATCTTTCTGTCACTAACTAATATTAGGTACTCCAAACCTCCCGTATTTACCGCTTACGGCACAACATTCTCATTTTGTCTATAACTTCAACCAAGGATTGCCACTTTATTTCATATAGCATTTAAATAAAACTGGTATCACGAGAAAGCTTGTTTTCTTATTGTTTACATGGGTGCAAAAATAGTTTGAAATATTATGAATGAATTTGTCTTTTAAGTGTTTAAAAAGTATGTGCAAATTGTTTTCGCGCGGTCCCACAAAGGAGAAGTAGGGGGTTACCCTTTTCAAATCGTTAGCGATGCGTGTCAAATGAAGTCAGCCTACTTTATATAGTCTCAAATTGTTCAGCTGTGAATGCCCTGTCTATTGGTGCCTAGGACATTATTTATAGAACAACAATAAGATTGTAAAATTTGCGATTTTACGACAAAAAGCTATATTTTCCGCGGAAAACGGTCGATTTTCATGTGTCTTATATCAAAATAAAGAGCAAAACCATTTTCCTACATAATTTGCAAAAATGAAAGTGATCCGAAGAGAAGATAAGGAGCGCGTTGTGCAAACGTACTCACATAGTATTATCTTTCTGTCACATTTTCTGAGATAACACCAAAACCACGAAAATATTCATTGAAGTGTTTAATTTATAAGGCGGGGATAAGTATTTTACTTTTCTGTATTGTACCGTCTTTGGAATACTTCACACCTGTGTTGTGATTAAATGGTAGTACATAGCAGGTACTGTCGTAGAGGAGTGACGTGTTAGAGACTTTATCGTACTAGTTCCAGCTTCTCTTTTAAACATGAGGGGGGTGTTACCGGTTCCCTTCCGCGCTGCCTTTGTTTTCCCTACCTCAAGAGCAGAGTGCGGTACCCATTTACAGTTGGGTAGACTGGAGCGGGACGCTGCCAGGTGTTGACCCCGGAACCCGATAACTGTGCCGCGAGAGGAAGGCACTAAAGCCGTTCAGCCAGTCGGACGATGTTGTGAATAAACAGTGAATTTAAAATTAAAAAAATAGGAAAAGGCAAGAAAAGAACATTAATGGATTAATTTTTAATTCATTACCATTGAGTTGCCTTTGGAGCATAGACCTTCAATAAATATGTGCTACGCCCTCTAGGTATGTGCCACGCCCTCTAGGTCTGTGCCACGCCCTCTAGGTCTGTGCCACGCCCTCTAGGTCTGTGCCATCCGTTCAATGTATTTCCATGTCTTCTTGATCTATTTCACACCTGTCTCTAGTTCCCGTGTCCATGTATTGTTCGCGGTGTCACTATTTATCTTACCCTGTAGGTTTCAGATCAAGTACCGCCTTTTAATGCTTTCAGCTGGTTTGCCTTTGATGTCTGTATCTAAATCCATCCTACGTGTCCCCCCCCCCCCCCTTCGAAATCCTTCTTTTCCTCTTTCCCTTGGCGGTTCAAGAAAAATGACAGCCTTGTAAGGCTGTGAGCTGGTTATCTCATTGTTTGTCCTTCTATCCAAAGCCAACGGCTTGTCCTCACCTCATGCTCCACTGGTAATAGTCTGGGTTTTCCAGCAGTTACTACAAAATAACTACACGAATAATCAACGAAAGCTGACAAGAATTGGGCAGATGTTTAAAAAAACCCAAGTTGCATTAATGGCACCACGAAAACCCAAGTTGCATTAATGGCACCACGAACACAAAAGATAAAAATGAAAACGAAACAATAATTTAGCTAAAAAATTACCATTGCCGCTCCAACAATAGAATGTGTGGCATCAGAGGAGCATGTGGGAGAGGAAGGTGATGAACAGAATGAACCAAGTCCTGAGAAAACGTGGCTCGACGCTAACCTAGGCGGCGCAGCTTGTACATCGGTCGACTACGTAGAACAGGGATCCTTAACCTTTTCTGCACCGCGGGCACGTTTTAGATTTATAAAGAAAGGTTGTGGGCACCAACCAGTTATCGCGACTTACTTGTAGAAAATTGTTCATTTTTACAACAAAGTACGCAAAATGTTTAATGAGGTCTGGTAAACATATTTAATGATATAAGAAATATAATAATAATAATAATAATAAATTCTTTAAGCACCAAACACGGCGCATAAGGCAGAAACCAGTGCTCTCCAGGTTGTTCGTTGTGACGCCACTCCTCTTAGCTCTTGCACATTATTTAGGCCCAACGTTCTTCCTTCTCTTATTATTGTTCTTCTGAGTGTTTCTTTTGGTCTTCCTTTTTTCCTCTTACCCTCAGGAACCCAAGTGAGCGCCTGTAGTGGTATTCTGTTGTTTTGCATTCGTAGGACATGACCGATATAAGACCATCGTCTTTTCCTTATATAGTCGGAGACATATTTCTGCCTAGAGTCTTCTCTTATTTGTCGATTAGTCTTGAATTCTTTCCAACTGATGTTCATGAGTTTTTCTAAGACATTTGTTCTCGAATGTATTCAGCTTGTTCTCCAATGATTTTGTTATTTTCCAACTCTCACAGCCGTATGTTAACACTGAGATAACATTTGAATTAAACAGACGAAGCTTGGTATGTATATTCAATGATCGTAATTTCCAAATGTTAGATAATCTATTGAAGGCGCTAGCTGCCAAAGCAATTCTAGTATGGATTTCTCTTGTTGTGTCACCATCCTGAGTCATTTTACTGCCTAAATAATTGAAACTTTCAACTTTCTGTAGTTTTTCCCCGTTCAAGATGATATCAAAGGTCTCGTTAGAAAAGTTCATAGCTTTAGTTTTAGAGGCATTTATTTGGAGACCTATTTTAACCGAGAGATGACACAAATTATTTATTGCTTCTTGGGATTGTCTTGGTGTTGAACTTAAGAATGCTACATCATCTGCGAAATCCAGGTCCCCCAGGAATTTTCCATTTGTCCATTTTATACCCAATTGTTCATTGTGGGTATAGTTTCTCATAACCCAATCAATAGCTATTCCAAAAAGTAGTGGTGACATAATACAGCCTTGTTTCACCCCTGTTTCTACTGTAAACCATTCTGTATTCCCTTTATTTGTTCTAACACAACATCTATTTAGGATTAAAAGAAAATTGATCTTCAACATTTGAGTCAAACGTATAATTAGTGTCATCTTTGGCACTGCATGTCACTGGCCAACTTTTCATAGTTAGGAGTGTATGATGACGTTCCTGCTGAATGATCAATTAATGCTTAGATTGTTAGGGTAACAGCTACAGAATATAACATCAACTTCGTGTGTATATCTGCACAATATTTGTAATTTTATTGATATCACTAACCTCCGAGTACTTAAGAATTTTAGTAGAGGGTAACCTAGAACTTGTGACGGTGCAAGCAAAATTGTATACAGTATTTATTCTTTCATCCGTAAATCTTCCGCCGGCACTTAAATAAGCCTTGGAGGGCACCTCGTTGAGTACCCCTGACGTAGAACTAAGTAAGGTCAGGCTAGACGATTCTCAGTCGAGGGTGCACTTACCCCCTTGAGGCAGCTGGAGATGTACCAAAGGGTACCTGGAGTGTTGCCCCCAAAAAGGATTATTTTCACGTGCTTAGTTTTTGTTAAAATATTTACCAGCTAACTGCGAAATCATGTAGATTCTAAATGATATTCGTGTATTTAGGACTTCCTATTTCTTGTTATGAGGAGAGGAGAGGAGAGATAGAACGAACTGAATTGTCAAAGGGTTGAGAACTGGAGAGAAGGGGCAGGGGTTCGGATTTAGGACTAAATATCGGATGCGGTTGCGCGATTGCGTATCGCGTTTTATGTTATATGAAATCTTTACGCAGCTCAGCCCGGGAAATGAAAAGAAAAGGCGTAGGCCCCGCCCCACGCAGCAGACCGTTTTGCAATCGCGCAGCCACCGCAAGGAAGGCAAATGATTCCCAGTAACCCTGTCTGTTGTCATTTTATATTGTAGCGACATGGCGGTTTTTGCTTGGCCTCAAATCTTTGTTGAAAAGACGCAGCAATAGAGAATGCAGTCAGCGACTCATAGCTTGACTGCTTGCGTCAGGGTCAGCGAACCAGAGTTGACCAAGACCCTACTCCACCTCCGCGTGGTGGTCCTGGAAACAGGCTGCATCACTGCAGTCCGGCTGAGAGAGTAGAGATCGAAGAGGGAAGGCAAACCCGGTCCCATAAAATGCCGTGCCGAAAGGCGCAGATATCGCAGCTCCGCTGTAAACAGACACAACGCAACCAACGTCCTTTTCAGGACGAACGAGGAAGAAGAAGAAATCTTTGTTGTTGATTTCACACCATCCAATCATGGATACATTTTTAGTAAGATTCACAAAGGGAACAGAAAGTCCCGAGAAAAGATGCAAAGACGACCAAATAAAATAGAAAAACACCCCTTTATTACTTAGCTTTCTTTTCTTGCGATAATCCTGAGAACCTTGCCTACCATGCAGGGGGGGTACCTCGACCAAAGAAGGTTGAGAACCACTGGACTAGATTAAAAACTGTTCCCACAAAGCTTATTCTCTCATTCTGTCATTGTCTTGGTACTGAACTGTGCTGGGCGGAGCTTGGAAAGTGGGGAGGAAGTGGAATAAAAGCGAGAATTAAGACGATGGGATCTCAGCGATAACAATGCTGATGCAGCAACTTCAGCAAGACGAGAATACCTGACTGCCTTTCTAACCTTTTCCTCCCCCGTGCCCCCGAACTCATTTTCTGGGGGAAAAGATCTTAACGGGTCGCGCGAAAGGGGGGATGGAAGCCAGGTGGGAAAGGAACACCCTTTTTGGTTTTATGAACGAGACCTTTGTCAGCTCTTTCGGCTTTGTAAATAAGGGTCCGGTTGGGTATAGCAAGGCAAAACGGGTTTAAAATACATTACTAATATACCATGCAACGTCGTTTACATTTGGACATGTCCTCTAATATAACCGATGGACGTTAGTGTCTAGGTGGAACGTAGTGCGCCTCTGTCACGGGTTGCCTCCCTTTAGCTCTGCAGTAGTGGTCCAACAGTGGCCAAAACTCGAGTGACTAATGTGGGTCTTTAAAGGTGTCTACCTTTGCACAAGATTACTCTTGGCAGAGTTGTAGATAGAAGGATTATGATGCTTCTACCTCAAGGCTGTAATTATGATGCTTCTACCTCAAGGCAGTATTCATAGGGGGCCATCCATAAAAGACATCCACAAAATTCTGGAATTTTTTTTACCCTCCCCCTCCCCCATGTCCACCTCTATCCACTTTTGACTGACCCTTCTCCCTCCCACCTTGTGGACGTCCACTCCACATGGTCTTGATTAAACACATAAGCTTAAATTGTTAATCACCTACCTATACTCAAAATATAAAAAATCTAATTATGAAATCACAATAACTGTGATTTCGGTTCCAAGAGAGTTAATATAATATAGTTGTTTGTTCCAAAGAACAGGAGCATAGAAGTTAAAACCTCTTCATATTAGAGATTTTGAGTCTAGAAGGATTGGAAGGCCTGGCAAGAGGGACAAAATTCGAAGAAGGTTTATTTCGCTGGACAGCAAGAAGCTTTCGAAGATAAGAGGGTTTGTTACTCGTGATAGATTTGTATGTGAGGGAGAGTTGCCACGTGGTTTGTGAATTGGACGTCCACTTTCAATTTAAATACCCCCCTCCCCACCCCATGCCCACAGTTGTCCAAATTTTTACATACCCCTCCCTCCCCCCTCTCCTGTGGACGTCTTTTATGGATAGCCCCTAAGATATTTCAGATGTCAAGAACAATGCTGCATGAAGTGGAGCAATGTTAACTTTAGTATCTGACCCGCCCGCCTTTTATGAAGATGGTTATGCAATACTTAATGTTAGCTCGTTCAAGCTCCCAGCTGATTTAATTCAGTGAAATTCCTCTTATTATTTATTTGGCTCCATAGATGTAACTATATGTATATGTATTAAAGATTTTAGATCATACATGCGCTGTCCTATCTATAAGATCTGAATCAGCTATGAATTTTTAAAATAACATATAACAAATTTAATAATCAATTAGTCTTTAACACATTAAAATAAATATGGATGAAGGTGACTTTAGGGGGTTTAAAAACTTTCGTCACTGAGACGTGTTTGGGGTCTGATGATAATTGTTCGTTGCGTTCGCCTGTTAAAAAAACTTAACTTGCTGATTACTGCAATAGTTGGTTGTCAAGTCTTTTATGATGAGGGCTCTGCTCTAGAGGCGTCTAGATGAACTTCACTCCTAATGTCAAGGTGGGTGCCTTTACAACTCGACCACTGTAGATAGTTAGTGTCGAACCCGGCTGTTGAATCACAAGAAAGTGGCGAAGACTCTTACTTCAAACTGATCTCTTGTAATTTGTAGCTTTGTACCACGAACTTTAATGTAGTCTCGTACCACGAACTTTAATGTAGTCTCGTACCACGAACTTTAATGTAGTCTCGTACCACGAACTTTAATGTAGTCTCGTACCACGAACTTTATAGAAACAATAAAAGAACAAATGCCTCTGCTAGTACATTGTGGTCGGAAGGTCAAACAGGCGCCTTTTCTCGCCTCTCTGAATAATTATTCTCCCTGAGTATACACAGTATAACTCATAGAATATGATTAGAAATCGCCGTTATTCTTCTGGTTACTTTAATGGGGAAAATGTGTCTGGACAGTGCGAGTGCAATGGCTTGTGCCTGAATTAACATTATCAAGTTACATATTTCTCACAAAATGATACTATACACACTGTGCACATGTGATGAAATCATCACTTACTGCTCCATTCGGAGTCTGGTGTTGCTTCTGCTGTCGGTTTTCTGTACGACTAGCAAGAAGCAATCACCAGCGCTTGCTGTAGTTGTTTATTAATATACTATTTTCATATGTTGAGGTTGTCAGCCTCGTATGACTTGTATAACCATTCAGCAAGTAACATGTCACATTCACTTTGTAAAATATATGTTCACAACTTACCCCAAATAGGGTCTATAATCTCCTGGCACAGTAGAATGGACACAGCAACGCTGATTCGATGCTTCGAACACTTGGTCTGGGTATTTTTATTATTCCTCTTATGACCTGTGCTTCTGATTCCTTAAGTCTCCAGTCTTTGTATTTAAAATTGCGGGTTCTCTTTTAAGTTATAAAGATGCCCAAATACTTCGATCTGGTCCCTTTTAATTTTGGAATTCTTTGTCCGATCCTATTCTCTGGCTCCGGGAACTTGTTACTTGACGTTGCTGATAATGCAGTCTGATTTGTGTCTCAGAATTTGCTAGTTTATATCTCTCATTTTCCGCTCCAAGTCAGTCCCATATGGTATTTTCGACAAACTTGGCAATGAGAGCTAATGTTTATGCTCTGCTCTCAAATGGAGCCAATGGTAAGCGTGGAACTGGGTGTGGTTGAGTATTAATATAATTCTCCCCCGCGTGTTTAAAATTATCCGTTAAACTTTAAACTCATGACTTATCTTTTCCAAATAAGGCCGAAATACTTCCGGTTACATTTGTACAAACTTACAAACACATCTGTGAACTCATTTCCTGACTAATACCTTCCGCCAGTATTGTCTCTGACAGGTTATCTGTAATATTGATACAGAGACGGACCATCGGGAGCGATGACCTATTATCACTAGTGTTTTCGTACATCTCTTAGACAGGTTTCGTAGACAGACAATCTGGCTTTCTTTCCGTCGATCGTGCGTACCACCTTGTGTCAACAATGATGTTCCGTGACCGTCTGCGACACTGGGCGATACAATTATAATCTGCCAGCCGGTCTAATTAGCCTTGTAATACTACGATTCACATGGTGAAACGTAAACAAGTCTGGGAGTGACTAGGCAAGAATATAGGTGCATAAAATATGCCAGAAATAGGACGATCGGTGAGGAAAATGAAGAAATAAGTTGAAAAGACAGGAGAGAACGAAAATGATGTAAAAGGACATAACTGATTTTGTCACAGCCTCTGCAAAATTACTACTCCCCCCCCCAACCCCCATGATTTTTGTTCAGTTACTAGGAGTATGTAGCCTCCTGTTGGACAAGTATTACTAGACCACAAGGTGTATTACATTTGGACATGCACCCTAACATAACCAACGGATCTCACCAAAATTCCTATTAAAAACGATAGTATCCTCTTCCAGTTATAACTGACTATGGGGATGATGCGGCCTTGAATTGATAGCCCTCAGCTACTTTGTGTTGTTGTTGCCTGGCGCTCTTTTCTGCACCTCCTTTTCTCTTCTGCTTGTTGTACGCGCAAAGAGTTCATAGTTATGGTCACCGTTATACCAAATCATACGGCCTTGTATACATTTGGACAATCGTCTTAATATAGCCGACAGCACATGTGTGTCCAGCTTGAACGGAGTACGCCTTACCAACACGAGGGAAAACTCCAATTTAAAAAAAGGTATATAAAGTAAATTATTTATTTTTAGAGTTAAGTCTGAGAATCTTCAGCGACAGAGAAGTAGATGCTGAACGGACAACATATGGAGAAGAGAACTGGAGACAGACATGTAGGTGATGGAGAAGAGAACTGGAGACAGACATGTAGGTGATGAAGAACATATGGAGAAGAGAACTGGAGACAGACATGAAGGTGATGAAGAACATATGGAGAAGAGAACTGGAGACAGACATGTAGGTGATGGAGAAGAGAACTGGAGACAGACATGTAGGTGATGAAGAATATATGGAGAAGAGAACTGGAGACAGACATGTAGGTGATGAAGAACATATGGAGAAGAGAACTGGAGACAGGCATGAAGGTGATGAAGAACATATGGAGAAGAGAACTGGAGACAGACATGTAGGTGATGAAGAACATATGGAGAAGAGAACTGGAGACAGACATGTAGGTGATGAAGAACATATGGAGACGAGAACTGGGGACAGACATGAAGGTGATGAAGAACATATGGAGAAGAGAACTGGAGACAGACATGTAGGTGATGAAAAACATGGAGAAGAAAACTTGGAGACAGGCATGAAGGTGATGAAGAACATATGGAGAAGAGAACTGGAGACAGACATGAAGGTGATGAAGAACATATGGAGAAGAGAACTGGAGACAGACATGAAGGTGATGAAGAACATACGGAGAAGAGAACTGGAGACAGACATAAAGGTGATGAAGAACATATGGAGAAGAGAACTTGGAGACAGACATGAAGGTGATGAAGAACACATGGAGAAGAGAACTGGAGACAGACATAAAGGTGATGAAGAACATATGGAGAAGAGAACTGGAAACAGACATGTAGGTGATGAAGAACACATGGAGAAGAGAACTGGAGACAGACATGAAGGTGATGAAGAACATATGGAGAAGAGAACTGGAGACAGACATGTAGGTGATGAAGAACACATGGAGAAGAGAACTGGAGACAGACATGTAGGTGATGAAGAACACATGGAGAAGAGAACTGGAGACAGACATGAAGGTGATGAAGAACATATGGAGACGAGAACTGGGGACAGACATGAAGGTGATGAAGAACATATGGAGAAGAGAACTGGAGACAGACATGTAGGTGATGAAGAACATATGGAGACGAGAACTGGGGACAGACATGAAGGTGATGAAGAACATATGGAGAAGAGAACTGGAGACAGACATGTAGGTGATGAAAAACATGGAGAAGAGAACTTGGAGACAGGCATGAAGGTGATGAAGAACATATGGAGAAGAGAACTGGAGACAGACATGAAGATGATGAAGAACATACGGAGAAGAGAACTGGAGACAGACATGAAGGCGATGAAGAACACATGGAGAAGAGAACTGGAGACAGACATGTAGGTGATGAAGAACATATGGAGAAGAGAACTGGAGACAGACATGTAGGTGATGAAGAAGACATGGAGAAGAGAACTGGAGACAAATGAAAATGAAGAAGACATGGAAAGCTGATGGCACGCGACAGGAGGACAGTGTGTGTGTGTGTGTGCTTGTTGAAGGCCTATGCTCCTTAGGGAGTTAATGAGTTGATACTATAATGGATGAAAAATGAATCCGAGAGATGTAAGGACATAATATTAAATACCCTTTAGCTCCTGACGGAGCATCCGCCTTCGCCAAACACGTTGGCAAGTCTTCCTGTCACGCGCCATCAGCTCAAGTTCTTTCCACGTCTCTCTCATCATTTTTACTTCTGTCTACAGCTCTCTTCTCCGTGTGTTTTGTTTAACTACCTGTACGTCCCTGGGGAATCCCGAACACTTGACTGTCTTGTAAGGCTATCAACAGGTTTCTTCATTGTGTGTCCTGGAACCAGCGCCAGCGTCTTCAAGAACAGAATAAGGTATAAGGTAGTCCCATAGCAGATACTGCCGTGGGAGAGTGAAGTGTTAGAGACTTCACCATACTAGGTCCAGCATCGAGAGGTGGGGTGGCCAGCTCACTTCCTCGCTGTCTTTTCCTTCCCTAACTCAAAGAACAAAGTCAGGTACCCATGTACAGCTGGGTAGACTGGAGCGAGTCGGTAGCGTGATTCGAACCCCGGCACCTTTGCCGCGAGAGATCAGCGCTCTAACTACTCTTGTCAATCGGACAGAATATGTCAAACAAAAAGCAGTATTCATTTGTTTAAAAACTTAAATTGGACCTAAATGTCTTTTATATTTGGACATGCACTCTAATATAACCGACTAGGTTGAACGGGACGCGCCTCGCCAAAACGAGGCAATATTTTATTTAAAAAAAAAAAAATGCGCGAATATCCTGTGCAATAAATCTTTGTCGTGGAACACACAGGGAAATGATTTGGTAAAAATGTTGCGTGGAATTAGTTTTGTTGTATGGAAATGAATTCTGGAGAGCGAGCAAACAAATGAGGAAAATATTGGAGACAACAAAGATGCCATAACCCTGGAACCGTGTTACGAAATCCGCCGTACGGTTAACAAATCCAATGGAGATTGCTTGAGAAGAGCTAACGAGTATAGAATTATGATCACAAAGATAAGGAGTTAGACGGTCGCCCTTTATGACATATCTGATAAGAAAAGGGCCACTCGAATACATCGTAAACTAAAAAAAAAAAAAAAGATAGCGACAGAGAAGAAGAGGCGGACAGAGCTAGAAGATAATCGCCCAGCCTTGACCCTTATGTGTGGGAGGAGATACGGTAATCGACGGATTTAATGGAAACAGTGGAAAGATAGAAATTTGGGTGCGTGATTAAAAAAAGATGGGAGGACAACAATCTTTGAAGGACCGAGGACTAGAATGGAACCAGGCCAGGAGGAAGACAGCCGATAGGATAGTCTGGCGCTTTCTCTTCCAAACCTCTACACCTCACGGTAGAAGGGGAACGACTAAGTAAGATGAAGTAAGTAAGTAAGATTTAAAAAAGGAATAAAATTAAACTAACATTATTAATCATCTTGTTTGTGATCCTTCTGTAGACTACCACGTCTTGTTCTGTTTATTTCACCATTTTTCTTTACCATTCTCATATGGGTACCCGTGTGTTACCGGGGCCCGAAAGGAGAGCAAAGAATAGTAACACTGTTCCCTTCCATGCATGTCGTAGAAAGCGACTAAGGAGGGTTGGGCATGGGGCTGGTTACCCCATCCTGTAAAAAATTTAAACCACAAAAAACTTCAACAAATATGAACAAATCAAATAAGGAAAATAAAACACAGCCATCCAAGACAGGGGAAGGTCCTCTCGCAGGGAGGCGTATGATGCAACACAGAGAACGCCGAAAGGAGTCTGTGTTACTGACTAACCTTCTTTCTTCTAGGAGAACTTCCAGATTTGGCACCTGGAATGTTCGGACATTAAACGAACAAGGGAAAGTGGCACAAGTAGCAGCAGAAATGAGGGAATATAAAATCGAGGTTCTGGGAATGTGTGAAACAAAGTGGAAGGGGGTAGACAGGAAGGCAGTCTTTGTTCTGGAACCCCACAGGGCAAGAGAGGCAGAGGTAGACCAAGAAGCACACGGAGAAGAGAGCTGGAAACGGAGGTGAAAATGATGAGGAGAACGTGGAAAGAACTTGAGATGATGGCACGTGACAGGAGGACTTGGCATGTGTTTGTTGAAGGCCTATGCTCCTTTGGGAGTGGAGGGTTATGAATGAATGAATGAGTTCTCATATGGCACATTAAAGGTACAGGTAGTCACATAGTAGATACTGTCGTAGGGGAGATAAGTGTTAGAGACTTCACTCGCCATACTAGGTCCCAGCATCGAGAGGTGGGGGGATGACCAGTTGCCTTCCCTAACTCAATTTCAGGTACCTATTTACAGCTGGGTAGACTGGGGCGTGTCGGTACCGTGATTCGAACCAGGCACCTTTGCCGCGAGAGACTGACGCTCTAACCACTCTGTCAATCAACCACTCTGTCAGTCAACCACTCTGTCAATCAACCACTCTGTCTAACCACGCTCATGGCACATATGCACACGTCATTACTGTCCAGTACCATAAGCGCTCAGACCTTGAATGCATACACGCTACAGTCTCTTGTCTTGAGCTGTCCGATGAAGACCTGTCCATGTCATGTGTATGCCCTTCCTATCTGATTCACGTGGAAGTCTGAAGTCGAACGAGGAAAAAAAACATCTGTGGCTAATTCTTTTTTCTTGTGTTTATTTTGTTTTTATCTGTCCATATCATTTTTATCCCTTTAATATATGTGTGTAATTCAGTTTTCGTGTGTATGTGTGTTAATTATTTTTTAAATCTGTCCATATCATTTTTGTCCGCCACGTAGGTGTGTCTAATTCATTTTTCATGTGTGTCTGTATTTTTTTAAAAATGTTCCATCTGATGTTTATCCCTGTCATATCTGTGGCTTAATTCATTTTTTTTTTTGTCATATGTGTATGTTTATTTTTTATTTTCTTTTATCTGTCCATATAATTTTTATTTAGAAAGAAGCAATCCACTTTTGTTGGGCATGTTATGATGGGAGAAAAGTTGGAATATATCGTAACAACAGGTAAGACTGAAGGAAAAAGAGATAGAGGAAGACAAAGAGAGCAAATACTGGACAGTTTGACATCGTAGCATGGAAAGAAGTCAACATCAGAACTGATAAATTGTACTGGAGACAAGAAGTTGTGGAGAGATATGATCTCCTACACCACTAGGCATGGTACTTGAAGCAGACAATTTTTATCCCCTTCATACCTGTGTCTAATTCATTTTTAATGTATTTGTGTGTGTGTTTATTTTTTTTATCTGTCCATATCATTTTTATCCCCTTTATATATAGTGCCTATTTCATGTGTGTGTGTGTGTTTTTTTGTTTTTTTTTGACCTCCCTATCTTTGTTTTTCTTGTCTCGGAGGTTTCAGAACCATTATATCCTTGTAGTGCCAGCAGTGTGTTTTCTCCAGAGTTGTTGTTGTTCTTCCTCTTCCTCATCCACCCTCAGACTTCTACATTAATGACTCTCAGAAAGGCAGTAGTCAGCTCAATGTTCCTGACATCTCCAAACAGTTTTTCGTGGAGAGAAATAGGTTGTTGCCAGATGCTACTCCGTTCATTGAAGTATGTTGGACAGGACTGCAACAGACGCTCGGCTGTCATGAGACCACAGGTGCAGAGATAGAGTTCATTCCATCAGTTCCACAGTGGTGATCTGTCCACTTCATTTCGATTCTTCTATTCTGCACAAGCATCCATTCATAAAAGTATGCATCTTTCTGGTTGTTATTTTTGCAATTCTCCATGTTTCACGGCTATACAATAGGGCTGACTTAAAATTTGAGTTGAAGATTCTTATTTTTATGTTTGACTTAACCCAATGTAGTGAAAGCTAATCTTGCTTTTGTGTGTTCTAATTTTGGTATCACTGAATGTTTCCCGCAACATTGTCTATATTACTACCAAGGGTCCACATCTTATAGGGACCAGGGTAGGACATGCCGGGGAATTCTGTTGCTACCATTACGCGCCTTCGGGAGCAGTGAATACAGCCAGTGATCTTGTTTGTGATCTTCTGTAGACAGTGAATACTGCCAGTGATCTTGTTTGTGATCTTCTGTAGACAGTGAATACTGCCAGTGATCTTGTTTGTGATCTTCTGTAGACAGTGAATACTGCCAGTGATCTTGTTTGTGATCTTCTGTAGACAGTGAATACTGCCAGTGATCTTGTTTGTGATCTTCTGTAGACAGTGAATACTGCCAGTGATCTTGTTTGTGATCTTCTGTAGACAGTGAATACTGCCAGTGATCTTGTTTGTGATCTCCTGTAGACAGTGAATACTGCCAGTGATCTTGTTTGTGATCTTCTGTAGACAGTGAATACTGCCAGTGATCTTGTTTGTGATCTTCTGTAGACAGTGAATACAGCCAGTGATCTTGTTTGTGATCTCCTGTAGACAGTGAATACTGCCAGTGATCTTGTTTGTGATCTTCTGTAGACAGTGAATACTGCCAGTGATCTTGTTTGTGATCTTCTGTAGACAGTGAATACTGCCAGTGATCTTGTTTGTGATCTTCTGTAGACAGTGAATACTGCCAGTGATCTTGTTTGTGATCTTCTGTAGACAGTGAATACTGCCAGTGATCTTGTTTGTGATCTTCTGTAGACAGTGAATACTGCCAGTGATCTTGTTTGTGATCTTCTGTAGACAGTGAATACAGCCAGTGATCTTGTTTGTGATCTTCTGTAGACAGTGAATACTGCCAGTGATCTTGTTTGTGATCTTCTGTAGACAGTGAATACTGCCAGTGATCTTGTTTGTGATCTTCTGTAGACAGTGAATACTGCCAGTGATCTTGTTTGTGATCTCCTGTAGACTACCACGTCTTGTTCTGTTTATTTCCTAATTTTTTTTTTTTTTTACCATTCTCATATGGTACAAGGTAAAGGTATTCACATAGTACAGAGGTTTTCAAACTGTGCGTCGCGGCTCCCAGGGGCGTCGTGGCCCTCGGCTAAGGGCGTCGCGGTGGCTTGGGAAAGTCATTAATATCTTTTTGGGTACAATTGCTTATATATAATATATAGTATAGAGAGGAGCCGCGGTGATTTATGCACAGGTCAAGGGAGCCGCGGACCAAAAAAGTTTGAAAACCTCTGAATAGTAGATACTGCGGTACGGGAGTGAAGTGTTAGAGACTTCACCAGACTAGGTCCAGCATCGAGAGGTGAGGGTGACCAGTTACCTTCCCTAACTCAAAACTCAGATACCTATTTACAGCTGGGTAGACTGGGGCGTGTCGGTACCGCGAGAGACCAACGCGCTAACCACTCTTTATGGTGCCGTTGCAGGGGGGCTGACAACCTCACCATGTAAAACACATTGCTGCAGAAACTACCACTACAACATCACATGATTACGTGTGGCACAGGTTTCACGCAGAAGGAGCTCCATGCTCCACAGGAAGCGAAAAGGAAACGAAATTTGATGGGCGTAGAAAAACAAAGAAGTTTACCAATAAACATCAGAGATTCTTGTGTGTCAAGTGGTCATGTTTCACCAGGAAGTTTGGTTAGAACACGCGTGTTTTGTAAATTGGAAAAACCAGGCCTATCAAACGGGCTATATTTACGTCTCGCAAAATATCACTTGCCTCCTGCACGTGCTTGCCAGATCTGCCTTTCACGCGCATATTTTCCTGTTGTGTGATTGGATTATGCGTGAGTCATTTACTACTAGGAATCTGCATATTTCATTCATGACCTTCTAGGCTAACATAGAATAACAGATTGGAATATAAACTGCTGATTAACGCTCAGTTGTCAAAGGGGAGTAATGTAATACTAGCTGTGAATATTGCACGCTGATTAACATTACGGGGTAACGGAAGGTAATGTAGTAATAGCTTTGAATATAACATAGACCTACTGATTAACATTAATGTGTGAAGGAAAATAATATAACAACAGCTTGGAATATAACACGCTGATTAACATTACTGAGTAACCGAAGGTAATGTAGTAATAGCTTTGAATATAACACACGATTAACGTTAATTTGTCGAGGAAAGTAATGTAATAATTGCTATGAATTTTACACGCTGATTAACATTACGGGGTTGTTGTTGTTGTTGTCGATATCCCATGCTGCTGAGCATATACATTACGGGGTTACGGAAGGTAATGTATTAATAGCTTTGAATATAACAAACTGATTAACATTGACTTGTTAAGGAAAATAATATAATAATATCTGTGAATATTACACGCTGATTCACATTACCGAGTAACGGAAGGTAATGTAGTAATAACTTCGAATATATCACACTGATTAACGTTAACTTGTCAAGGAAAGTAATATAATAACAGCTGTGAATATTACACGCTGATTAACATTGCGGGGTAACGGAAGGTAATGCAATACCAGCTTTGAATATAACATACTGATTAACAATAAGTTATCAAGGAGAGTATAATATAAAATAACAGCTTAGAATATGACACGTTGATTAACATTAGGGGGCCACGGAAAGTAATGTACTGTAATATCATCTTGGAATATAAACTGCTGATTAAGATTGCATTACCAAGGAAAGTAATGTATTATAGGGCCCTGGAAGTAATATACCAATAGCTTTGAATGTAACACGCTGAACAACAGCGGGGCCGGGACAGTAATATAATATCTTGGAATATGAAACTGTGATTAAAATTACAGGGCTACGAAAAGTAATATAATAATAGATTTGAATGTTAAACGTTAATTAATATTAGTTGCCAAGGAGAGTTATATAACATTTTTGAATATAACACTCTAATTAACATTACGGAGCCACGGAAAGTAATAACAGATTGGAATATAAAACGTTAATTAACATTACGGGGCCAGTGAAAGCTTGTAACAGCTTTAAATGTAACATGCTTTATTAACATTATGAGACCAGCGAAAGTAATATAACATCTTTGAGTATAACATGCTATGGAGCCGCGGTAGCATAGTGGTTAGTGCACTGGCTTCCTAGCGCAGTGGTCTATGGTTCGATCCCCAGATGAGGCGGAAAATTTTTAGGCCACAAACGGCTCCTGGGTCGACCCAGCCCCAAATGGGTACCAGAGCTACTCTGGGAAGGTTAAGGCGGCCGGCGTGATGCCGACCACATCACCCCTCGTGTGCCGACGGTCAAGATAATATGGGCCTAACACCATATTCCCAATATGCCTCAATGGGCGTGTAACGGGTTCCTTTACCTTTTTTTTTTTATAATATGCTGATTAACATTGTGGGGCCGGGGAAAGTAAAATAAAATCTTTGCAAATAGCATGCTGATTAACATTATGGCTGTGCTATTGCAGTGAATGTAATATAAGAGCTTTGAATATAACACTCGGATGAACATTAGGGGACCCGTGAAAGTAATATAACAGCTTTGAACATAACATGCTGATTTACATTATGGGGCCAGGGAAAGTAATATTAACATCAGCTTAGAATATAACAGGCTGATAAATATTTTTTTTTAAAATCGTATGCCTGCTTGTACTCGAGCCAAAATCTCCGGTTCATATGTCTAACCTGAGACTAATTTTATGTGAGTATCCCTTTTTTCCCTGTACAATGACAGGTGTCCTCTCGCCATTCAGGCAGATACTCTCCGGTTTCGGAGGTGCCCATTAGAGCTGGGTCGGCTCATGAGCCGTTCAGGTTATTCCACTCTCTCAAATGTCCTCGCCAGGGCTCAAATTATTCCAGTCCAAGTCCCGATCGACGATATTTCTTCAGATGTTCTCGCCAGGGCTCGAACCTGGATCACCCGATCGCCAGCGCAGTGTGGTAACCATAACACCAGCGCGGCTCCTACACTAGGTCTAGCTGTTGGTGAGGTGACTAGTTCCCTTCTTGGCTGCCTTTGCCTTCCCCCTAACTCCGAGCAGAGCCAGGCACCCATTTACAGCTGAGCAGACTGGAGCGTAAAAGATTTGTACATTGTGAATAGAAACCAGAGTAAGACAACCTTTAGAAATGACTCCTAAAAGTTTGATCTTACACGGATCCGTCAAAAAGGTATGCGCATCATCATTGCAGGCAGAGGCTGGAACGGGGTTGGCCATGTTCCCAGAAGGCGGCAGCCTGACACCATCACTAGAACTGATATGCTGTGGGCCCCAGAAGGATGGCGAAAGAGAGACAGACCAAAGACAACCTGGCGCTGGCGGAGAACTGTGGAGCCTGAGATGCATAGCATGAACCAGAATTGGGGCACGGCACGAAGGATGGCAGCCGTCCGAGCAAAATCGGGAGCAAAATTTTTTGCTGCCCTACAAGACGCCACTAGGTGTGATGACCACTGACTGCTTTGTCAGTCAGGAGCTAAGGATCGAAGAAGAAGAAGAAGAAGATTGTAGCGTGACGCTACGGTTACCGTAATCTGCTCTTGAGTTAGTGAAGCTGAGGTAGCGAGGAAGGGAACTGGTCCCACCACCTCATAAAGCTGGACCTAGTGAAGTCTCTAACATTCCCCTACGTTAGTAACTGAAGTCTCTAACATTCCCCTACGTTAGTAACTGAAGTCTCTAACATTGCCCTACGTTAGTAACTGAAGTCTCTAACATTGCCCTACGTTAGTAACTGAAGTCTCTAACATTCCCCTACGTTAGTAACTGAAGTCTCTAACATTCCCCTACGTTAGTAACTGAAGTCTCTAACATTCCCCTACGTTAGTAACTGAAGTCTCTAACATTCCCCTACGTTAGTAACTGCTATGGGGCTGCCGTTACCAGTTTATTAAACATGTACTAGACGGTCGAGCGCCGGCCTATCGCGACATAGGTACCGGGTTAGAAACATGGTGGCGTCAGGATCCAGTCTACCGAGCTGTAAATGGGGTACCTGACTGTGCTATTGAGTTGGGGAAGGAAAAGGCAGCGAGAATAGGAGCTGGTCACGCCACCTCTCGATGCTGGACCTAGTATGGTGAAGTCTCTAACACGTCACTCCCCTACGGCAATATATGCTATGGGACTACCTCTACCTTATTTTATACTTGTAGTTCCGGGGGGTGTGGTTGGGGGGTTCTCTGAAGAGTAGTACTACTGTACTCTCAGGCATGTCGTACAAGGCAGCTAATATGAGATTGTGTTCATGGGGCTGGTAACATTATCACGTAAAACAAATTGTCACAGAAACCCCCATAACAAGATCATGCAACTGTTTAGTGCAGGCTTCCCTCAAGGCGACCGGCTGCAGTGGGTATCTCCATGCTGAGTAGGGAGCGCAGAGGAACATGATGATGATAGCAGTGCGATTTTCTTCCGACCGGTGACTTAGGAAGATGAAGGGGGGGAGCAGGCGATTATAATGTACTACCATCTCGAAGATTAAAAACTGCGAACATGAAAGAAGGAGAAAAAGAAAAAAAAATGAAGGAGGGAAAGGGGATAAGGAATGCGTGATAAGCGGATGAGGTGCGAAGGACCATCTACACACACGCCTGCATAGTGAAGGAATGAGTCAGTGCGGAGAGGTTCTTGGATCGTTTTTTTGTTTGAAAGAAGCTTAGCTGGGCCACAATTTGCCCACTGTGATATGTGTGTCAGAAACATACACACGGTACCAAGCCCGTCAAGAGCTGGCGAAAGCTTGTCGTCTGGCAGTCGGTGCGGTAGTGTGTGTTTGTGTATGAGAGATATAGTATGGATGAGAATGAGGGAGGGAAAGACGGACAGCGGCAGTGACGGCTCGTTGTTAGGGGAAAGTGGGGTCCCGCACCATATGAACTTTGAAGGAAACGCTCACATCATTTCATGTTTTAAAAAAAAACATATAACAAGCCTCCATAGATATATAACGAGCGTCCGAGGGTGGTTAGAGCGTTGGCCTCTCGCGGCAGACGTACTGGGTTCGAAACACGATGGCGTCACTCATAAGTCTACCCAACGGGTACCACCTGACACTATTCTGGACTTACGGAAGGCAGAGACAGCGAGGAAGGAGAATTGTCACTTCACCTCTTGAATCTTGACCTAATATAGTGAAGTCTCTAACAATTCACTCTCCTACGGTAGTATGTGATATGGAACTACCCTTTACATTTTTAGATATATTACAACGAATATGTTCGGCTAGAAAAAATGGCGTAAGAAAGACGAATGTAGGTAAATTCCTACTCAAGCTCTCTCGTCCACCAATTCTTGTTACTATTATCCGTCCCATTACGACTTCTTCAAAAGGCTCGCCTTGTTTTCCAAACCTTCCTAAACTTGGGGATTGTTGTTGTTGTTTAACTAGGACTGCTGAGCAACTCGCTCGTTTGCAGCCAATACCAAGTTGAAGACTCCTTGGTATTATCTACATTATAGATCTAGGCTTTTCCTGTGGCTTTTCTGCCATTCCGAAACGTGCTGAGTTAAAGTCATGAGCTCCAGTTTCTCCCGCTTTGCTGGATTTAAAGGATCATTACATCTGGGACTAAGCGAGAGGAAGAAGCGCGTGGCATACTGTGCATTACCCAGCCATCCAAGGGGGATTTACAAATATGCAGAGCTAAAATTCCGTTCTCTGGTGCTGGACTCTCCCAAGGAATCGTCACGTCATATGCAGAGCCATTTATTATTCCCCCCCCCCCCCCCAATCATGGGCCCATAGTGAGATCCTCCTGCACGTCAGGTTACGTCTGGGGCTCAAGTGACCGCTCCAAGCTTAGTGTGCAATGCTGGGTTCTCACCATGTTTCACCACTGGGGGAATCCTTGGAAGAAGTGTGTGGATGATTTCAAGAGTCAGCGATGAAGTAATTAGCCTCACAGACAGATTCATTTTCACATTTGAATACTGTAGCATTGTGCTTAGCTGATGGTCATATAAGGATGACTCCAGATATGCCTCCATACAGAAACGTGGAGATAACACAAACCATCCCAGTGTCATGTGATCCTGTTATTGTTAATGACATAACTCTTTGATCTAACCTTAATTTTTCAAATGAACGAAGTAGATTTGTTTTAACTGTCTGCATTCGGCACAAGTATTTTCAAACAAAACAACAATTAGATGTAAAACATTTAGGATCACCTCAGCACAACGACTTTTTTTCTTGTTAGCAATAAAGGTCAATTGGACAAATCTAAAGACAGTTGACATTTCAACGCGAGTAGGTTCAAGTAACTATAAAGTTCTAATTCAGCGTATACAAACGAACAGTTTTGTCTAGTTAATATAATCTTAACGACGAATAACAACAGTACTGTTATCGTAATACTTCGTTGTGTTATATGCTATCATTCTCCCGCGCTTGTATGAACACACTTACAAAAGTATTTATGGATATTCCCAGCGACGAAAACGCATTGAAGACACCACCGGACATTGGCATTACATTCCACCACAAAATTCAGTATCATATGAAAATCAGACGTAAAGGTCTTTTATATTTGGACGTGCGCCCTAATATAACCGACAAGGTTGAATGGCACGCGCCTCGCCAAAACGAGGCAACATTTTATTTCTTTTTAAAAATCCACCACGTAATTATTGGCGTTACATTCCATCACATAATCTTTGGCATTACATTCCAAGATGTAATCCCCTCACAACTGTATTTCTTTATTGATACTTTTCTGGGTCACGTTTTCGATTGTACACTTAAACCTTGTGTTAAAAATATTTAATTATTGCATTTTTTTCATTAACCATCATTAACATCAGCACCGTTTCGTCTGGCTCGGGCGTTCATGCTACCCCACAGCTACCGGTTCCTGGTTTTGTGTCTGTTCTGTTGTTGAATTAGTCCCGTGAAATACTGCATGATTGTCCCAGTATTGTCTCTCTTCAGTTTCCCTGTTGACACTTACTTACTTAGTCGTTCCCCTTCTACCGTAAGGTGTAGAGTTTGGAAAAGAGAGCGCCAGACTATCCTATCGGCTGTCTTCCTCCTGGCCAGGTTCCATTCTAGTCCTCGGTCCTTCAAAGATTGTCTAATGTTGTCCTCCCAGTGGACTCTGGGTCGTCCTGTGGGTCTGGATCCCTGGCTCTTTGTTTCCCATGCTTGTCGTGGTAGCCGATCTTCTCCCATTCTGCAGACATGGCCAAACCATCTTAGTTGGGACTGTTCTACTTGGGTCTGCAGGGGGTGGGATTTTAGGCCTTGGCGTATCGTCTGGTTGCGGACCATGTCTCTTCTTGTTACTTCAACCACGAGGTTTGGATCTGGCTTTTGTGGGTTGTATTCATTGCCCATGACTCGCATCCATATGTCAAGACTGGGACATAGGTGGAGCGCCCTGTTGACACAACGGGTTCTAAATGTGCTCTTCTTAATCGGTGACCACTGAAAAAGGTAGTCCCATTGCAGATAGTGCCGTGGGAGAGTGAAGTGTTAGAGATTTCACTATATTAGGTTACTCAGCCTCTTCGCTGCCGTTGCCTTTCCTAACTCAAAGATGTCAAGTGCTCGTTTACAGTTGCGTAAAATAGATCGTTGCGATTCAACTTTGCACTCTCTGGCCAAGGCTGATGTTAAGGAAAAATTTTCGAATGTTTTGGCCGAATTCCATCTCCAACCAGGAACTGCTTACACGGTGCAGTCAAAAAGGCATGTACACCATCATTGCGGGCAGACGCTGAAACTGGGTTGGCCAGGTCCTCAGAAGGGACCCTGACACCATCACCAGAAGTACTATGCTTTGGGTCCCAGAAGGATGGCGAATGAGAGACAGACCAAAGACAATCTGGCGGAGAACAGTGGAGGCGGAGATGCAAAGCATGAACTAGAGTTGGGGCACAGCACGAAAGATGGTCACCGACCGAGCAAAATGGGGACATTATGTTGCTGCCCTACAAGACGCCACTTGGCGTGATGGCCACTGGGACTGCTTTGTCAGTCAGGAGCTAAGGATCCAGGAAGAATAAGAAGTCCGATGTTGTAGATCATGAAGATGAGAACTGATAGTGTTGGATTATATTTTTGTTTTGTTTTTTATTGTAAAAGACAATATGCTTGTACGTGAGTTTAATAGATGTACAGGCTACAACGTCCGACCGTTTCAGTGGAAACACCTTCTTGATCTGAAACATCATGCAATGATGAACTTCAACTGTTTAAGAAAAAGCCCCGTCTGGGCTTTTCTGAAGAGACAAAGAAAAGATAGGTCTAACTGCACCATCAGACATGTCGCACAAGGCGACTAATGTGGAGCTGTGCTTGTGACTGGCAATCTCATCATGTTAACAAATTGCCCCAGAGATCACCGCTGCGAGGGCATGTGAATGTTTTGTGCAGCCTTCTTGCAAAGAGCCACGAGCTATAGCTGTGGCTCCATTCTCCGTTAGGAGCGCAAAGAAAAATGAGAATGAAATGATGATGTTTAATAAAAGCAAGGGGGAGACAATAAACGTTGACGAAAAGATTACTCAGTATCGAATTGTGTACTGCTAATTTTTAATTGTTTGCAACTTGTATGGGCGTTGCTGTGTTGTGCCTGTTATTGTTTATTCACCACTGAAAGTAAGTCTTTGATAAATAGCCAACATTCGCCCTTTGACTCGCATATTTTCCTAGTTACTGATATTATGAGGTGTAATAATTTTGCCATTCACTGTTTTTTTTCCCCTGTGGTGTTTTAAATGGGGAAAGCCTGTGTGAGGATTTCCGTATTGCAGGGAGCTTAGCATAAATTTGAACATTACCGCGTAATTATGTCATTAGTCGAGAGTTACTATTGTCTGGGAAGATTGATTAACAGGGAATGTACTTTTTAGAAGGGGAGAGGGCGAGGCGGCTAGAAATTGGAGGGAGTTAGAAACGAATGTTTGTATGAAGAACTGTGGTTACCAACTTTCAGTGTTGCAGTTTTAGAATTTGTTGCAGGCGAACATTGTCTTGAAAGGCTGTGCGTGGTGTTCAAGGCAACGGGCCCTCCCAGTTTCAGATAGCGAGGCAGGGGTTGAGTGTCTGTTCAAATGATTCTCTCTCCAACAAACTGTTACATATTCGGGTAGCAGATGAATGAAAGCCCAGCAGTTATAACTGCTGTTAGGTTAGAGGCTGGAATGGAACCAAGAAGGATCAAAGGGTCATAGCCAGAAATGCAATCTATAAGAGGGCAAGTCCGGACACAACAGGCCAATCACATGTTTGTCTTATCATATGATTTACCCTGAGTGACATTGTGCTCTCTGGGAAACCTTTACACCCAAAGAGAGAAGAGGAAACAACTACGAAACGAAAAAAGTTTTAGAATTACCACCCTGGTATTTTTCTTTCATTCAATCATTCTTTCAAGGACTGGTAGTAAAATGCCTGAGGTTGTGAATCAGTAAAGTCCCTTTCGCTCACAAAGGAGCATGGAGCCCCTACTGCAAATGGTCCTTTTCGGGAAGTGTCATCAAAACATTTATGTGCTCTAGCAGTGGTGTTTTCTATAGTACGTGACACGGAAAACCTTGGAGGCCGAGAAGAAAAGCACGAACCAGAGTTGGGGCACTACACGAAGGAGGAGTCAGTTTGTTGCTGTCCTACAAGACACCACTAGGCGTGATGGCCAATGATTGCTTTGTCAGTCAGAGGTAAGGATCCAGGAAGAAAGAAGATTGATGAGGTTTGTCAGCCACAATCGCAGCCTGATAATTATAATAGTCATCTCTTACAACATGCAGGAGGTAGCAGTGGACCTGTTCTTTCTTTGTCGCCTCAGAGACCCTGGAAACTTATACATCGTGAGACTGTCAACATTATAACACATATCTCTGCCTTCAGCTCCTCCTTTCAACTTCCGGAGGAGCATAGGCCTTCAACAAACTTATGCCAAGTCTACCTGTCACGTGCCATCAGCTCAAGGTCTTTCCCTGTCTTCTTCATTCCCTTTCATGTCTGTTTATCCTGGGGATTCCAGAATAGGGATGGTCTGATAATGACGTCAGCAAGTTGTCTCATGGAATGTCCTCCCTTCTCATGTGACTTCTTCTCATGTTACTTCTTCTCATGTGACTTCTTCTCATGTGACTTCTTCTCATCTCTTGTTCCACTGGCGCTTGTCTGGTTCTTGTCATTAGTTCATCATTAGTGTCACACATCTTGGTCATACCACTTCAATCTTTCTATTCGACGCAAGCATCTATCTATGAAAGTCTGTAGTTTTGTTTTTTAGTTGCTGCTTGTTTTTCTCTCAACAGTTTAACACTTGAATTGAATATTCTAATTTTTGTGTGTTGCACCTGATTTCAAGAAAATGGAATAGTTGATCAAAATTCGGTGTTGTGAAGGAATAGTTACACTTGAAATACAGTTTTAAAAATAAAAAATAAAAAAAACACACACACACACTCACACTCAAAATAAGGAGATTAAGGGGCCCAAACACTTGACCTACGGGGGAACAACTTCTGATGATCAGATTGCCTCTTTTTGTATCGCTCTGTATAGTTTCCTATCATCATAAACATAATCAAAAGGCAGAGGAGGGAAACATAATAGGCATCAACATACAGGTTTAGAGAAGGGGTAATAACAATTTAAACAAATTCTCAGGACAGACAGGCGAAATATAATGAGCACCGGGAAGAGGTTTTTTTGTGAGGGCTGAAGTGACATGAGTGTGACAATTCAACTTTTGAGGATTACGACGAGACCACGGTCTTCGATGATGCAGAAGAAGAGTACCTGTTAGAGCTAAGATTTGTGTGTGTACAGGAGGGTTCAGAATTTCGGTTTTATAACGATGTCGTAACAAAACGTTAGAGGGCCTAATTGGATTTTGAGAAGCCAGGTTATTTTATGAGAGGCCAAAAAAATTTGGGGCAGAAGTTAAAAACAAAACGAAAAAAAAACTGGCAGTAAAGTAGGATTGGTTGCCAGGTTGTGCTGCAGACAGGAGAGGTAAAAAATAAAGTAAAGGTGAAGCAGTTTAAGCGGGATCTTCTACTTCTCTGTTTCTTCAGCTCACCAAGGAGCATAGGCCATCGACAAACATGTATATGTTAATGGAGCTGGATGAAGGGGGCAGAGAGAAGTAGCACTGCAGCATATCACGTTTGTCATCAGAGGTGACTAAGAAGGGTTGAGGATGGGGCCGGCTGCTCCGTCGTGTGTTCTTTCGGTTGTGTGTGTGTGCGTTAGTTGATATCTTATCTGATTGATAATAGTTTGAATCAGACTTGGATATATTTCACCTACGAGAGGCACACACAATCATCAACACCAGAAATGTTAATATATCGGGCTCTGAAGACTACCAAGACGGTCCGAATATTTATTAACTCACCCTTCTCAAAGATATCAATATATGACAGAATCCTTTATCCTGACTAATACAAACTTTTCGTCTTCGCGTTCACATTCTATGCTGGACTTACAAATGCAGCGGAGTCCGGATAAGCGGAACTCGCTTAAGCCGAATTTCGGTTAAGTCGAACCAGTTTTGCAGGTCCTGGTCAGAAGTCTTCTTTAATATAAACTCCTGATAAGCAGGATTTCGGATAAGCCGAAGTATTTTATATGGCAGAGGTGGCTTCCGCTTATCTGGACTGCATTTAACTGAGTAAAAACTCCTCCCTCCTCCCCAAAACGAAACAAAACACCCCGTTCGGACACATCTGTCTACTGCTATATCCCTCCACCAAAGACCGTTGGAAACAAAGCACACGTCACCCTTGGCAACATGTTTACGTCATACGTTTCACTCGCTTACGTCATACTTCAAGATGCGTTCACTGAGAGTGCTCTGTGGTACACAAACATCACGAATAAGATAAAATGGAATTTATGTACCGCTGAGCAGCTCCTAACAGTAATGATGATGATGATGATGCAGAATAAATAGATGTTATGCATATATATACACACACACGCACACAATATTTGTGTAATAAGCCTGTAGATCATTACTGGAATCAATACAGAACACCAGAAATGAAAACATGACGCGTGAGATCAGATCTGAGCTTAACATTCTCTAAAGGTCATCAATCATTGCCCTTCAGTGTTTACCCTCTCATTGTGGAATCACTGGAAATGAGAGAGCAGATGCTCTATCTAGAAGTGGCAGTAAATGGAACAATTCAGCCACCCATTGCCCTATCGAGAAGCTAAAACCATCATACACAACAAGTAAAAAAAATCAGTGGAAGGAAGAAGACAGCAGAGATGACCCAATCCACCAACTTAACAGACACCAACAGATCATCATATTCCGCCTAAGAACTGGACACTGCAAATTACTGGGCCATCTCTATCACCTCAGGATATCTCATACAAATGAATGTCCACGTGGAACTGAAATCCAGACCCCCGAACACATTCTCCAAAACTGCCCAACCCATGATGACCTACGACGTCTGACCTGGCCAGGGAGTACTGAGCTCCAGCAAAAGCTATGGGGCTGCCGCGCTGACCTGGAACAGACGGTGGACTTCGTCCTGGGGACAGGGCTGCAGATTTAGTATGACTACAAACTGAACACAGAAGAAGTATTATAAGCTGTAGCATGTACAAAAATTCATGTTATGTGTCTCGTCTGTGCATTGTTGTAGTCTCTTCCTTTTTTTTTAAGCTGTACCGCTCGAATGAGCGTCCGATTGGCACAGTGGTTAGAGCGCTGGTCTCTCGCGGCAAAGGGTACCAGGTTCGAAACACGGTGGCGTCACGCTTCAGTATACCCACCTGTTTAATGGGTACCTGGCTCTACGGTTGAGTTAGGGACAGCAAAGACAGCGATGAAGGAAACTGGTCATCCCACCTCTTGAAGCTGGACCTAGTATAGTGGGTAACACTTCCCTACGTATGTATCCACGGTGGGACTGCCTTTAGCACTAGAATACTCGACGTGTCAGTGACCTTATTACAGGTTCCCGGTTGAGCTTCTCAACCAGACTAGTCTGGCGTCTGCATGTCAAAGATGCCAGGAGAGAAAGCTTGCTAATTTTGGACAGGCCTCCATGTTTGACCGACTGACTTATCAGTTGTAGGAACGGTTCTTGGGTATCTGCCGCCCTCGGCAAACAAGATATTTGGCGCCCCAGAAACAGCTCTTTTGCCGCCCTCAAACTGTGTAAGAGAGAGAGAGCCGATTGACATAGTGGTTAGAGCGCTGGTCTCTCGCGGTAAAGGTGCCTGACGAGATTGACGGTATAGAGACGCTCCAGCCAACCCAGCGGTACATGGGTACCTGGCTTTGCGCTTGAGTTAGAAAGGTAGCAAGGAAAGGAACTGGTCAAAAAGCTGGGCCTAGTATAGTGAACTCTCTAACACTTCACTCCTCTAAAGCAGTATCTGCTATGGGACTACCTTATATATATATATATATATATATATATATATATATATATATATATATATATATATATATATATATATATATATATATATATATATATATATATATATATATATATATATATATATATATATATATATATATATATATATATCCCTACGAAGTAGTATGTTCCAATGTTACTATCCATTGCGGTGTATTCTGTGATAGACGTTTGCTATTTTAATACATTTTAAACACAGAAATGATGTATAGAAGTTGTATATACAGTGACATGCAAGTTCTTTCACTGTCGTCATCATTAGCGTGGAATTTTTTTCCTGTTATGTGGTCAAACATTGACACCGCCCAGCCATAGTCACTGAGTAAAACGTGCGGTGCATAATGCCGGTGTTATATCTTCATTGTTGTCATTATAATGCGATTAGTTCTATTCCGGTCTTCCCCTCCTGCTTTGTGTTATGTTTGTCCGTGAGTTGAATGTTAAAAGTACACATTGATTTGTCGAGGTTAGTGTAAATTATAGTTTGTCAACGGGAAACGCTGCAGTAAATTTCGTGCCGTTTTGCGAAGTCTGTGAAAATTGATTGCTCATAATGGCCCATTCAAGAAAATGGCTGCGGTAGTTGAAGATGTTCTTAGCCAGTGTTTCCCAACATGTAATCTGAGTTGGTACCTTGCCTAAGATGTCCAAGCAGGTCGTAGTTTATAGTTATTATGAAACTGTCAAAATACAGTGTACCCCCGCAGAACTAAATTAATTAATTCCACTAGATGGTTTTGTTTTTGTTATTTGTGGAATTTCATCGCCAGCTAGTTAGGGGGTCTGGTGTGACCTCCACCAATGTTGAGTTGGGGAGTCCTTCTGAGGTTGCAAGAAAGCCCCCAAAAAATATGCCCCCAAATACCGCAAGGATATCCCTGGGGTTCGAAGGAACAATACCACATTTTCGTTATGTGAACTGTACAAACGATACCACATTTTCGTTATGTGAACTATACAAACGATACCACATTTTCGTTATGTGAACTATACAAACGATACCACATTTTCGTTATGTGAACTATACAATCGATACCACATTTTCGTTATGTGAACTATACAAACGATACCACATTTTCGTTATGCGAACTATACAAACGATACCACATTTTCGTTATGCGAACTATAATTTTAATAGGGGAATAACAAACAAACAAACAGTATGTGAAACCCATCACAAACTGATATTTTTATCCAGGTTAAAAGAAAACACACACACACTCAGAAAACTTACATTTTCAGTGCAATAAAATGTGTTTTTAACATAACTGTTTACACAAAACTAGACTAGAATTAAACCGGGCCAGAAGGAAGACAGCCGATACGGATATTATGGCGCTCCCTCCTCCAAACCTCTACACCTCACGGCAGAAGCGGGATGACTAACTAAGTAAGCGTGTACATATAAATAAGAAATGAAAAGTCAATTTAAAAAAAATCATGAAAACACAAGAATTCATCACAGAATGGGGACAATATGAACAATACTTGGGTAGAGAGGAAGAGAAAAAAAATAATTAGTCTTTCTTGGGAATAGACTTTTTTTTTTTCTCCTAGAATGCTGCCGATGGATAGGACGCACAATGAAAAAACTCTGTTGATAGTATTACAAGGCAGTCCTTTTTTCTGGAATCCCCAGGTAGGAGAGGTAGAGAGATGCAAATTCTGACAGAAATGAGAAGTAAAGAAAACATGGAAAGCGGATGACCTAATACAGCATGACTTGGCGTGAAATTATTGAACTTCTATGCTCCGTGGGGTACCTGAAAGGGTAATGAGGATTACTACACGAACAATTTAAAAAAAAATAGTTTTGGCGAGCCGCGTCTTGTTGAGCCTAGACACAGGGTTTGTCGGTTATGTTGGGCGCATGTCCTCTTGTTGAGCTTAGACACAGGGTTTGTCGGTTATGTTGTTCGCATGTCCTCTTGTTCAGCCTAGACACAGGGTTTGTCGGTTATGTTGGGCGCATGTCCTCTTGTTCAGCCTAGACACAGGGTTTGTCGGTTATGTTGGGCGCATGTCCTCTTGTTCAGCCTAGACACGGGGATTGTCGGTTATGTTGGGCGCATGTCCAAATATAAAAAAACCTGCTGGTCTCTTAGATACACTGCGACCTTCAGTTCCTATTTGTGACATCTTCTCAACACATGACCTTGGCATTCATTAAAATGGTTGAGAGATGTGTTTCTTATATGTAGAGAACAGATAAGTAGAGCCCGCAGGCTGAGTTTAAGGGAAAAGGTAAGTGGACATTCTGGACCGTAGGCTGAGTATAACGGACGAGGCAAGGAGAAATTCTGGACCGTAGACTTAGTGTAAGGGACGAGGCTAGTGGAAATTCTGGACCGTAGTCTGAGTGTAAAGGAAGAGGCAAAGGGGCATTCTGGAACGTAGGCGTCTGCTGGGGAAGAGGCAAGTGGAATACAGTAGGTACGCTGTCCTGGGATAACCAGTGCAATAGCTAAGTCTAGATGAAGTGCTAAGTGGACTGTTCCTTTTTCTCCACGGGAAGGGTAAATGGAAGTGGATCACTATGTAGCAACGTTTGCATTCGTCACCACTGCCGAAAGCCACGTAAACACCTGATTTAACTTGTTTGTGTGCAAGTGTGTATACATGATATACATATATGTGTGTAAGGGTGAGTACGGGTGTGTAGTGTGTGTATATTTATTGGATCTGGCATTCTCTTCACGTAAAACAAATAGCAACATAAACAATCTCTGCATGAGTACATGGATACTTTAGTGAAGGCTTTCTGCAAAGTGATCAGCTGAGGCAGTCCCTCTATGCTCCACACGAAGCGAAAAGGAAAGTGATGGTGATATGTGTTGACGAGTATATGCGGGCACGTTAAGTTCATGTAGGCGTCAGTGTGCGTGAAGTACACAGAGGTTGCGTGTTAGGAAAATGCGCTGGGCACGATACAGCCTTGTGTTATGTATGTAGTTGGGATCAAAATTTAGCTGTGAGCCCGGCGTTGCCATAAATAATAATTTATACGGGCATGCGCGTGCCGCACAGGCAATGGTTTTTTTGTGGGCTTGGGTTTACGTCTGTTAATGTGCTTGCGTTTGTCTGTCTGCACGCATATTCATACAATCACACTTGTATATCTATACTGTGTTTCAGGGGGGCGAAGTAGGCGTTTTGGGCATTCCGGCTAGCGCCCGAGGGCCCACAGCAGTAGACGGGGTTCACGCTTTCCTAACCTCTCCGTGTGGAATCAGTAATCTGGGGCCAATGACACCGTCTGCCCCAGGACCCCGCTGACTGTCAGTCTGCCCCTGCAGTGTCCCCATAAAAAAACTTAATAATTGTTAATGGCATTAGTTACCGGGATCTCCCAGGGGACACAGAAAGAATAGGACTGCTGCTAACTCAGACATGTCGTAGCAGGCGATTAATGTGAGGGTTGTGCATGGGGCTGGCTACCTCATCATGCAAAATAAATTGCTACAAATACTACCGCTGCAAAAGAAAATGAAATCCTTGGTGCAAGCCTTCTGCAAGGGGACCAGCGTCGGCGCCGTGCTGCGTATGGAACGAGAAGGGGAAAGAGAGGAAACTAATACATAAATTTATTGAAGTTATATGGGGGCACAGGTTTTCAACGTACACACTTCAAGCTTGCCTGCCCTGTGCCATCCGTTCAAGGTGTTTCCCTGTCGTCTGTATCCCTATGATGCCTGTATACAGTTCTCTTCTCCGTATGTTGTGTCTCCCTCTATTTCTTCTACCCTGGCGATTCCAGAACAGGGCCTGCCTTGTAATTCTATCACCTGGTTTTCTCAGTGTGTGCCGAATCCAACGCCAGCGTCTTCTCCTTAACCGACAGTAGAGTCAGTCAACTTCTCCTTAACCGACAGTAGAGTCAATCAACTTCTCCTTAACCGGCAGTAGAGTCAATCAACTTCTCCTTAACCGGCAGTAGAGTCAATCAACTTCTCCTTAACCGACAGTAGAGTCAACCAACTTCTCCTTAACCAACAGTAGAGTCAATCAACTTCTCCTTAACCGACAGTAGAGTCAATCAACTTCTCCTTAACCGACAGTAGAGTCAACCAACTTCTCCTTAACCAACAGTAGAGTCAATCAACTTCTCCTTAACCGACAGTAGAGTCAATCAGCTTCTCCTTAACCAACAGTGGAGTCAATCAACTTCTCCTTAACCGACAGTAGAGTCAATCAACTTCTCCTTAACCGACAGTAGAGTCAATCAATCAATACTCTGTAGCTCCCCAAGGAGCATAGGCCTTCAACAATCACATGCCGAGTCCTCCTGTCACGTGACATCAAGATCTAACCATGTCTTCCTCATTATTTTCACTTCTGTCTCTACATTTCTTCTTTTTTTTTGGTCTACTTCTGCTTTTCTTACCCTGGGTATTCCAGCACAACGACTGCCTTGTATCGCTACCAGCAGGTTTCCTCAGTGTATGTCCTATCCATCGCCACTGTCTTCTTTTCATTTCTTGTTTCGCTGGCGCTTGTCTGGTTCTTGTCATCAGTCCCATGTTGGTAATCTTGTCAAACCGTTTAAATCCTGTTCTACGCAAGCACCCATTTATGGCTGTTTGTAGCTTTTTGGGTTGTTGCTTTTTGTTATTCTTCATGTTTCAGAGCCATACATAAGGATTGACTTGACATCTGAGCTGAAGATTCTTATATTTGTGTATCTTCCGAGTGCATGAAAACATACCTTTATGTTTGTCTAATATTTGTGTTGAGAGCTTGATTTCTCCTGATCTCCATATACTTCCACATGCAATGGAAACCACTTTTGCTTTTCATATTTTTTGTTGTTGATAGTATTGTCTGTCCCTGCAACTTTGTCTTTATTTATGCCAAGATACATGTATGATTCTATATCTGGTAAGGGGGTCTTTCTTCAAGTTCAAATGTATGCCAAGATATGTGTATGATTCTATATCTGGTAAGGGGGTCTTTCTTCAAGTTCAAATGTATGCCAAGATATGTGTATGATTCTATATCTGGTCAGGGGGTCTTTCATCAAGTTCAAATGTATGCCAAGATATGTGTATGATTCTATATCTGGTAAGGGGGTCTTTCATCAAGTTCAAATTTATGCCAAGATATGTGTATGATTCTATATCTGGTAAGGGGGTCTTTCTTCAAGTTCAAATGTATGCCAAGATATGTGTATGATTATATATCTGGTAAGGGGGTCTTTCATCAAGTTCAAATTTATGCCAAGATATGTGTATGATTCTATATCTGGTAAGGGGGTCTTTCTTCAAGATCAATTCTTTTATCATTTGCTGCATTAAATCTTATTATCTTTTTCTTTTTCTTGTCTACACTTAGACGCACTTCCTGCAACCTCTCATCAAGTATTTTCATTTTGATTGCATCTTATTACGCTTATGCGATAGAAAAGCCAAGTCGTCTGCAAAATGTAGATCATCAGGCTAGAGAGTATTGCTAAATAATAACTTTGCTACCGGAGCAATAACTTCAACGGCTGTTCTAATTTTGCAAAAGAAAAATGGATGTAGTCGGGTCAATGTTTGAGCCACGTAAATCGATTTTGAAGTTTTCTTAGAAAATGAAGAATGTGACAGAGATGTTGGCATAGAAAAGTAAACTGTGACCTTTGGAATATTTTAACTTTAAATATGAAAAAGGTATACAGCAATCCCCCTATCTTACGCTGTTCGATTAGCGCTTTTTCGATATAACACTGTTTCTATTTTATGCAATATTTCTGTTATGCGCTTTAAAAAGTTGAATCTTACGCTCATCGTGAGCCAGCATTTCGATGAGGATCTTGTAGACTTGGAACAGCCACGGGCATTCGAGTATAAAGAAGAGGAAAGCGAACCAGAGCCGACGAAGGCATTTACAACAGCAAACTTTAACGAGATTGTCAAACTTCAGGAGGCCGTGCTATCATAATGAAACACAACCTCAAAATGGAACACATTTCTACGGTAACCCGTAACATAGAACAAGATCTAACTTGCTATAAGGTGCTTCTTGGAGAGAAAAAGAAGGCGGCAAAGCAAAGCAAGCTTGATTCGTAATTTTTAAAGTCTCCTCCAATATCTTCATCCTCCATTGACGATACAGCCGTGCCTTCAACCTCTGCAGGTAGAACAACTTTTTCATCACCTACACCAGTGGTTCCCAACCTGTGGTCCGCGGACCACTTCATTATCAGGTGATCCGCGGCTGCATTATCGATTTGGTATTAAGTGCTTTGATTTTTTTGCTGTGATCCTTCTGGATTCAAATTCGCGAAGAATATCCAGCACTGAGTGAAAAAGCACTTAATCTTCCTGTTCACTCAAGCTACATGTGTGAAACTGCATTTTCTTCTCTTAGTACTATAAAAACAAAAACACAGAAACCGCTTGCAAGTAGCTAGGCGCTGGTGCCGTTCGGAAGGACGCGAGTTCGATTCTCCGGTAAGCCACTCACTTCTGTTGTTTTTCTGTTGTGTAGTTTTCGACTTCTTTATTTCTCACAAGCGCCTGAAAATATACCTTTATGTGTGTAATATCTATTTATATTTCTACATATGCTGTAAGAATTTAAATCGTATTTATTCGTTAGAACGCGGTACACCCTGCACGCAGCGCGTTCGAAGCCACGGCACGTGATACAGACATAATGATAAGACCCGGGTTTTAATATGGAAGTGAACGTCATCTAATTATTTTAGGGGAATATAATTAGTTCGGTCTCTGTCAGCCGGGCTAATAACTTTTGTCATTTTTAGATAATTGACAGAGCTGCCAAGATTTTCTGTCAAGAGCTGCCTGAATAATATAGTGTATCAACTGATAAATGGTGACAATCCTGGCTTCTTATTCGTGATTTTGTGTCCAAGAAAGCTGGGGGAGAGGGGTAGAGGGGGCGCGGGGGGGGGGGGGGGGGGGGGGGGGGGCAAGGAAGAAGACGGGGATTTGTTCTATTTTTATTTTATTGAGTGTGGGGTTTTTTTAAAAAAGAATTTTTTATTTTAAAAATTTAATAAAGGACATTATTTCTGTTGGTAGTGCCTGTGGGGGTGGGATTGTCTTTTTTGAAGAATTTTTATTTGTAAAATTTATTAAAGGGCAACTTGTGATAATTTGGAACTCTTCATTTAATATAAGAAAAGGTAAAGGTAGTCCCATAGCAGATATTGCCGTAGGGGAGGGAAGTGTTAGAGACTCCACTGTACTAGGTCCAGCATCGAGAGGTGGGGGGGTGACCAGTTTCCTTCCTCGCTGCCTTTTTCCTTCCTTACCTCAAGTGCTAAATCAGGTACCCATTTACAGCTGGGTAGACTGAAGCTTATCGATACCGTCAAACGAACCCAGCACCTTTTGCCGCGGAAGGCAAGCGCTGTAACCACTCTGTCTATCGGATGCTCTTTATTAATATACGGTGTAGAAACATGGCCAGTCAACAAGCAGGTAGAAGAAATATGTCAGGCCCTTGAGATCTGGATATATAAAAGAATGGGTGGGGTAAGCTGTGATATTTGCGCCTTTCGGCCGACACATCCGACTTCAGCACGGCATTTTTTGAGACCGGGTTAGCCTTCCCTCTTCGATCCCTACTCACTCAGCCAGACTGCAGTGATGCAGCCTGTTTCCAGGAACACCACTTGGGGGTGGAGTAGGGAGTCTTGGTCAGCTCTGGTTCGCTGACCCTGACGCAAGCAGTCTAGCTGTGGGTCCGCTAACTGCATTCCACACTGTTGACGGTCGTCTTAGGTCCCAAGACAGCGATATAAGTGGGAAGATAACATCAGGAGATGGCCATGAAAGAGTCTATCAGAGTGCACTATCAGGAGATGGTCATGAAAGAGTCTATCAGAGTGCACTATCAGGAGATGGTCATGAAAGAGTCTATCAGAGTGCACTATCAGGAGATGGTCATGAAAGAGTCTATCAGAGTCCACTACCAGGAGATGGTCATGAAAGAATCTATCAGAGTGCACTATCAGGGACAAGAGACAGAAGACTTTGGGAGATCCATCGCAGCCGGACCTTCCTTGTGGAGATGGTAGCTGGTGATAAATATTTTCTGATACGCAAGATAGAATACCACATTCAATAAAAACCACTGAATTGCATTAGAAGGCAGCCCTTCTTCGGAAATTCCGAGGGTAAAAGAAGAAGAGGGTGACAAAAATATGCGGAGAAGAGAATTGGAGACAGACCAGTCAGGAGAGGGATAAAGGAGGTTTAGAAGGATCTTGCACGGATGGCACTGGACATGAGAGTTTGGCATTTGCGAGGGGTTGGTCCGCCCTGAGTGACAGCGAGAGGGGGGGGGGGGTGCCATCGAACACTTATGACGGTGATATACTGTGAAGAAAAATTTACCTGCAAGCACAATATATTTTTCTGTGTTTTTAAAAAAATAAGGTATAGGGGGTGTGTCAAGAGAAGGATCGCCTCCGATACCAAATATTTAAGTACTCTCCTGTTGATGATGATGATGGCGATGATCAATGTAGACTACTGGACGGAGTGTGATGGACGAACTCGGCTGACCCTGAACTTTGTTGTAATTCTTGTAAAACGGGACTTCTTTCACGTGGATTCATTAGCTATGCAACTGTTCTACACAGAGGACAAACACGTTTGCTGATTGATATGCGGAAAGTTTACCTATCGTTCATTCTGGTCATCGCATTGATTTAAGGAGAGATTAAATCACGCCCACTAACATCTCTTGAACAATCATAGGCAGTTATTTTCATTAACTTGGCCAGTGGGGGGCGTCGCCAGAATCAAACAGATAGTGCGACCACGATCAAAGAGACAGACTG
Organism: Oreohelix idahoensis; assembly: GCA_024509875.1. Classification (NCBI taxonomy): domain Eukaryota; kingdom Metazoa; phylum Mollusca; class Gastropoda; order Stylommatophora; family Oreohelicidae; genus Oreohelix; species Oreohelix idahoensis. The sequence goes on along the minus strand of JAMPIV010001232.1, from coordinate 47,927 downwards.
AGGGATTTCAGGGGAGACTATCGGCGTTATCAAAGACAGTAGTGGTCCCTGATACGAGACGCAGTTGCTTGCCGCTATTTTCGCGTCTCGGTGTCAATCGCAGAACCGAGCGAACGGGGAAAGCCGAAACGGGCAGCAGCGAACAGAGATACGAAGACCAGGGGGCGGCTTCTTCCCTCGACCACTGACACACACAACACACAGCGCGTATCTCGCCCCCACTTCTCAACTATGCGCTAAGCGTATGTCGTTTGGCGAGCATAAGTAGAAACCCCCGGAAAACGGGGTCCATCCCCAGCTAACTGAGGACAACAGTAAGTACCCCCCGATGCTCATATATCTGGTGTCAAGACGTTCGAGAGCACAGATGGCTCAGCAGACATACCACAAACCCGCCTGTGGTTGCCAGCATGATAGAGACCACCTCAGAAGTGCACACGGAGACTTTCTGGGTGGAAATCACTTGGCACCAAGCACTCCTAATACTGTCAATCTTGACTTGGCGATGCCGTCCGCATGCAGGAGCATTTCTATCAATTTGGGGGTTTGGTCAAGGTAGATGGGTAATACTGGAAAGTGGCCTCTGTGGCAGGAACGTGAGGCGATTCCTCTGGATCGGTGAGCCACAGCACCCGAGCCACAGCAATTGTTGTCAAGACATCCCATGCTTAGTTTTGAGAGACCCCCAGGATTTACGCGGGGAATGCGCAGCAGTGTGGCTACCCAAGGAGCTAGAAACACTTATCCCCCAAAACTGCATAAACTTTAGAACCAAGAAGTGAGGTCCCTCTGTATGCAGTGCCCAGGCACAGGGAGTGGACAATGTGTCTGGGAAAGAGAAAGGAGCTTCATGAACTCCGCTAACACAAAGTTAGCAGGCTGTCAGAAGGCCATGGGAAAGGACCAGAGGCTATTAGATCTTCTGTAAGATGATATGCCAGGGACCATATTAATCACCCAATAACGAGTACTTCGGACGCTCCGGGCCGTCGGTATAACAACAAAGGTCCGCGGGCAGAGCAGTGGATACCATCCCAAGGGCTGCTTGCGAGCGAAATAGTCTAACTACTGTGGGAACATAAACAGATTAGGGATCGAGCCCCGTCTCCCTGTTGAACAGGTTCTAAAAAAGGTCTCATAGAGTACTATAGCCGCCAGTAAAGAGCGCACCCGAAGAACCGACATTATGCGATGCAACTATCCGCTTTTTTTTTTCTATGAGAGACGTAACAACCATCAAATAGAGATTCTCGTACTGTTGCTACCGGCCCAGTGGGACGCTCCACCAGGCATGGTGCATTAGTCCTGTGGCTCCTGAGAGCCACGAGACATAGCCCAAACCCTCAGCTACTGGGAGGACCCACTCAGACCAGCGTCTTGGTGGACAGTCCAGCAGGACGCGGAATATAAGTGAACGAGACTTAGACACAAAACCAAACACAGGGGAAAAAAGATGAAAACCCAGGCAGTGCCACTTAGATGTCCATGATTTGCACTTGGAGGATGACAGTGGAGGGAGTGAAACAGCAAGCAGGCCTGGAATACAGCAGATAAAGTACAGAGCTGGAAAAAACAAACAATTCTTATATGAAGTACAAGCAAGTACCAGTGTTTGCTGTAAACCCAAGAGACTCACTTGGAAAGCAGATCAAACCTTTAAAATAAATAAGGGATATCAATGCTCAGATCCGACAGAAAAGATGATACACTGAACTGAAAAGGATGGAGTACTTACTCTTGTAAATGAACTATCATTACCTGCAATATAGACCGAAAGGAGAAGACTACCCTTTGCAATGTCATGGAGCAAAATGTATCACAGCTGGATTGCAGATGAAATGTTAATAGACAAACCGCAATGGACATAGAACTCCTGAACTATCATACCTACTGTCCCCCCCACTAGGACAACCACGAACTCCCCTGACCTCTTCCGCTCTATCCCCAATACACAGGAATGCTTCCAAATACCCACGCATCCCACCCGTACCTTTTAGCCACGCCTTTTTATACAGTTGCTAGGACTTTAATAAAAATAGGCCACAGGCCCCCTCGTTGCTGGAGCTATAATTCCCTCATAGCCACCCACACACACGTAAGCACTGAAGAATAGGCATCACGCGTACCCACACCTCACCCCGGTGCAACCATGGAACCCACACATCGCCTAAAACATCCTTAGAGAATCAACCTACCCCATGCCCGCACACGCACATACACCTAACGACCTCCGACCTAACCTCCCGCCCAGTATTCTGTGTTGTGGGGGGCATGAGGGGATGGGTTGGCAGGGGGGGTTGGTTGACGTTTGAACTTGAATGGGGGTGTCACAAAGGGGGACTAGTGGAAGGTTTGTTTACTATCCCAGAGATCTTGCCATTACTCCACAAAACATTCATGTAATAGCTGGATCTATGAGATTATGCAACTGACCAGAATTAGCAGAGGACCTAGAACCACCGAAAGGGGTATGAGTGCGACCATCTGCCCAAATCTTTAGCATACTTGTCCAACCTGACCCGAGTGCAACTACCTCTCCAGGTTCTACAGGCCGCGCCCATTGCCGAATTAATGACAAGAAATGGAACTACAAAAAAAGCCAACTGGGGTTTATTCAGGCATCAGGTGAACACGCTGCTGTCTACCCTCAAGGTACAGAACAGAGACAAAAACAGAGACCTTATAATGAAGTTGTAAAAAGACTTTACAGCAACTAGTATGCATGACTAGGCCAACAAGCCATGCATAAATGAAACCCATCTCCCAAAGGAAAGCCCCGGACTAGTAACTACATCCCAATACCTGAGTAAACTGTTCCATGCCACGGACTAACCAAGAAAACGTCAGGAAAGGTTCTATGGAACAGTGGCTAAGAATAAGTGGACGCAGTACGTCTACACAAGACCATATCACTTGTAAACATCACCACAAAATTTAGTCACATAGAGCAGAGCTATGTTATGCAGAATGTCTACTTCTATCAGAGAACAAAGCTAGAAGAAAAACCCGAGGAAAAGTCTGGAGGAACTAAAACGCGCTATCGAGAGATCCGCGAGCGATGCATGGACACTCTCACATGAGAGCGAAACTGACGACGGCCACGGCGACAAACCTCTTCGATAGGCAACAACAAAATAACCAAAGCCCTTAGTTCAAGTCCTCTAAATGAAAGCGAGCCTAGTAGTACCCTCAACCTAGGAGCAGAAACTATCTAGATCATTGGAGATTGCGTACAGGGTAGGCAGAACACTATTACATAAGGAGTGAAAAAAACACACGCTGCAGACTTTTTTTCCTGCTAGAAAGATTACGAGTTTCCATGAGAAGCGCACTTTTCACCGATTAACCATAGATCATCATCAGAAGAGAGATAAAGAAAATGAAATACTGTAAGCAGAAGACTCTAAGTTGTGAGGTACATGACATATCACGATAGAGGCTCCGGTCCCCAAATGTAGGTGTAACTCCATACACACTAGTATAGAACTGACAGAATTGCGCGTCTTATTACCAAGCTGCTATAAGTTTCAAAATGTCAAACTCCTGGCCCACTTACAAAAAATCAGGCAACTGCACGAATTGCTATGTAACATTCTGAGTCTCTTTTAGACAGCAAAGATACCGAAAACTGTCCTCTGAGAATTATCTGCAACCACACAGAGCTGGTTTAGAAGGAAACAGGTACCTTGTCATATGCTAACCAATAGATGAGAGAAGTGCCATCACAATACCCATACTATAATGAGCAAAAAGTCGGGCGAATGTAAGAACCTAGAGTGCTAGCCATATGTTATACCGTGGCTCAATCCCCCAAAAAAAAAAAAAAGGTCTACTTCAAACTAAGCTGTCTTGTGTAAGACATACATGGATGCCGTAATTAGTACCAACCAACTAGAACTTGAAGCAATGACGGTATATTTAGAGTCAGAGCATAATCCTGGTGCCCTGGAGTTGGAAGCTTGATAGGTGTCTGACACATTTATAGATTCTACAGTATAGAAATGTACTCAAGTAACCTGTAAACGTTGTCTCGACCCAAGCAACGCAATAAGCATGATTGCCTATTCCCATGGAGATAGAAAAATGATTTTACCAAATGAACCGAAATCTGGTGCGTCGACTTCAGCAAGCCCGCCTTTCTGGCTTTGACCAAGGTTGTGGAAAGAAGGTCCTCACTTGCAGCTAAAACATTAATGGTAGAAATTTGGTGAATCCAAGGCAAAACATGAATGCGAAGATTGCATCCCAGTCATTACATTGCACTAACAGTGAAGAACTAGAGCTCACATCTTCAGACGGATCTGCATGAGCAGCAAAAGTGTGATGCTGTTCCATCAGTGGGTACTCGTATTCTGCATGGAAAGTGAGTAAATTTATGCCCCAACACAACTCTTCCTTTTTTACTCACATCCAATGAACCCACAGAGGTGAAAAGAATAACTCCCTGCAAGGAGTGAAATGCGTGACCTATACTAATTCAGATTACCATCGATTTGTAATCTGCGTGCTTCTAGATGGAAAATGTCACAATACTTACAGCTTAGCTACATATTAAATACGAATATGCGAAGAGCGGCAGCAGCTACATGCTTAGTGTGTCAATGTGACATAGTAAATTGGTCGCATATAAATCAAGACACTCTCACTTCGTGCTCATCAAATCTAACAAATAAACGACAGTGACAATGAACCATAACCTCACTCAACAACCATAAGTTACTTCTAGTAACAACATTAACTACCTCTGTCACCTCACAAGGACACAAATCAGCTAACATACACCCTATAGGTTACTACAAAGAGATACCGTGAAACAAGGAAGACAAAGCTACCTCCACCTAATCTTGGCGATTGGCGGTTGATACAAATTTAGACCGAATTAGGCTTACATAGGGACATAAGCATATTGAAAAAAACTGCAGAGGAAAAGGCACGCTAAGCGCCGACATATGCAATACTCAGAGAAAATAACATCATGATCTACCCAGACTTGAACAGATGGATAAGCAAATGAACTAAAATACAAAACGAACAGATTTATATATACTGGTACGATAAATAAGAGACCCTCACCTTCAGACACAGTTATAGCAAACTCTCAGTCAGTCCTTGGTTCATTCTAGCTCCTAACAGGTCACATATCCTGACAGTCTATATGGAGACAAAGTGTTGGCATAAAAATCAAGCACGGTCCCATTGAGGCTCATTACAGATACCATAATGGATAAACGATACATAACTAGCCAGATAAGACAGAGGATGCAGAAGTGTTGCTTGGATTACAGACAGATTGTCTCCATAGAAGTAAGTAGCACAAAAACCAATGATCCAGATAGGGAACAAGTAGAACAGTAATTTCCCAATGCATGGATCCCAAATGAATGCAACACCTACGAATGAATCTGTGCATATGTTATTGACGTCCCTAGAAAGCGTATCAGCAAAGCCTTATGGTGCGATCCGGGGGATATACAGACTTATAAAGAACACGCGCTATCAAGAAGACTCCTATCCAATTAGAAGACAAACACCTACTGTTACAATGACGGCTCCAAACCCTAAACATCCTGCTAACCAATAGGGAGCAGGCTGCCAAGCAGATGCCGCACATCCAAATTTAATACACATACCAGATCAGAGTGGTTCTCTTACAATATGGAAGATGATGAGGATATAATTATGTTGATCTGCAAAAATGAACTTGCCTGTACAGTTTGATGAAGTATGATTCCAAGAACCGCAGTAGCTCGTCGAATCTAATCATGGATTGGCAAGATTTTCGTATTAACAAATGTGATCCACGATCAACTTAAACATGCTGTTGGGAAATGGGAGGTGCCCGGTATCACACAGAAAAAATAATTGACCGACAAATCCTGAACAACCACGCTAATAAAAGCGTACTGAAAAGGTATTGCAAATCATCTATCCCACTGATGCTTGGTAATAGACATTTATTTCTTCTTCAACAAACATATCAGCTGGTAAGGGAGTTCAAGAGACTCTAAGAGCAGGTACTGCAAAATATGATTAAATAAAACACTCCACTATATTCTAGGATACTTTTGCTATTAGTAGTAATAACCTGGATAGTTCATTGTCTTTTAAATGTACAGAAATAACTACAGGTGGTATATTCCCGCATTTTTTTTTAGAGAAAATGAACTAGTGCATGTGTAGCAGACCCAAAAATGAGAACCACACTTCCTCGTGGGTACCATCTGATTCAAGGATGTATCTTGTAATTGAAAAGGGCTTATAAACTTGTCGCTGAAACAAAGGCTGCAGAAGTTATTGAACAATGCAAGTATTTATATGTGTGGTCGCAATACTGCTGAGTAACAGATGATTATTATTTTCCCAGATTAACAATCATAACCTAACACGGAGAACAGGCTCAAAAACAACTATCACACTCTCGACTGGCAGTGACATCATAACTAAGTCTTTCAGTTCAGGATCAGGGCATAACCACAACTGAATTAATAATCACAGTGCCCATCAAGCTGACTCCTATTGTCTTATTCACCACTGTGTAGAATATGATCGCTCTTGATATAGTATCAAACAAAGCCCTCTTGACGTGTATGTCTATCATCGCATGTAATCTTCTCATCTCTAGTATCCTCAGTCATTAAAGTTGGATATACTTGATCCTCAATGACTCAGTTGGACTTGTTCTTACCATTTTATTTTTTCAAATTATGTGAGTTAAACAGATAATGTGTAAATATTTATGTTCGGGACCAGTTGAATCATCCAATGCTATTTGCCACGTCGTGGATGAGCAGGTAAAGTTTAAGGTCTACATTATAAGATTGCGAAAAAATATTAAAAAGGTTTCATTTCTTTTAAATATAATCTTGTGGCGGTCCTTTTACGACCTAGCTGTCAGAATTAAATGAAATAAAGCCCACCCAAGAACATTTTAAAGAACAATCATCAAATTACCATTACAAACCTGTAAGACAAACTGGAAGGTAATCATCGCCAGTAGCGATATTATATTTACTGTTTACTGTGAGAGAGTACATATTTTCCTGACTGTGACTGAGCCTAGTTTTTCCTCAATTGGATTTAATAAAACTATCATCACGCATTGAAGGAATTTTACCATAGCGGAGGATTAAAAGAGACCACTTCATTTTCACCCCTGTGCCGAACTGTGTCAGTGCCATCCCATAGACTCCTTTTTTTATATAATAAAAAAACCAAGAACTCTTAGTCTTCAAGTCTTGCGATAAGTGAGAATATTTGTTACCAGCAAAAACCTCGCAAACATCTGGGGCGGGACACCGAAGGACTAGACAGTTCATATGTCAGTGAGAATACTTGCTGTTTTTATATACTTTTATGGATCGTCTGAGGCTACATTCGGTAAGTGTGTGAGTATATGAGTGTGGATCCTCACGCGTGTGCATGAATGACAGGAAATTTAATCTTTTCTTTTGTAACCCTGTTGTTAACTTTCTTGCCTAGTAATATAATTTTTCTGTATTCCCTGCATTGTTCCTTTAAGGGGGAGTTGATAATTGGTTAACTCTGTTTAAACCCCCCTCCTTTCCATTTGCTTAGTAAAAGGAAGAACAGCTGGGAAGAACAGGTTTTTTTCTATCACCTATACCTAATTTGGTAACACCTCTTTTCAGAGTAATTAACTTCACTGTTAGGTTAACGTACCCGTGTTCCTGATATTATCTATCTCTGGACTGGGTTTATCTTTGTCTAATAAGCGGGAAGGGCTTAGTCGATACCAATCTTCTTCACCCCTCCCAAATTTGTTATTTGCATTTGTGTACTTATGATAATTTATGTAATACCTGATATTTGTTAGTGATTGATGTTTAAAGTGAATAAAATCACATAAACTCATTTAGTTCTGTGTTGGATGTACCCAAAGCCCAACTTTTCCCCTATTCGTTTAATATAGTTTGTATCTACGTCGTCTGTGTGTTTGAAAACACCAAATCGGTGTTTGCGCAGATGCGTGACTGGAAAACTGGCAAATAATTGTTTGACCAGGAGAGTGGAAGAGAAGATTGAGAGAGACGAATTGTCGTAAATAAGTCTGTCTTTACTCTCCTCCAGCACGCTGTGAAGCAACTATTTAATATCTACATTTTCTATCACTGAGCTTTCCATCATCATTTTCCACTCTAAACCGGACCACTATTTCTAAGGCTCTTTTCTCTCAAAATAAATTTACGACACGGAGTCTAGCTTGGAAAGCATAGGCACAGAGCACAATTTGAAAACATAGACATAAAACACAGTTCAAAACATAGACTTACTTAGTCGTTCTCGTTCTACCGTGAGGTGTAGAGGTCACAAAACATAGACACAGAACCCAATTCAAAACATAGACACAGAACGTAATTCAAAACATAGACACAGAACACAATTCAAAAGATAGACACAGTTCAAGACATAGACACAGATCACGGTCCAAAACATATACACAAGAACACAGTTCAAAACCTAGACACAGAACACAATTCAAAACGTAGACAGAGAACACAATCAAAACATAGACACGGAACACAATCAAAACGTAGACACAGGTCACAATTCAAAACATAGACACATGAAATAATTCAGAGACTCCCAAAGAGCGTGGACCTGATGGAAGCAGTACTTTTTTTTATCCCATCAAAATATAACACAGGCCTCTTTGAAATCGCGCCCAGTGCATTTTCCCAACACGCAAGGTCTGTGCACTTAACGCACATTGACACCTGTTAGCATTTAACGGGCACATCACCTGTTAGCCCATCACTTCTCTTTTCGCTCCTTGTGGAGCATAGGACAACTACAACAACAGATCACTGTGCAGAAAGCCAGCGCTATAGTATGTATGTGCTGTTGTAGCTGTAGTTTCTGTAGCAATTCGTTTTACATGATGAGGTGGCCAGCCAAAGTAAATTCACATATTACTCACACTCGCATATATTCTTCTTCTTCCTCGTTCGCCCTGAAAAGGACGGTGGTTGCGTTGTGTCTGTTTACGCCGTAGCTGTGATATCTGCACCTTTCGGTCGACACATCCGACTTCAGCACGGCATTTTTTGGGATTGGGTTTGCCTTCCCATTTCGATCCCTACTCTCTCAGCCAGACTGCAGTGATGCAGCCTGTTTCCAGGACCACCACGTGGAGGTGGAGTAGGGTCTTGGTCAGCTCTGGTTCGCTGACCCTGACGCAAACAGTCAAGCTATGGGTCACTGACTGCATTCTCTATTGCTGCGTCTTTTTGTCCCACACTCGCATATATATATATATGAGGGGCGTTCAGAAAGTAATGCACCACATCGTTTTTCTCAGCTAACAATGAAGAGAGAAGCATGAAATTTTGCACACTTTAAATATGGCATGTGCCAATTGTGTGCACCAAATTGCACCGCAACCGGCCAAATAATACGGCTGCCCTAAACCGTTGAAATGGAGCGTGTTAGCAACTTGCGTTATAAGCAGCGAATTGTGATAGAATTTCTCGTTGCAGAGAAGGAAACTGTTGTGAACATTCACAAGCGTCTATGTGATGTGTATGGAAGTTTTGCAGTCGACAGGAGTACAGTCAGTCGCTGGGTTCAGAGAATCAAAGAATCAGGAAGTGGAGATACGGAGCTGCTTGATCGGCCGCGCTGTGGACGTCCTGCCACAGCCACCAACGCAGAAATGTTGAAATGCGCTGAGGGCATTATTCTTACTGATAGGCGAATCACTACTCAACAATTGGCCTTACAGCTGTCAGTCAGCATTGGTAGTGCAAATGCAGTTATAAAAAAACTCTCGGATTTTCTAAGGTTTGCGCAAGATGGGTTCCTCGAAGTCTCACAAATGACCACCGATTGCAAAGGAAAGCAATTTCTTCTGAATTGTTGGAGCGTTTCAATGCTGATGGTGAGAGCTTTTTGGCTAAGATCGTTACAGGTGACGACACATGGGCACATCATTTTGAACCTGAGACAAAAAGACAGTCAATGGAGTGGCATCATCCGCAATCACCACGAAGAAAGAAATTCAAGACAATTCCTTCAGCTGGAAAGGTCATGATCACTGTCTTTTGGGACATTGAAGGTGTGATTCTTGTGGACGTGTTATGCCAAGAGGAGAGACAATCAATTCACAAGCTTACATTAAGACATTGAAAAACTCAATCAACTGTTTAAGCACAGTTCGGCCGCACAAGAATCCAGCAGACCTGCTTCTCCTTCACGACAATGCGCGACCTCACACAAGTCTGGCAACACGGGAAGCAATCACCAAATTGGGTTGGACTGTACTACCCCATCCACCCTATTATAGTCCCCATTTGGCACCCTCTGATTTTCATCTATTTGGTCCACTTAAAGATGCACTCCGTGGGACAAGGTTTGAAGATGATGAAGGAGTGATTCATGCAGCGAAGAAATGGCTACATGATCAAGACAAAATCTGATACGGGCTAGGAATACATGCACTTGTTTCGCGCTGGCATAAAGCCGTACAAGTTGATGGGGATTATGTTGAATAATACCGATGTTTAGATGACATATCAATGTATATTGTGGATAAATTTCATGCTTTTTTAATAACCAGCTCCTGAGAAAAACGATGTGGTGCATTACTTTCTGAACGCCCCTCGTATATATATATATATATATATATATATATATATATATATATATATATATATATATATATATATATATATATATATATATATATATATATATATATATATATATATATATATCATCCTTTGAATCACATGTACGCATTAGACTGCATACGTCTCTTCTCGTACTTGACGGTTCTTGGCCGTCCATCTCCTAGCTAATTAATTAGTCAATCCGCTGTCTCAGAGTAAAATATTTTGAAATCATTTGTCTCACCCCTCCCCCTTCCCATTGTGGCCCCCCATATAGTTCCCGGGGGTCTCTGGGCTGCAGTGTTGTGGAGTCGGCCAAAAAAAACTTTACGACTTCGACTACTGAAATTTTAGAAGTCCGACTCCAACTGAAGTTTGTATAAAATTCAGAGTTCGGACATTTTTTTTAACCGACTCCACTTAAACACGACCGACTCCACGACTCCCACGCCACAGACCTAAAAATAGGTATACTGCTCCCTAGTACATCTTGTACCATGTGACTACTGTGAGACTGCGCATGCGTCTGGCAACCTCACCACGTAAAACAAATAGCTACGGAAACCACGTCTGCAAGGGTATATGATTGTTTTGGTGCAGGTTTCCTGCATAGAGACCAGCTGCAATGGTGTTCCCATACTACGGACAAGGTAAAAGGATCCCGTTACACGCCCATTGAGGCATATTGGGAATATGGTGTTAGGCCCATATTTTCTTGACCATCGGCACACTAGGGGTGATGTGGTCAGCATCACGACGGCCGCCTTAACCTTCCCAGAAGTTGCTCTGGTATCCAGTCATGAGGCTGGGTCGACCCCGGAGCCGTTTGCGGGGTAAAAAAAAATCCCCACCTCAACTGGGGATCGAACCATGGACCACCGAGCTAGGAAGCCAGTGCACTAACCACAGCGCTACCGCGGCTCCCATGCTACGGAAGGAGCATGAATGTCCACTTTTTTTAAAAGCGAAACCTGTCCAAGTTAACCACAAAAACCGACGCGATGTTTGACAATGTATCAATGCGCGCTTAGAAATATTAAACAGGGATTCCGTTCAATAAATACAAGTTTTGTTCCCCACGGACGGTGTAAAATTGTTTGATACTAGCAATCCTACCACTCGTACAACATAGTATATAACAAGTGACCGAGTTTAAAATTGTTTATTTGCATCGTGTGCACCTTCTGGACGACCCATCTGCTCGCAGATCGGCCTGCCATTGAGAAACCTTCGCACTGCGCATGCGATTGTTGTTGCTAGCTATTCCTTCATGCCGAGCTGATGATGTAACACCACGATTAAGTTGAAACCGTGAAACCAGGCTACTAAGACGTGCTTGTTTATTTTGTCGTATCGTCTGTTCATTTTACAAATCGTATGCAATTTCGTCTAGTAGCAGAAATAAACTCACAGCAGTTAGTGCAGAAGTAATGCTGAGTCGTTAATTTCTCCATTTTGGGCCTCATAGCCAGACGACAGGAATTGTACTTTTGGTTTCTATTTCAAGAGCAGAAGGCGGGGCTGACCTATATAGACGATCCCGTCCAGACAGATTTAGAGTTCAATGTCAACAGGGCTAGATGACCTACATTCCAATATTCCAGGCCACCCTAGGATAAATATAGCACTCGTAACATGAAGTAATACAAACAACAGGAGAGTGATTTCCCTTGAATAAACTCCTCCCACTTTTTAACCGGTGCCAATATTGGCAAAAAAAAAAAAACAATATAAAAAAATTTCTCTAGGAATTTTATTAGTTTGGGAATATCGAGGATGTGTTGGGCAGCAGTGCGTGGTGCCAAGAGAGGATGTGATGTCGTGTGGTGACAGACTTTAGGGGATCCGAGATATATCGAAAATAACCGAAATAGAATAAAATGCGTAATTTTACGAGTTGATGCCTTAGCCAACAGTAATATATAACCCCGCACTGTACCAGGACCGTTTTACTAGCTCTGTATACAAGCATAATTAAATTGGTAGGCTAATTGTGATTTGCCCTATTTACAATGATTTGACAGGCGTGGTGCCACTTTCCCTTATCGGCATTTGTTCTTATTATTAGGAATTGAAAATAATATATATCCTAATTATAACCAGAGGTTGAACGGGTTATTTTTCATCATTTAATTAATTAATGCTTAATTGCATTTACTAAATTTTCATAATTTTTATTACGTTCTTAAAGTGAGGTATGAAATGTTCAAATGTTGCTTTCATCGTCGCTAAATTTCCATCATTATGTTTTGCAGATTTTTTTAAATTTAAAATTTATTTATAATAAAAAAAAAATTGTTTCTTTCGTCGTCCTTGTCACTAAAAAAAAGTTTTATACTTTATTATTTATGTTTATTGGAAACTAATATATATATATATATATATATAATATATATATATATATATATATATATATATATATATATATATATATATATATATATATATATATATATATATATATATATATATATATATATGATCACCATCTCAACCCGTAACCCGTCATGGGTCGTAGGGATGCCATGGTGGAAAAACCATCACTGCCCATTCTTTGAAAAACCGTGTTTATCAGCCCCCAGGATTTTCTTTGCCTTCCTCTTCTCCGTTTACCTTCGACTGTTCCCTGGAGGATCGTTTTCGAAAGGGAGTATATATAGTATAGTATATTCCAGGCCACCCTAGTGCATTAGTGCAAATTAGTGCACAGAGAATTGTGAAAGTGCGTATTCATTCATATTCTATTTCACTCCATAAGGGAGCATATTTATCTTCTCCTTTCGCACCTTCCCGAGCATTGAAGTTGTCTCCCTTACAGGAAGCCTGCATACAAACATTTAATGTGCTCTAGTGGTGGTGGTTTCTGTAGCAGTGTGTTTTATATGATGAGCTTCTCCCCCCCCCCCCCCCCTCTTCCAACCCCTATGCACAGTCTCATATTAGAAGCATCTTACGACACTCCGGCTGGAGCAGACGTCCTATTTTCTCTTGGGAGTCCCCAGAAACCCCCCTAGAACTACATGAGACGAAAGTGCTTATGGGTAGAATCAATTAACGAGGACCACGTGTAGTTTGCAGGAGTCCCCTTGGGCTCAGGATGGCAAATATAAATCAGACTCATCATCATCAGGTGTCATATCCACATCGAATATGTCGGCTGCAATGGATCTCCAACGTCTTCTGTCTCTTGTCTTGATGGTGCACTCTGGTAGACTCCCTTCCATGTACTCGTAGTTAACTAAAGTGAAATCATTTCTAACTTTAACGAATCCGCCAGTGCGCATGACCATGGCGACGTAACTCTTGTTCAGTTGTACACTCTTTCTGCAACGTAGAGACAGGATAGATAGATGCACGGAAGGAGGAACGGCAGAATGGGCGGACATTTTGTGTGTGTGTGGTGAATGTTATCATCATCATGTGCTGCATTCATGTCTCTATAAGTCGCAATCTATGATAGTTATCAGTTTCTGTCCTGACAATCATATCTCCACCCCGTATAGTTCCCCGGGGGGGGGGGTCTCTGAAGAGACAAGGAATAGGACTACTACCCCCTCAGGTATGTCGTACACGGCGACTAAAATGAGGCTGATAACCTCATCATGTCAAACAAATTGCCACACAAACCAACGCTGCAGGACTGCGTGAATGCTCCATGCTGGCTTCTGTCAAGGGGACTAGCTAACAATGTAGCTCTATGTAAGTAGCGGATAGAAATGATGATGATGAGAATAATAGCAGATACTGACATAGGGAGTCCTGTACAACATGCATGAGAGTGCTGTAGTCCTGGTATTTGTCTCTTCAGCCACCCCCGGGAAGCTGCACAAGACAGTATCTGCTATGTGTCTACCTTTACCATTGTGATGATGATGATCTCGAAGTGTGTTTGTGTCTTACCTTTTTGTTTCTTTCTTCCATAAGTGCTAAATTTGTATGTTTTCTTCTTTGGTTATTGTCTTCTTCTCCCTCGGTCGCCTTTCAAGACGGTTTGCGTTGCACTATGTTGTGCGTCATACGGCCCACGCAGTGCATCCGACTTCGGCATGCATTTATTTTGGGATTGCTTCCCTAGTGGGGCAGCAGTTGATTGTCATCAGAGTTGTCTCTCATAGGAATGCCGTCTTTTTAGACTAACGAGTCTTTCCTACCCGGGGGTTAATGTCTTAAGTTTTTATACCAGGATTATTGTTGCTGTTAGTTTCTGATTCCACAGATTTCATTTGTTAATTTAGTTGTTTTTGTTGTGCTCCTTAGGGCTGTGACAGATCCTAGAGATGGCAAGCGTGTGGCACTGAAGAAGATGTCAAACGTCTTCCAGAACGTCGTGTCTGCTCTGCGAGTCTACAGGGAGCTGCGGATGTTGTGTCATTTTAGACATGAAAACGTGAGTAATGGTGTCTGTCTGTCTGCCCTGCGAGTCTACAAGGAGCTGCGAATGTTGTGTCATTTTAGACATGAAAACGTGAGTAATGGTGTCTGTCTGCCCTGCGAGTCTACAGGGAGCTGCGAATGTTGTGTCATTTTAGACATGAAAACGTGAGTAATGGTGTCTGTCTGTCTGATCTGCGAGTCTACAGGGAGCTGCGAATGTTGTGTCATTTTAGACATGAAAACGTGAGTAATGGTGTCTGTCTGCCCTGCGAGTCTACAGGGAGCTGCGAATGTTGTGTCATTTTAGACATGAAAACGTGAGTAATGGTGTCTGTCTGTCTGCCCTGCGAGTCTACAGGGAGCTGCGGATGTTGTGTCATTTTAGACATTAAAACATGAGTAATGGTGTCTGTCTGTCTGATCTGCGAGTCTACAGGGAGCTGCGAATGTTGTGTCATTTTAGACATGAAAACGTGAGTAATGGTGTCTGTCTGCCCTGCGAGTCTACAGGGAGCTGCGAATGTTGTGTCATTTTAGACATGAAATTTTGAGTAATGGTGTCTGGCTGGTTGTCTGTCTGTCTGTCTGCCCTGCGAGTCTACAGGGAGCTGCGAATGTTGTGTCATTTTAGACATGAAATTTTGTGTAATGGTGTCTGGCTGGTTGTCTGTCTGTCTGTCTGTCTGCCCTGCGAGTCTACAGGTAGCTGCGTATGTTGTGTCATTTTTAGACATGAAAACATGAGTAATGGTTTCTGACTTGTTGTCTGGTTGTCTGTGTGGTTGTCTGGCTGTCTGTCTGCCTCGCGAGTCTACATGGAGCTGCGTATGTTGTGTCATTTTAGTCATAAAAACGTGAGTAATGGTTTCTGCCTGTTTGGTTGTCTGTCTATCTGTCTGTCTGTCTCGTTGTCTGTCTGGTTGTCTGTCTGCCCTGCGAGTGTACAAGGAGCTGCGTATGTTGTGTAATTTTAGTCATGAAAACGTGAGTAACGGTTTCTGAGAACAGAAATTAATGGCGAGCAAGAATAACAGCATAAAGAATACATTTACTCACGGGGAACGAAGTATATAGATGATGATATTAATAACATTGTGTGAAAACGTATGTAGAACCAATCCTGACATATGGGAGAGATTCATGGACAATTAGTAAACAAGAAGGGGAAAGTATTAGGCCACAGAGATGTATATTTACAGAAGAAAATTAAAAATACTACGGAAAGCCAAAAAGAGTCATGAGGATGTCCTGAAAGAGGTCAATGCGCAAAGGAAACTTATTTCACAAGTTAGAAAGAAACAATCCACTGTTTTGGGGGTTATGAGAAGAGGAAAGCTGGAATATATCGTAACAACAGGTAAGATTGAAGGAAAAAAGAGATAGGGGAAGACAAAGAGAGCAAATACTGGACAGTTTGACATCGTGGCATAGAAAGAAGTCAACAGCAGAATTGATAAATTGTACTGGAGACAGGAAGTTGTGGAGAGACATGATCTCCTACACCACTAGGCATGGTACTTGAAGAAGACGAAAACGTAAGTTACAGGTTTGTTTAAATAAAAATAAAAAATCTCACACATTGACTTCGTTCCTTAATGTGTATATTTGCTTCAGGAAGACTTGGTAACATGCACATTGGCACTTTTGTTTTCATCATCATCGTCATCATCATCATCAGCATCGTCATCACCATCATCATCATCACCATCAATAGCATCACCATCATCATCAGTATCATCACCATCATTATCATCATCACCGTCATCATCATCACCATCGGCATCATCATCACCATCATTATCATCATCATCACCGTCATCATCGTCATCATCATCACCATCATTATCATCATCACCATCATTATCATCGTCATTATTATCATCATCATCGTTATCATCATCGTCATCATCATCACCACCATCAACGTCATCATCATCATCGTCATCATCTTTTGCTTCTTGCGGAACATTGAGCCATCACTGCACCTGGCACCAAAACATTCATATACTTTTGTACGAGGGGCGTTCAGAAAGTAATGCACCACATCGTTTTTCTCAGGAGCTGTTTATTCAAAAAGCATGAGATTTATATACAATATACATGGATATGTCATGTAAACATCGGTATTATTCAACATAATCCCCATCAACTTGTACGGCTTTATGCCAGCGCGAAACAAGTGCATGTATTCCTAGCCCGTACCAGATTTTGTCTTGATCATGTAGCCATTTCTTCGCTGCATGAATCACTCCTTCATCATCTTCAAACCCTGTCCCACGGAGTGCATCTTTAAGTGGACCAAATAGATGAAAATCAGAGGGTGCCAAATCGGGACTATAGGGTGGGTGGGGTAGTACAGTCCAACCCTATTTGGTGATTGTTTCCCGTGTTGCCAGACTTGTGTGAGGTCGCGCATTGTCGTGAAGGAGAAGCAGGTCTGCTGGATTCTTGTGCGGCCGAACTCTGCGAAAACGCTGATCGAGTTTTTTTCAATGTCCTAATGTAAGCTTGCGAATTTATTGTCTCTCCTCTTGGCATAACGTCCACAAGAATCACACCTTCAATGTCCCAAAAGACAGTGATCATGACCTTTCCAGCTGAAGGAATTGTCTTGAATTTCTTTCTTTTTACCTGATGATTCGTTAGATGCCACTCCATTGACTCATTGTCTCAGGTTCAAAATTATGTGCCATAGATAACAGTAGTCCTTAACGATCTTAGCCAAAAAGTTCTCTCCATCAGCATTGAAACGCTCCAACAATTCAGAAGAAATTGCTTTCCTTTGCAATCGGTGGTCATTTGTGAGACTTCGAGGACCCCATCTTGCGCAAACCTTAGAAAATCCGAGAGTTTTTATAACTGCATTTGCACTACCAATGCTGACTGACAGCTGTAAGGCCAATTGTTGAGTAGTGATTTGCCTATCAGTAAGAATAATGCCCTCAGCGCATTTCAACATTTCTGCGTTGGTGGCTGTGGCAGGACGTCCACAGCGCGGCCGATCAAGCAGCTCCGTATCTCCAATTCCTGATTCTTTGATTCTCTGAACCCAGCGACTGACTGTACTCCTGTCGACTGCAAAACTTCCATACACATCACATAGACGCTAGTGTGAATGTTGGTCACAAAAGTTTTCCCTCTGCAACGAGAAATTCTATCACAATTCGCTGTTTATAACGCAAGTTGCTAACACGCTCCATTTCAACGGTTTAGGGCAGCCGTATTATTTGGCCGGTTGCGGTGCAATTTGGTGCAGACAATTGGCACATGCCATATTTGAAGTGTGCAAAATTTCATGCTTCTATCTTCATTATTAGCTGAGAAAAACGATGTGGTGCATTATTTTCTGAATGCCCCTCGTAGCAACAGTTTCTGTAGCAGTCTGTTTTACCTGATGAGTTCGTTAGACCCATGCATAACCTCATTGTACTCGCCTCTTGCGACATGCCATAGATAACAGTAGTCTTACTGTTTCTGGGTGTCCTCACACACTGCTGGAAACAAGAGGCACTTTGTTTTAATGATGTCATAATGACGTCACATTTTTGTTCGTCTTACTGCTCTATAATGATGTCACAGGTTTGTTTGTTCCGTCTTACTGCTTGTTATACAGTTTTTGGTCAGAAGTCCACGGTTCGATCCCCAGTTGAGATGGGATTTTTTTAGAGCGCAGACAGCCCCGGTGTCGACCCAGCCTCATGAATTGGGTACCAGAGTAACTCTGGGAAGGTTAAGGCGGCTGGCGTGGTGCTGACCACATCACCCCTAGTGTGCCGTATGGTCAAGAAAATATGGGCCTAACACCATATTCCCAATATGCCTCAATGGGCGTATAACGGGATCCTTTACCTCACTTATACAGTTTTGCGACATTAACCATCGTAACTCGCAGCTGCTAATGCATGTAGGAACCAGACTTGTGTATATGGGGGCTAGGAAATGCGTCATGTAAAACAAATTACTATATAAAATACAACTGTATTGGAACATGAAGTGCTGTGGTGGAGGCTTACAAGTGGCCAGATGCATCACTGGTACAGTGCTCCTGCATGGTTGAGACAGAGACAAGATTGCACATAGAGAATTTGTTATTATGTGAAACCTTCAAAATGTTGTTGTTGTTGTTGTTGTTCTATAGTGATTGCCATATTGCTGTAGTCATATATTTATGTATCCATCCAAATCCTTCTACAGGTTCTCTCATCTCTGGATATACTGCAGCCGGGCCCTGTGGATTTCCTACACGAAATGTATCCTTTTCCCATTTGATTGTTTTAATTTTTTTTTAATCATATTGTTATAACCTAATCAGTTGTGGAGTTTTGTAGGGGCTTTGTTGTTGATTACATCCCCCCCCCCCCCCTTCCTTTTCCCACCACGGTCTCCTGTGTAGTGAGATCGGATGCCTAGCTTTCTCGGATAAGGGCGAGAAAATAGGAGGTCCTTTGTGCAAGTTGCGCACCTTAAAAATCCCACGGCAGTTGGAAATCGTGAAAAGTAGGCCATAAGGCCGCTGCCCTGACAAGTTTAAAAAGTTAGAAACCTACCCACCACAAAAATATTTATAGAATGTGTGATTCCTATATACACACATTGAGATTCTCGACGATGCTACGGGGTTCGTGCACTGTGCTAAGATCCTCCTTGTGTGATCTAAGGGAGGAGGTTGGAGCACCGATGGAGTTGTCCGTGTGCAGTGAACATAGTCCTTAAACAAAAAATAACCAAAACCAAACAAAACGTGGCTGAGACATAAAACTGTTTGTCGCTGTCGAAGTTAACAGAAAGAGTTATAATCCGCTACTTAACGTCTGACCCCGCACCGTTAACGTGTCCTAGCTTGACTTAACTTTAAATGTATTTGTCTGGGGCTAAACTCTCTTACAATATTTCTCAACCTGTTTACGACCACGGCCCAAATTTCATACTTGTTTAATTAAATCTTCTGTTTTTAAGGGATGCTAACTTTAGTACTGAAATCTGAGGACTTAGCTGAGGCGCCGCGGTGCACAAATTATCATTACATTAAGTCTGTGTTATTACATCTTGTGTAATACCGGTACTAACATTTTATATTGTTTCTTATTAATGTAATATCTTTTTTCTTTGCACATTATTTTTTGGTATTCGGTTAATAAACAATTTTTTGGGTCTTAAATGATGTTCCAATATGTATGTGGCGTTATTTTATTGTTTACGTGTGAGAACTGTGAACAAAGCTACAGTGAGAAATTGTATTTGGTAGACTGCAGCCAAAAAAAAAAAAAAAAAAAACCCGTAAAAGTAGATCTTAGAATGCTAATGTGTGTCAGGTCTGATCTAAATCACGGCGCAAGAATTGAACTGGAAGGGAAACGAGATCTTTATAAAATTGCGCTAATTTGATTAATAAAAATATAGATCTTTGTACCAAAATTGACAAGTAGCAATTAAGTACTTATATATATATATATATCACCCGTGTGTTACCGGGGCCCGAAAGGGGAGCAAAGAATAGTAACACTGCACCCTACCACGCATGTCGTAAAAGGCGACTAAGGAGGGTATGGGCATGGGGCTGTTTACCCCATCCCGTAAAAACTTCGCACAGTGGGTTGATCACCTGCTTGCCAACCAATCTGATTACGGAAACAATGATAGATTGTTTGGTCTGTTTTTGTTCCACAAAGACGCCACTAGGCGTGGTGGAAACAGCGATAGATTGATCAATTTGTTGTTGCCCTAAGACGCCACTAGGCGTACTGGCCACATACTGCTTTGCCGGTTGATGGCTTAGGATGGAAGAAGAAGAAGATATATATATATATATATATATATATATATATATATAGATATATATATATATATATATATATATATATATTTTAAATAGTTTTGGCGAGACGAGCTCTGTTCAATCTACACACATGGTCCATCGATTATATTAGAGCGCATGTCCAAATATAAAAGACCATGTGTACCAGTTTTACCGAATTAAGTATACGGCATGAGTAAAGGGAAAACGTAAGGGGCGGAGACCCTGCCTATTTCTCTTACAGCGTTTTTCCCTGATGTTCACCCAATTTTGTGTAGCAACCCATATCTTGAGAAACACTGCTTCAGGAGGTTACGACGCCCCGCTAATACTGGCAATCCTATATTTTTTGGTGTCACTGGCATAGAGTGATATTTTTTTTAAAATCTTTGTCGGACATCTTTATACGTATTGAGATCTTTTTTTTTTTTATCTTTAACATCCTGTGATAATGCTGATAATGGTGATGAATACTCAGAATAATATAGCGGCACACCTTCTCTACGGCTTCCCAGAATGAACAGGATCACTACACGCTCAGGTATGTCGCACGAAGCGACTAATATCAGTTGTACATGGGGCTGGCAAACTCATTATTTAAAGAGAACATCGATTATCTGAACCATCAGTTATCCGAACCGTCAATTATCCGAACCACCAATTATCCGAACCACCGCCGCCCGTTTAAAAAAAAAAATATGTCGAGTATCTAGTTTTGGTGCACTAATTGTTATATTGACGTATTACTCCTGCTGCTTAATGTATTCTTTTCTGATTACGTATTCGTAGATATGTGCAGTTATGCGTAGGGTCTAGAAATAGTCTTAATTTGTCATTGCAGGAGTTTAAAAAAATCAAATTTTGGTTTTAGCTACCGTGTGAACTCAGGACAAGTCTTCCGTGACCTTAATGCGTCAGTTATTATTTATGACACTTTATATTTCAAAATACAGGAGTAATAGCCTTGCGCACAATAATTTAATTGTAGGCCTAATTACACTTTGTTTCATATAAACTGGGTACTCCTCAAGTATGTTTGATTATCTGAACTATTTGATTACCCGAACTAACCTTGGTCTCAGTGAGTTCGGATAATCGACGGTTTACTGTATTCCACTGAAACCGCTGCCGCGTCAGCGTGTGAACGCTTGCGCGGGCTTATTGTAGGGGGACCAGCTAGAGTTTCGTCCATGCAATTTAAGGAGTCTTTCTAACATCATGCAACATAATAATTTTCCAGGTACTGATAATAGAGATATACCACGCCAGTTATTACAGTCTGATAGATCACCTTTCTTCGGTAACTTTACAATAATACTGTCTTTCCATATATACTAGTATATACTAGTATTATTAATAGATTGGTATGTTAGTTTGTTAGCATGGTGGTGGTATATACTAGTATTATTAATAGACTGGTATGTTAGTTTGTTAGCATGGTGGTGGTATATACTAGTATTATTAATAGACTGGTATGTTAGTTTGTTAGCATGGTGGTGGTATATACTAGTATTATTAATAGACTGGTATGTTAGTTTGTTAGCATGGTGGTGGTATATACTAGTATTATTAATAGACTGGTATGTTCGTTTGTTAGCATGGTGGTGGTATATACTAGTAATATTAATAGACTGGTATGTTAGCATGGTGGTGGTATATACTAGTATTATTAATAGACTGGTATGTTCGTTTGTTAGCATGGTGGTGGTATATACTAGTATTATTAATAGACTGGTATGTTAGTTTGTTAGCATGGTGATGGTATATACTAGTATTATTAATAGACTGGTATGTTAGTATTGCTTACCTCTTTTATTAGTAATTTTAAAAAAATTAATGTTTATTATTATTGTTATTATTATTAAGGTAAACACAATAGTTATGCCCCGTTATGATTCTGCCCGGGGTGCGTTTTGTCTGTTAAGCTATTTTTGTTTTTACTGCCTTTTTAGAACGTTATAAATGCGATTGCAACGTACTGACATTTTCTTTTTGTTCATAAATCTATGCATTAAAAAACAAAAACAATTTAAACTTGTGCACGGGCCCCAAGAAATCCGGGTCCCCTACGCTTCAGCCTACTTAGCCAAATGGATAATCCGGCCCTGATGACACCTCCTCCCGTCTGAAACCCCGGGTTTTCATCTACGATAGATAACAAGGTGTAACACGTGCCATCAAACTAATGAATCCAGGTTATACACTTCATTAGACCGCGGTCTCGAGTTAGCCTAACCTGGTCGTTGTTCTGTCTACGGATACAGCCTCCCCGGCTAGCGTGATAACTGGGATGTGGCTTGTGACCTTGTCAACCAGAGTCTATATTTTTGTTAATGAAATCAGCGCAGTTTTATGGAGACCTGGTTTCCCTTTCATGTGATTCGGCTTCTGTGATCTTCTTGCGCCGTTGTTTAGATCAGACATAGGCACAGTTTAGCACGCCAAGATCTACTTTTTCAGTGAGGCTGCGGTCTACGAAATACAACTTTTCATTGTAGCTTCTTTTATTCTCTTCTTCCCCCCCCCCCCCAAGGTATACAGTTTATTTTTTAAGAGTGGTTAGAGCGCTGGTCTCTCGCAGCAAAGGTGCCAGGTTAGATTCATCGATTCACGGTATTGACACGCTTCAGTATACCCAGCTGTAAATGGGTACCTGACGTTGCACTTGAGTTAAGGCAGGAAAAGGCAGCGAGGAAGGGAACTGGTCACCCAACATCTCGATGTTGGACCTAGTATAGTGAAGTCTCTAACACTTCACTCCCCTATGGCAGTATCTGCTATGGGATTACCGTGCACTATTTTTAGTACCGACATTTGAGGACTTATTTTTAGGCGATGCAGTGCAAAACCATTATCATGTTAAATCTGTCAGTGGTCTACTCGTGGATCGCGATCGACGTCTTGCCCATCCCAGATTTAGATAACACATTCGATAATAAATGCGTTGAAAAAAAAACAACAAAGCGCCTGATTAACTTTTCAGTTAAGTTTCCGTTTGCTCGTATATATGAGAGACAGTTATTTCCGATTGGCTTTCGTTATATCATATTTCTGATTGGTACACATTTGAGATTGGTTTTTATTGTCTCGTATTTTGGATAGAACATTTGAGATTGGCTTTCATTGTCTCGTGTTTTGGGTAGAACATTTTGAGATTGGCTTTCATTGTCTCATATTTTGGATAGAACATTTGAGATTGGCTTTCATTGTCTCGTATTTTGGATAGAACATTTGAGATTGGCTTTCATTATCTCGTATTTTGGGTAGAACATTTGAGATTGGCTTTCATTGTCTCATATTTTGGATGGAACATATCAGATGGACTTTCATTGTCTCATATTTTGGATAGAACATTTGAGATTGGCTTTCATTGTCTCATATTTTGGATAAAACGTATGAGATTGACTTACATTGTTTCGTATTTTAGATAGAACATTTGAGATTGGCTTTCATTGTTTCATATTTTGGATAAAACGTATGAGATTGACTTACATTGTTTCGTATTTTAGATAGAACATTTGAGATTGGCTTTCATTGTCTCGTATTTCTGGTAGGCATTTTATATTGACGTTATTTGTTTCACATTTCCGATAGGATAAATATTTTAACAGTGTTGTGGAATCAGTCAAAGTTTTCCGACTCCAGCTCCTGAAATTGTAGAAGTCCTACTCGGACTCCCGACTACGTTATTTTTTTATTAGTCTTATGGCATAACATTCGGAGTTGGGGTCCGGAATTTGTTTTTACCGTCTCCCGACTCCAAAGTCCTGTATTTTAATTTGGATTTCATTGTCTCGTATTTCTAGTAGGGCTCAAAGATGCAGCAATAGAGAATGCAGTCAGCGACCCATATCTAGACTGCTTACGTCAGGGACAGCTAACCAGAGCTGACCAAGACCCTACTCCACCTCCAAGTGGTGGTCCTGGAAACCGGCTGCATCACTGCAGTCTGGCTGAGAGAGTAGGGATCGAAGAGGGAAGGCAAACCCGGTCCCAAAAAATGCCGTGCTGAAGTCGGGTGTGTCGGCCGAAAGGCGCAGATATCGCAGCTTCGCTGTAAACAGACATAAAGCAACCAACGTCCTTTTCAGGACGAACGAGGAAGAAGAGGAACGTATTTCTAGTAGGCATTTTATATTGGCATTCTTTGTGTCATATTTCCGATAAGATAAACATTTTAGCAGTGTTATGGAGTCGGCCAAAATTTTCCGACTCCAGCTCCTGAAATTTTAGAAGTCCTACTGCGACTACAGTTTTTTTTTGTTATTAGACATAGGGCATAAAATTGGGGTCCGGAATTTGTTTTTACCGACTCCAGACTCCACAGTCCCGTATTTTAATTTGGATTTCATTGCCTCATATTTAGGACACACGAACATTTTTTTTTTTTTTTAAATAAAGTTTTGCCTCGTTTTGGCGAGGCGCATCCCGTTCAACCTAGTCGGTTATATTAGGGCGCATGTCCAAATATAAAAGACCCTTGGGTCTAATATCTAGTGACACACGAACATTTCATGTGCTTCCATAATGTTTTTTGTTGTTATGTGTGCACATCTTATAGATGGACATTTCAGATTGGTTTTCATTATCTCATATTTTGGATACAGTATAACATTTTACATTGATTTTCATTATCTCATATTTCGGACAGAATGTTTCTGTAGCTAAACATGTAAAAACAAAAAAGGGCTTGCTCACACCTGGGAGAGACGAAGACTGTTATCAGTGTTTATTACGCTGATGTAACCCAAGGCAAGGGGAACTTTCATTGCTTTGAGAAATACAGTACAGTATATTGAAATCAAGTACAGCATACAGTTAAGAGTTTACCGTGTGTTACCGGGGCCCGAAAGGGCAGCAAAGAATAGTAACACGGTACCCTACCAGGCATGTCGTAAAAAAGCGTTTAAGGAGGGTTGGGCATGAGGCTGGTTACCCCATCCTGTACAACAATTATCACAGTACCTTCAACAAGAAACTTGAGCTGATGGCACGTGACAGGAGGACTTGACATGTGATTGTTGAAGACATGTGCTCCTTGGGGAGCTAAAGGGTCTTGATTGATAACATTAAGAACATTCAACTTAAAGGTGGCCCTCGTTTTGTTATCCTCTATGTTTGAGAGCCAAGGAGTTATAGATGTTCGTAAATTCTCATGCGTAGAATATGGTTCATTAATATTGTATGACAAGAAAGGTAAGGTAAAAAGGTAAAGGATCTCGTTACACGCCCGTTGAGGCATATTGGGAATATAGTGTTAGGCTCATATTTTCTTCACCATCTGCACACGAGGGGGTAATGTGGTCAGCATCACGCCGGCCGCCTTAAACCTTCCCAGAGTTGCTCTGGTGCCCAATTCATGAGGCTGGGTCGACCCCGGAGCCGTTTGTGGTTTAAAAAAATCCCACCTCAAATCGGGATCGAACCAAGGACCACAGAGCTAGGATGCCAGTGCACCAAACACTGTGCTACCGCGGCTCCATGACAATAAAGAAACCAGACAAATACCAGTGGAACAAGACGTGAGGATATTACGTTGGTGTTGGGTTGGAATACGTAAGTGTTGGAATACGTTGGTGTTGTGTTGGAATATGTTGGGTTGGAATACGTTGGTGTTGAATTGGAATACGTTGGTGTTGGGTTGGAATACGTTGGTATTGGATTGGAATACGTTGGTGTTCGATTGGGATACGCTGGTGTTGGATTGGAATACGTTGGTGTTGGATTGAAATACGTTGGTGTTGGGTTGGAATACGTTGGTGTTTTGTTGGAATACGTTGGTGTTGGGTTGGAATACGTTGGTGTTGGAATACGTTGGTGTTGTGTTGGAATATGTTGGTGTTGGGTTGGAATACGTTGGTGTTGGGTTGTAATATGTTGGTGCTGGATTGGAATACGTTGGTGTTGGATTGGAATACGTTGGTGTTGGATTGGAATACGTTGGTGTTGGGTTGGAATACGTTGGTGTTGGATTGAAATACGTTGGTGTTGAATTGAAATATGTTGGTGTTTGGTTGAAATATGTTGGTGTTGGATTGGAATACGTTGATGTTGGTTGAACACGCGTTGAAGAAGCCGGCTGATAGGATTAAAGGTAGTCTCAAAGCAGATTCTGCCGTAGGGGACGTGAAGTGTAAGAGACTTCACTATACTAGGTCCAGCTTGTTTATGAGGTGGGGTGACCAGTTCCCGTTCTCACTGCCTTTGCCTTCCCTAACTCAAGGGGAGAGTCATT
The DNA here is from genome assembly GCA_024509875.1 of Oreohelix idahoensis. Taxonomy (NCBI): domain Eukaryota; kingdom Metazoa; phylum Mollusca; class Gastropoda; order Stylommatophora; family Oreohelicidae; genus Oreohelix; species Oreohelix idahoensis. Next base: position 20,896 of record JAMPIV010001232.1, on the reverse strand, counting down.
ACAAAACAAAAAATGCTGATGGCATTACAAAACCTTTATTATTGGAATCATCACGGTAAAAGAACCAGACAGAGAGAGAGAGAGAAGAGAGAGAGAGAGAGAGAGAGAGAGATATGAACGTTGGCTAAGAGATTGGAGAGATTCGTTAAAAGGATAAGGAAGGCACGGGAAGAACTTTAGCGGATATTATAAGATAAATGGTCTTCGCGTACACTTACTGAAGGCATCTGTTCCTCAGTTCGCTGACGAGTAATGAATGATTGAATGGGAAACATTTCACAGTCTGTGCACTGAACATATACTAAAGGAAGAACAGCGGTTCAGGAATATATTGAGAATCGAAGGATAATTAGATCTGGACACTTGTGAGAATATATCGACATCAGCCAGCAGTACGGGCATAAAACATGTAAATTGAAGCAACCTGGAATAGAGCGCGGCCCAGAAAAGATGAATCAAAATGGCGACAGACATGTCAAGCTACAGTACTCGCACCGAATCGGAAACAGATATTGACCTCTACATGTCATGCTTCACGGCACATGCAATAGATGAAAGAAGAAATCAATATTTGCACCGCCATCGTGTGTGTCACAGCTGTTCATGCGTCGGATGTACCGCTGGTCTGGCCGGGTTAAGCCGGGTCGTACCGGGTTAAACCGAGTTGTACCGGGTTAAGCCGAGCCGTACCGGGTAATGCCGGGCCGGGTCAAAACTTTAGGATAACTTGGTAGGTCTGGTAGATAAGATTGTACAAATATAACCATGCTGTAAAACTATATTTATCAGCTTGATAATTTTACATAGCCTTCCTCCGGCGTGATGCTGACCACATCACCCCTAGTGTGCCGATGGTCAAAAAAATATGGGCCTAACACCATATTCCCAATATGCCTCAATGGGCGTGTAACGGGATCCCTTTTCCTTTCCTTCATACAGTTTTAAATAATAACCATTTTAAATGCTCGTTGATAAAACACATACAGATTGACACATACAGATTCTTCTTCTTCTTCGTACACTCTCAAACGTCTACTTACATGTTTTCAAAGAAAGCAGTAGTCAGGTTGAGCGCTGTATGGTTTGATTCTTCATTCTCTTTTAAAAACAGAAGACTTCTCTTTAGTTCGCAGTTCCACTAAACTGGTTTGATTACGTTAAAATTTCATTTACATTTCCTGTTAAAAAATTAATTCTGCTTTTTTGTTTGTTTGTCTTTCTCCAATTTCTACCAGTTGTCTGTGCGTGTGTGTATGCGCGTGCGTGCGCGCGTGCACGATTTCTGCAAGAAGTGTTGTTGGGTTTCGTTGGATGAAGTTATTGTCGGATGGAGTCCAATGGATCGGGTCGTTTAATTTAAATTTACTTAATTAGTCGTTCAAATATATATTATGGCTTTATGCCAGCGCGAAACAAGTGCATGTATTCCTAGCCCGTACCAGATTTTGTCTTGATCATGTAGCCATTTCTTCGCTGCATGAATCACTCCTTCATCATCTTCAAACCTTGTCCCACGGAGTGCATCTTTAAGTGGACCAAATAGATGAAAATCAGAGGGTGCCAAATCGGGACTATAGGGTGGGTGGGGTAGTACAGTCCAACCCAATTTGGTGATTGCTTCCCGTGTTGCCAGACTTTTGTGAGGTCGCGCATTGTCGTGAAGGAGAAGCAGGTCTGCTGGATTCTTGTGCGGCCGAACTCTGCGAAAACGTTGATTGAGTTTTTTCAATGTCTTAATGTAAGCTTGCGAATTGATTGTCTCTCCTCTTGGCATAACGTCCACAAGAATCACACCTTCAATGTCCCAAAAGACAGTGATCATGACTGTCGTGTGAAATTCTAATCCACATATATAAATTAAAAAGTAAATGTAAAGCCTAACAAATAACTTCAATAAAAGGAAAGAAGAATGGTAAAGAACAGTGCTGTCACAATGACTGTACTCGAAATCCCCCTTGTTTTCTACTTCGTCTGCAAATTGTAACGTTTCACGTTGATAGTAAAAGCCTACTGCATCACTACACGCTTTCTTCAATAAAACGTGTACTGCCTTTCTAAGAAAAACCTTGAGATACGCAAGCTGACCTATATTAATATTCCATTCATGTCATTTTATACACTAAACACGCGTCTCGCTATACAATTAAAGTCATCACGCGTGTAAGGCCACAAGCACTAGCTTTTTTCAAATCGACAGTGAAAAAAAAAACACTACCCATACGAGAGTAAGTTTAAAAAACTTACAAAACGCTTATTAGGAAACATGACATTCTACTGTTTTATGTCTGAAATCCTGACATTAGTATGACAGTACAGCAGACACCATAAAGTTTGGAAGTGAGGAGGTGGCAACAGCACGACTATCCTAGAAGAAAATGCATATTTTGAACGCAGCCACTTAGCTCCTTTAAATTTGTATATTTGGGTTCCTTAGGACTTGCTGACAAAGAATATGTTAAACGTTACGCAAATAGTCTAGGAATTAACAAATTATAGCCAAAAGAAATAGTGAGGGTGTCAGACAACCCCAAAATCAGAATCGCCCAGTGGCAGATTTTGACACCACCATTGTACGGGAAATAGGTCCCCATGTTAAATCCTATTTGATTGGCGGAAAGTAAATGTAAGGCTAAACACGATTAGTCGGGCTATAAATATTGATTCTTTGTTGTTAGGGAAACGTGAGTAGGAGTACTTTTTTTCAAACGCTTGTGTAAACATGGCTCGATTGGTTAGACCCGCCAATATAGGCAATTTGAAGCGTTAGTTCAGCACCACATTTTCAAATAAACTTACTAAAGAACCAGTGCGTTGAGCGCCAGTGCATATTTTTCTAAATAAAAGCCTGGGACATCGGCAGATCGGATTTTGTGCCTATTCATTGCCAGTAATTCTGTATTATTTCCATGAATTGTGGTAAGCTTGAAATATTTGATATCTTTTTAATGAAAAGTGAATGTAAATTGATAATTTATGTCTGTATATGTGTGTGGTTCAGTAGCGAACATGAGGCAAAGCCTATATAGTGCTCCAACCTGAACAGAAGGTGTCGGAGGAAAGTAAAACTACATGGATTTGCCAAACAGTACACTGACACCTATCTTATTGACTAGAAAGAAATAATGCTGGAATTGCAGAGGCGTAGTAACCATTAGGGAGGAGTATACTGGTGTAAATTATTTCAGATGAAGCTGACAGTTGGCCTACCGCTCTGAACTCAGTGTTTGTGATGTATTGTGTTCAGTCGGGAAATGGATTAAAAATTAGTTATGAAGTAGGAGGTACAACCTTCTTGTTTCAGGGACTGTGGTCCTAAAGTTATTGAGCAGCACCTGGTCTGAGCTTTGCTGAATCTGGAGGCTGACAGCATACTCCTGGGTCCAGATAGCGACTAGTGAGGTGTCTCCAGAACACAGGGGAGCAATCGAGCAGAGCAGTCTTTTCCTGCCGCCATCACGAAAGTTAAGCCTCTGTGGCCAGTGGAGCTCAACATTATGTGTCCCCTCAGAAATTGACATTTTAATAAAAAAAGAGGGACAATACCTTGTTTAAATTGACAGGAACTGTGAACTTTTTCCCCATACTATTTCCCAGCTAAACAAACACTTGAAGTCATGATGACAAATAACAACATAGCTTGAAAAACAAAACCAGTATTACCTCATAGTACTACTACACAACTGACACACGTAGGATAATATTAATAAAATATGTCACTACTAAGTTCATATTTATAAATTATGTATATATAAATTGTGATTACAATTGATTGTGATTCCTGGTTCACTTTGTAGTTGAATCAGGATATCTAATATTTGAAGGAATTAATACATATATATTTTTAAACTTTAACACTTGACTCATTTAAGATAGTCTTATAGAGTGTTAAATGTGTGTAAGTTTCACAGTGTTGTCAAGTGTCGTGGAATAAATTAAATTGTTTATCTGTCTGTTGTTGTTGTGACTTACACTTCATCATTTACATAACCCTAGACATTTAACGTAGTCATCACAATATTCCAGAATAATTCTGACTGAGGTATAATGTGGTAGCAAGTAAGGTTATCTGTAAAACACTACACCTATTAGATACAGATACCTTCACAGCTGATCTCAGTCAGTACACTAAGTCCCCTATAAATATTTATAACATCCCACTTTACCACAATGACCTTTCCACTGAAGGAATTGTCTTGAATTTCTTTCTTCGTGGTGATTGCGGATTATGCCACTCCATTGACTGTCTTTTTGTCTCAGGTTCAAAATGATGTGCCCAGGTTTCGTCACCTGTAACGATCTTAGCTAAAAAGTTCTCTCCATCAGCATTGAAACGCTCCAACAATTCAGAAGAAATTGCTTTCCTTTGCAATCGGTGATCATTTGTGAGACTTCGAGGAACCCATCTTGCGCAAACCTTAGAAAATCCGAGAGTTTTTATAACTGCATTTGCACTACCAATGCTGACTGACAGCTGTAAGGCCAATTGTTGAGTAGTGATTCGCCTATCAGTAAGAATAATGCCCTCAGCGCATTTCAACATTTCTGCGTTGGTGGCTGTGGCAGGACGACCACAGCGCGGCCGATCAAGCAGCTCCGTATCTCCACTTCCTGATTCTTTGATTCTCTGAACCCAGCGACTGACTGTACTCCTGTTGACTGCAAAACTTCCATACACATCACATAGACGCTTGTGAATGTTCACACCAGTTTCCTTCTCTGCAACGAGAAATTATATCACAATTCGCTGCTTATAACGCAAGTTGCTAACACGCTCCATTTCAACGGTTTAGGGCAGCCGTATTATTTGGCCGGTTGCGGTGCAATTTGGTGCACACAATTTGCACATGCCATATTTGAAGTGTGCAAAATTTCATGCTTCTATCTTCATTATTAGCTGAGAATAACCATGTGGTGCATTACTTTCTGAACGCCCCTCGTATATATATATGAAGCCCCTATGCTTTCGTTCCACTGTTTTTGTACTTCTGAAGCAAAATGGAAATGAATGAAATGACCACAGTGGAATTTACGCCGTCATCAGAGCATGCAACAGAAAGAACAGAACATAATTATGTCCCGCCATATTTTGGCGGATGACTTACTCATTGGAAATGACCAAAATGTTTTAGTGGATGTTTGTCTGTCGCAGCTGACTTATCAACCTGAGCTTCTTAAGGGCTTTTGTCGCTGTTCAGTATGTAGGCGGTGTGACCTTGGCATCATCACGTAACCCGGACTAGCGCAAGAGTCTTGGCTGATAGGTGACACCTTTGCCTGTCTTGTCACAGAAATTAAACATTTCACACCTTAAAGACAGAGCGAAGGTTATTCATCATCATCATATCAGATGAGTTGCATAGGCAACCATGCCTCATCACAAATGTTGATATTTGTATTTTCCAATAATTTATATTTTGACTTATTCCTATTCCACAAAGTCAAGCTGTGAACATAGAAATAGATAATACACCAGGAAACGCGAGGTCTGTGAATAGTAAATAAGTAATCGCGAATAGGAAAATAGCAGGCACCGGTCGGTAACCCAGGAGTTTATGGTATCTACTTTAGTAACTCTGAGCTCTCCAAAGTTCTAGCAAATATGTGTGTGTGTTTTTGTGTGTGCAATTTTAGGGGGGGGTTGCTGATAAACCTTATAAAGAAAAGATTAGGTTTTTTTTTTCATGCAGGTCCTGAATATATTTTAGTAGCCAGCTCGAGAGATGTCATTGGGAATGCGGAAAAAAGTAACTTTCATACCGGCGGGAGAGGCCTAGTCCGAAATTTCCACTACTGTCAAAAGTAAGTTTTTTTTGGGCCCGCAGTCGCCTAAGGATCGACCAAATCAGCCACTGGGATCTACCGATAGAAATCGAGATCGACTGGTTGCCGGACCCCATGGTTAGACGGAAGAAAGAAAATAGAAAAAAAAAAAAAAAGTTATGACATAGCTGCTGTTACTTGTCTGTTGCCCAGTATCCACTTTCTTACTGTCTTACACGTGCCTGCTATTGTTACACACACACACACACGCGCGCACACAGCTATATATATATATATATATATATATATATATATATATATATATATATATATATATCTTAGGACTGGGACCTTGAAAGTTTAATTAGTCGATAAATCGGTTAAATGGTTTTATTACTTTATGAAACAAATTTGAGTCGATGATTCCATTTTTAGCAACGTTTATATTTGTTGCTTAAATGCGAGAGCATGTGCGATGTTAGAGGTTTGTGATATGGAATTAGGCATGTACGGCTGATAAATTGTTTGGTTGTAACTTCTCAATATTTTCATTTAATTTTCAGGACAATGTTGCCTTAAACAAGTAAAATAAACTTATTTATAATTTTTTATAATTTATCAGATTGTTCGAAATTAATCAATTGATCTTCGATTAAAGAAATTCGATTAATCGATTTCGATTTTTAAAATCAAATCTAGCCCTGTCCATTATCGGCTTTGGCGTCTGCTACTTTTCTTGTTTTCCTGTCGTCGCCAAACACGAGTGAGACAGTAAGTAGTCGTGATTCTCTTCCATATCTCCTCTGCTCCAGCGTATGTCTACCAAAGTTGACTGCACTCTCCCTAAATTTGTATAATTTTATTTCTTTGTTGGATAACTCTTCTCGGGAATTCTTTGTTTCTTAATTTAACCTCCCATGCAATTTTTTAACATTCTGTTTCTTTGTACAGAAAGGTAGCTTGTGACATTTTCACCCTCCAACACTCGCTTTTTTTGTGTGCTTTTGAGAAATGTATAACCCCTGCAGGTCGTCTCGATCTTCGATGTTATTCACTAGGCACGCGCACAAGTACACGTGGAAATGTTGCGCATGCGTCTCTGGGTATACAGAAGCTGGTGAAAGGGTTGGGGGGAGTTAAAAATTGGGGTATAAAGTATGAGAACGCCTGCCAAGGTCAGAGGTAATAGACATATGGATTGGAGTCATACAACAAAACACAGATGATCTTGATACGCACCTGAATGTAGTTCGGGTCGGTAAATTACAGCGAGGACAGGGCATAGAGAGATTCAGTGAGAAGAAAAAAAAAAGGGGGGGGGGGTAGAGAAAGAAGGAAGGATTGAGTGACAGAGGAGTTAGTGAATTAAAGTGTACTCAAAAGAGTACAAGACGGAGACAATATATATAAATATATATATGTGTGTGTGTGTTTGTTTGTGTGTATGAAAGATTGGAGCGCGGACCCCACCGTGTAAGGTGAACCAGCAGCATTGATGTTTCCGTTGACCATTAGGAGCGAAAAAAAAGACAAAAAGAAGTATGTACAGTAGCTCCTGTTCACAAAAGCGCAAGCCTTTTTGCCTTATGCAAGGGGCAGGCTGCGTCGTGTAACAACAACAACAACAACAACAACAAAACAACAATGCTACAGAAACAGCTTCCTGCCAGAGGGTCGGTTGCAGCTGTAGTTCTGTGCTCCAAAGGGATTGAAACAGATGTCTGTTTAAAAAAAAATAAATACAACAACACTTAGATCCAACAACCCTCACGAAAGTTGGATATTGTATTTTTAAAAGTGAGTGCACGGAAACTGAGTCGAGTCTGAATGAACAAAGAGCGACGCCGCTGTTCGTTATAACAAACCTTCCGCCCAACCTTTTGGGGACAGGGGGGAGGTGTTGGGGGGGGGGGGGGTTCCTTTATAGTGTAGATGTTCGTTGAAAACTGTGACATCATCTGCGCTATACAGAGAGTGTGTGTTTGACCGCGGTGGGTCGCATAAGGTTATAGTTTGCATTTATCTCTGCTTGTTTGTTTGTTTTTTTTCCCAGTTAAAAAAAAAGTTAGCTTGCCACTTTTCAATATTCATAATAAAGCGTTATCCGAGTGAGTGACAGGTTGTGATGTAATAATTTTAAGACTAAGCAATTTATTTAAAAAAAAAAACCAAACAAACACGCGCGCACACATGGCCGACCTTAGTAATTCATCATCATCATCATTGTTCTATTGACTGCTTGTGGAGGACGGAGCTACCAGACCAGTGTAGCTTACCCTTCTTCGTTCACCCTCAGATGTCAACTTGAATAAGTTCAAAGAAAGCAGTGGTCAGCCTGAGGCTGTTGATATCTCCGTAGATTTTCTCCAGGTATGGTACTGGTGATGGCCATATGCGTCTTCTCTGTTCCTCATATGTTGGGCACCTTTGAAGCAGGTGTTCGGCAGTCATTTTACCAGTGCCACAGTCACACTCATCCGTAGTTCCTATCTTTAATTTGTTGAACAGATGGTATCTCAATCTGTTATGACCAGTGCGAAGTCTGAAGATTACCACTTGTTCACTTCTGCTGAGCTGGTAATACGGATCATTTTTTGTGTGGCCTGGATGCTCTTCTTCCCACTTGTGCCAGTATCTGAGCTTGATAAAACTCTTGGACTCCTCATAGGTTATATTTGTGTCAAGTTGAGGAAGTTTTCCCCCTTCCTTTGCCAATCTGTCAGCCTCTTCATTTCCAGGGATGTTGCAGTGAGAAGGGATCCACTGTATCACAACTCTTTTGTACTGCTGACATAGTCTGTGAAGTGTTACTCTTAGGTCATCCAGTTCAGCGAGCTTACCCCATTGCAGGAAGTCTGCACAAAACATTCACGTGATCTTGGTAGTGATGGTTTATGTAGCAGTTTGTGGTACATGATGAGGTTGCCGAGTTCATGCACAGCCTCATAATATATACATATTTATATACATATTTATATACATATTTATAGTCACCTTGTACGATGTCAAATGGACCCGTAGTCCTATTCTTTCAATGTCTCATAAAGAGACCCCCCCAGAAACGACACTAGACGGCCTTAATAATTGTCAGGCCTGATTTGGACCAGTCTGGTGAGGCCCCCTGGACCAGTCTGGTGGGGCCCCTGAACCAGTCTGGTGGCGCCCCCTCCTTCCCCGGACTTAAGACTATAGTTTTGTTGTAACATGTTTTATATCAACATTGAGCTCTTGTTGTTGTTGATCCAGCGGCGTTTGGGCTAAAGCCCTTCGGCCCGACGCCTTTCGGCTCGACGCCCTTCGGCCCGACACCTTTCGGTTCGACGCCCTTCGGCCCGACGCACCTCAGCCTAATGCTATATAGTGGTATCTGCATAGTCACTTTGCTTCATTATAAGGTCTTCCACTGATCTGGTCTCAGAGGAAGGAGCATTTTCCTAACATGATCGAGTGCTGGGCACTCACAGAAATGGTGGTCAACAGTTTCATAGGATAAATAAAGATCTTCTTCTTCTTCTTCCTCGTTCGTCCTGAAAAGGACGTTGGTTGCGTTGTGTCTGTTTACAGCGGAGCTGCGATATCTGCGCCTTTCGGCCGGCACACCCGACTTCAGCACGGCATTTTTTGGGGACCGGGTTTGCCTTCCCTCTTCGATCCCTACTCTCTCAGCCAGACTGCAGTGATGCAGCCTGTTTCCAGGACCACCACTTGGAGGTGGAGTAGGGTCTTGGTCAGCTCTGGTTCGCTGACCCTGACGCAAGCAGTCAAGCTATGAGTAGCTGACTGCATTCTCTATTGCTGCGTCTTTGGGTCCCAAATAAAGATATTATTTTGGTACATTGTAGTAGCATATAATCTTGATATCTAATTTCTTTCCTTATTTTTTTTTTCTTTACAAAGCTGGAGCTGTGAACCTGGGTGCGTGGCCTCCTATTAGCGCGAGGCCCAATAGGATCACGTTGGTTCAATTGATTCAAGGCCGCTCCTGCAGGCACGCACGCGCGCGCACACACACTCTGGTTATTTTTCAGTTTTCCTACTTACTTACTTACTTAGTCTTTCCTCTTCTACCCTGGGGTGTAGAGGTTTGAGAGAGAGAGAGAGAGAGCCAGAGCCATACTATCTGATCGGCTGTTTTCCTCCGGGCCTGGTTCCAATCTAGTCCTCGATTATTGTTACGTACATTTATTACCTAAGGGGGTAGTCTTCGGTCCTGCCAAATGTACGCACCAGTCTTAATATAGTTATATTATTTGTGCGTTCTATTGATTCACGCACTGACGTGCACAATGCAGTGTGAGTTGCTTTGGACGCACGGGTAACCTAGTTTAGGGATTGTGACGTCATGTTTTGTATGGGGCAGTACGGACCATGTTGATGTCCGTGGAATATTTCTTGTATTCGTGGCAAGTTTGTGGAAGCCATTATTTCTATTGATATATATATTGGTCTTCATGTCGAAGCCAATAGTGGAAGTGTCATGTAAGTGTCGCCCCATTTCACATTGAATGTTTATTGATTTTTAATTGAAGTATCAGGCCGCTCCTAGTTATGGTCTAGCGGGGATCCATCGTAGTATGTCATTCCTAGAATGGACAAACGGAGTCGATTGCCTGGTTTGAATTACCGTAGAGGGAGGATACCTACGAGGAAACGAAGTTAATTGATTTTGTATGCTTCACATGTTTTAATATGCCGTTTCGCCAATGCCAAAGTCATGGCATGGATTTTGGGAGAGGTTAGTCAACAGAAGACTCTAACCTGATTGTATTGCCGTGTATGACTTTGTCTGGATTATATATATGCTACATAAGTATTGTATGAAGAAAGTCTGGGAATTTTACGGGTATGATATCAAAGATTGATCCTTGAACATGAATCCGTTTACCACGATAGACGTCCTTGGAAGAAGGTCAACGGACTTCGTTGTAAATGTATATTAGAGGGTAACAGAAGTGATCCTCAGCTCACTTGGATAGAAGAGGACTTGATTGTTGAAGAATCTCCAAGAATTTAAGAGTATAATCAGCAACTTTAAAGTATGACATTTGCATCTGTAATCTGTAACCATGATCGTCTTGTGTGTTCCACTCCGTATGTGTCACGTTAAATAAAATATATGTACAGTCATCACAGACTTGTGTGCTGCCAGTAAGTGACCAGTTAAACACTACTTGTTGGAGTTCGTTTTGAAGAACATTTTCTGACATTTTTGTTCCTTTGCAACCATTCGCGTAATGAAGTTCTTTACCATGAGAATGAACGACCCAACAGTAAATGGTATGCCAGTGTGGTCTGGAAATAAATAATTTCACAGGAACGTACTCAATCCAAGTATCGGTTGAAAAGAAGATTTGAACTTTCAAGGCGACAACATCTCAAACTTGGAACCTAGTGTGATGATGAATCAGAATCAACTTACGGTTACCAAATGCTCAAGGTCATCAATCAACCTCCACGTCAAGTTTTACAGTGACTGACTGCCTTGGGATCACCTATTCGTCATTATTACGTGCGAGCTGTTGTTATATACGCAGAGCGAAGTATTTTATCCTCAGACGTACATCCACGGAGACGAGGCACATTGTTTTTTCCCGGCACACGCGAGATGAGTATAACGTGCTTTCGTTGTACATTTTATTACTTTTAGCTGTGCCTTCTATAGTTATGTCCATCTTTACATTTTCCATGTTATATGTTATATGTTGTACATTCGTCGTGGGAGGTAGGGAGGTTGATCTGACGAACGAGATCCATCTCGAAGCCAATTCGGGCTCTTCTTCAGACGTTCTGTAGGGCTCAACTTGTAAGTTTCAATTGAGCGATAATTCCGGTCCAAGGCTAGAAACCTTGCCGAAGTTCCGATCGCTAATTGTTCCTTATGATAGTATCTGTTTAGCTGTTCCGTCACGTTTACTTGTTGTTTTTGGTAGTTATTTTTACTCGTATTTAGTTTTATGATGAATTTTGTTTGTATTATGCGTCCGTCTCACCTTTCCTGTCGTTCAGTTTTTTTACAAAACCTATGTTTTTACACTGTGTTGTCAATTGTCCTGTTGAGTATCTGATCGTAGTTGTCATCGTAAATTTTTACGATATTCTATTTTAGTTACACATTTATATTTTTGTTGATTTCTACGATTGTGTTCACTCGTCTTTGATTATCGTGTCTTGTCGGTAATGTTTCTATTGTCATACACGTTGTTGATTTCATGACATTTCATTACATAAATTACTATATTGATTATTGATATATTTCATAACTATATGATAACAAAAGATACCGTTCTAGGACAGGAACGACGTACACTTGGCAAAGTAACAAGGTTAATTAATTTACATTGATTAATTATCATTTTATAAATCAAGAGTATTGTGACTACTTATAAAGCATAATGTATTCACTAGATTATTTCATTAAGCAAGCAAAAGCTCTTCAGATGGCTCCTGATGAAGCAAAAGCATTTGCACTTGCAGAATATAAGAAAGCTCAAGAAATAGAAGCCGAACAGAGAAAGTTAGAAACTTTAAGACTAGAAAAACTTCAATTTGAGGCAGATCAAAAACGGATTGAGTCTGAGGAGAATGAGAAAAAAATGAGATTAGCCGCTGAATTAGAAGAGAAACGATTTCAGCGAGAGGCAGAACAGAAGCAAAGGGAGGCTGAAGAAAGACTTAAAATTGAGATGGAAGTTAAACAAAAGGAAATCGAAGTTAAACAAAAGGAAATGGAAGAAAGAAGATTAATAGCTGAACAAAATACATTACGACTTCAGCTTGAGATGGAAGAGAATGATAAAAAACGACAGCATGAACTAAAATTAGCAGAGTCAGAATATGAGAGACTTAGGTTAACTCAGGAAGCTAATTCTCAGAGAACTTTTGAAAGCCAAACTTCATCCAGACATGATCATTTTAAGGAAATTCACCTTAAATTACCTAAATTTAATCCCCCGTCGGATGACGTAATATTTTTCCTAGATAGATTTGAGGCCACTTGTAGGTCTTATAACGTGGATAAAACACTGTATTGCACATATTTATCCAGGTTACTTACTGGGGATGCTTTAGCAGTTTATCATACTATCAGTATTAATGAGAAGAATGATTATAATGCTCTTAGAGCCGCACTTCTGAAGAAATTTCAAATGACAGAAGATGAATACCGATTAAGATTTCGTACATTACTACCGCAATCAAGCAGAAATTTCAGTGATTTTCTGTCACAAATACGACTAACCCTAGAAAGATGGATCGAATTATCCAAAATAGAAAAGTCGTATGAAGGTCTCTTCGATTTACTGATGCGCGATAAGGTACTATCGTCTGTAAATCCTACATTTCTCGCATTTTTACACGAACGGAAACCTTTATCTATGAAAGACTTAGAAGAACATGCAAAAAATTTCTGCACTGCTCACCCAACCATGGATCTAAGTAATGCACAGATTAAGAATGAATTGCCTGTTGCTTTTGCAGCACAACAAAACAATTTTTTCACGAAATCGTTCCTTTAGTGCTGACAGGTATGTCAATAAGGGAAATAATTACAATTTTAACAATGATAACTTTTACAAAGGGAAGCAATTTCAACAATCTGCTCCATTTAATGTTTCTTGGAACCAAGCTCACAGATCGCGAGATTTTGGTAACAATAATTTTAAAAATAATCAAGGACATTATAATAAACAAAACTGGAGATCAAGATCTCAGGGTCCGCAAAACAGACAAGGTTCTTGGAATAAAAATTTTAAAGAACATCATAACTTTAATTATACAAATTATCGGACTCATCCAAATTTTAACTCAAGCAGAAACGACAATTATGGCAATTTTAATGCAAATAATCAAAATCGATCGCGTCGTAGAGATAGATCGTCGAGTAATACGGGTAGACATTCTAATGTCGCTTTAAGTGATACACAGGCTAACATTGAACAGGGTAAAGTAGCTGAAACTCACAATGCTATGTCTTGTTCTCTTGATTGTACCCAGGTGAAAGACTGTCCAGAATGCTCGACTCTTTTCCAGCCTAAGGCGATCACGACGCTGCGTTGCGGACATACCTTGCCTAGTCTACCTGTAGTCTGTACGGCCACTGCTGCGTCAGTACACCAGGGACAGGGCTCTCTTAAGTTTAACAAGGGATTTGTCAACAACATTTCATGCTCTCTCCTATTTGACTCAGGTTGTAGTACTGTGGGCGTCCGGACTTCGCTGATCAACCCAAGTTGTGCCACGGGCAGGGTTGTCAAGTGTGTGACTTTTGGTGGCACTATTGAAACATTTCCCACTGCTATTATTGACCTTAATACACCATTTTTTTCAGGAAAGATCCAGGCATGTCTCCTTCCGAATCCAATTTGTGATGTAATACTTGGTCACATACATGGTATTAAAGAGTGTACACCACATCAAATAGCTGAATGGGAAGAGCGACATATTCAAACTGCAAATGCAGTAGTGACTAGAGCGCAAGCTACTAATATGTCGCATGATACACCTATTGAACCTACAGTTCATACCACTTGTGATGATGATGCTCCTATTTCACGGGAGTTGTTTGCAACATTGCAAAAGAATGATGATTCATTAAAAAAATTTTTTCAGTATGTGAACAAAAAGAATACCAGCAACAAACTTGCAAAATCTAGACATGACTTTATACTTAAAAATGGGATTTTGGTTAGAGTAATACGGGAAAAGGATTCATCCTTATGTTATCAGATCTTAGTCCCATCCTCTATGAGATCTCGTATATTACGACATGCGCATGACTCGCAATGTGCGGGCCATATGGGTTTTTCGCGTACCAAATCCAGAGTGCTTTCGGCATTCTACTGGCCAGGCGTCCATAGGGACATCACTCTCTATTGTCGGTCCTGTTTGATATGTCAGGAAGTTAAGGTACGGGGTCCATTTCATGCGGCTCCTATTCAAGCTGCGGACATCCCGATTAGACCATTTGATAAAATGGCTATAGACATTATTGGTCCGATGCTTCCATCTGCTAGAGGGCATACGCATATTCTTACGTGCATTGATATGTGCACTTGTTGGCCTGAGGCCATCCCTCTCAAGAACACTTCATCTGCCAGTGTAGCAGAGGCATTGATGTTAATCTTCTCACGCATTGGTTTTCCACGGAAAATCTTGTCGGATCATGGGGTTCAGTTCATTTCTGAATCCATGTCTCAAGTTATGAAGACATTAGGTATAGACAGATCTCTTAGTTCTATTTATCATCCGATGTCAAATGGGTTAATTGAGCGTCTCAATAGGACACTCAAGCAGTTGTTGGGTAAGATGACCCAAGACCATCCCCAAGACTGGGATCGGGTCATACCCGCTGCTCTGTTCGTGTATCGCGAAGTACAAAATCAAGCCACGGGGTTTTCTCCATTCCAGCTAGTTTTTGGCATGCAACCACGCGGTCCGATGTCGTTAATCCACGACTTATTGGTTGACGAGAATATTGAAGAGGAAACTCAATCCTCTTATGAGTATGTGATCTCTCTGAGAAAGAGAATCATAGATGCTTGTAGACTAGCTACTGCATCATCCGAACAAGCCAAAGAAAAAGCTCGTCTATTTGCAAACAAGTATAGACGTCTTCACCAGCTTATTCCTGGTGACGAAGCTTTTGTATTACTCCCTGCGCATAACAATCGTCTTTTAATTACCTGGAGAGGTCCTTTCAGGATCATCTCAAGAATATCCGATGTCGACTACATCGTTGATGTTAATGGTAAACATAAAACCTTCCACATTAACATGTTGAAGGAGTATTACTCACGTCCTGATTATCTACAGTCAGTGTTCCAGGCAACTGACGATCCTACACCTCCTATTCAACACTATTCTAGTTTGTCAGTCATCCAAGAAGAAGAATCTTCTTTCGATGATGTACAACTACCAATACCAGTTGTACCACTCCATTCCACTGAGAAATGGAATGATGTTACAATCTCATCTACTCTTTCAGCTGATCAACGTCAGCAAGTCTCTAATATTCTACACTCGTATGAGGATGTCCTCACTTACATCCCAGGTCATACGTCAGTCATCCAACATGACATTATTCTGACTGACGATACGCCTATTCGAGTTCGCCCATATCCTATCCCTTTACACTTTCGTGATAAGGTTGATAAGGAATTGGGTGAGATGCTTCAATTAAATATAATTGAACCATCTTCATCACCATATTCTTCTTCTATGGTAATCATTAGGAAGAAGGACAACAATATACGTCTTTGCGTAGATTACAGGAAATTAAACAAAGTTACAAAATTCGATGCGGAACCGTTACCTCTTTTAGACGACTTATTGGAGAAATTATCTCATGCCACATTCTTTTCGAAATTTGACCTTTCAAAGGGCTATTGGCAAGTGCCACTCACTCCTAAAGCAAAGCCATTCACCGCTTTCTCGACGTCACGGGGTCTTTTTCAATGGAATTTTATGCCTTTCGGATTAATGAATGCACCAGCTACCTTTGTACGCATGATGCGCCGCATATTGTCTCATCGTCCCGATGTCATTACTTATATAGATGACATCTGTCTTTTCAGTGACTCTTGGGATGAACATATTCATGGATTAAAAGCTTTACTTTCTACCTTACGGGATTATAACTTAACAGCGAAACCTTCAAAGGCTTTTGTCGGTTTTCATGACATCTCATTTCTGGGTCACCGCATAGGTCATGGTTTCATGTATACAGAAGACAGTAACGTCTCTAAAATTTTAAACATCTCGGCACCTAAGACAAAAAAACAAGTTAGATCTCTTTTAGGACTAATACAGTTCTATTCAAAATTCATCCCTCATTTGTCTACTATAACTGCACCTTTTTCGTCTCTACTGAAGAAAGGCACATCTAATGTAATAAAGTGGTCGCAGGATCACCAAACGGCGTTAGACTATATAAAACGATTTTTTTTCAAATGAACCATTTTTGAGGTTGCCTAACAAAAATCTCACTTTCATTCTTCGCAGTGATGCATCTTCTTACGCTATTGCTGCAGTTTTGATGCAGGAATATAACGGCACCTTATTTCCGGTGATGTACGTGTCCAGAAAACTTACGGAGAGCGAACTCAAATACTCCGTTCTGGATAAAGAGCTCCTCGCATTAGTATGGGCAATCACAAAACTGGAACGTTACCTCCTCGGCTCACACTTTGTTGTGGAATCTGACCAAAAAGCTCTTACCGCACTGAACACGAAGAACGTTAAATCATCGAAGTCAGCGCGTTACGCTATAGCGCTTCAACCATTCAATTTTGAAATACGAGCTATTCCTGGAGTGAAGAATGTGTTCGCAGACTGTTTGTCGAGATGCCCAAGCGAACTTGTCGAAACTAAACCACTTCCAGATGTTGAAACATCCTCACCGATAACATGAATAACTTTGTACATTATCATTGATAGTACATCTATAAAGACTGGTTATATAACTGAAGTATTCGTATAAGTATAACTTTCATGATATACTTACTTATAGATTATAACATTACTTCTTGTGTAGTAACATTTTATTAGTACGGGAACATTGATACTATAATAACGTTTTATTAGAACGGAAACAGTGGTATTAGAGTAACATTTTATTAGTACGGGAACATTGGTACTACAGTAACTTTTTATTAGTAGGGAAACATTGCTAAGAGCGACAAATATACATTTGTTATTCCTATGGAACATATTACACTACATATCGTGTTCGAGAATATATTTTATCAGTGTATGGAACATTGAGAACATCGTCTCGTCGATTACTAACTAGTTGTAACTGAACATTGACATATTGATAGTGATATTGGAATTACTTAGAATATATTAGTAACTGGTTATTTGTTAGTAATTAAGAAATATATAAATTAGAATAATTCAATTTAATCTATTTAATTGATTATGGATCACACACATACTAACTTTCTTAGTTGTCACGTAATACCTGCATTCACGGGTCTTAGTTATGATATCTCACTGTTAGATCACTAGTCAACCGTACTAGTGTTAGAAAACATTAAGGGTGTTGATTCTTAAAGTTTTTAATTTTGCATTGCTTCATTTTTGCACATTGTATTTTCAATTTTTCTGTTTTATTGATTCGCTTGTCATTGATCATCATCAGTGTTGCTGTTCATTTTCATTTTTGAAAATCATCTGTTTCAAATTTTTTTTTTTTTTGAAAACTTAGTTGAATTTTATTATCATCTTTTTTTTTTATGGTTTTTTCATTTTTCATTTTTAACTTGTTTTTTCTTTGAATATTTCCCCATTGTTCCAAAGTAGGTCGATGTGGATGTGTGCTTTTATCTGCATTTAGTTATATTTGATTTCGTTTAATATTCTTTTCTTAATATGGTATAACTTTTTGCATTTCATATATCTTGTGGTAGTTTTCACTCACTTCTCTAGGGTACTAAGTTCACAAAAAATTAATAGAATTAATTTTTTTAAGGGGAGGTAATAAGGGAGCTGTTACGTACATTTATTACCTACGGGGGTAGTCTTCGGTCCTGCCAAATGTACGCACCAGTTTTATATAGTTATATTATTTGTGCGTTCGATTGATTCACGCACTGACGTGCACAATGCAGTGGTGAGTTGCTTTGGACGCAGGGTACCTAGTTTCGCAGGATTGTGACGTCCATGTTTTTAACGTAATGGGGCAGTACGGGACACACCATGTTGATGTCCGTGGAATAAATCCCTTGTAGTCGTGGCAAAGTTTGTGGAATCGCCATTATTTCTATTGATATTGGTCTTCATGTGGCGAAGCCCAATAGTGGAAGTATCATGTAATTGTCCTGCCCCATTTAACATTGAATGTTAATACGTGATTTTTAATTGAAGTATCAGGCCGCTCCTAGTTTTATGGTCTAGCGGATCAACATCGTAGTTATGTCATTCCTAGAATGGACATCTACGGAGTCGATAAAGCCTGGTTTTAATTTACCGTAGAGGGAGGATACCTACGAGGCAACCAAGTTAATCTGATTTTGTATGCTTCACTTGTTAAATATGCCGTTTCACTCCATCTAATACATCTGCCAAAGTCATGGCATATGATTTTGGGACAGTTAGTCAACAGAAGACTCTAACCTGATTGACTATTGCCGTGTATGACTTTTTGTCTTGGATTATCAATAATGCTACATAAGTATTGTCCTGAAGAAACATCCTGGGAATTTCATACGGGTATGATATCAAAGAATGTATCCTTGAACATAAATCCGTTTACCACATAGACCGACCTTTGATCACTTGAGGTCAACGGACTTCGTTGTAAACACATTAGAGGGTCACAACAGAAAGATATGTTCCTTATCATGCTAGCCCACCGGATAGAAGAGAACTTGTAGTTGAAGAATCTTCGCCAAGTAATTTAAGAGTAATAATCAGCAACTTTAAAGTATGACATTTGGCATCTATAACAAACAAACGTCTTGAGTGTGTTCCACTTAGCGTATTGTGTCCACGTTCAAATAAAATGACAGACGTACAACCCATCAAAGACTTGTGTGCTGCCAGTAAGTGACCAAAAATAAACATACATCTTAGGAAGTTTCACAATAATTCCTGAAGAACATTTTCTGACATTTTTGTTCCTTTGCAACCATTCGCGTAATGAAGTTCTTTACCATGAGAATGAACGACCCAACAATTATCTAATATTGTCCTCCCAGCGGACTGGAGGTCTGGATCCCTGGCTGTTGGTTTCCCTTATTCGTCGTTGAAGTCGATCTTATTCCAAATCTGCAGATGTATGGCACTCTCGGGTTTTCGTGATGCGTTTTAAACTTCTCTTTCAGCTTACCTAAGCAAAACCAGATCCTCTCATCACATTAGCGTGATCAATTGCACAAAAAATCACCATTTATACTGATCTAAACTCCACCACCAGGTCCAGTCGCCTTACCCGCTCGAGTAATCCCCATATACCATAAAACAAAATCAATTATTCAATAAGAAGTACATAGTATTACTCGTTTACCCAAATCGCCCACACTCGACCCTATCATCAAATAACCCCTGAGCAATACCCACAATCAGTTTGTTTTTACACCTACCCATTACAAGCTCAGGATCCATGCTACTCCGTCGACGTCGGATCTACCACAAAAAAACTAAAAACACTTACAACTGAGAAAAATAAAAAAAAAAAACAATTAGTTAAAAATCTATCAATACTCCCCAGACAAAACCCCTAAAATCACAAAACTCCCAAACCCCCAACTGGTTTTCCCCACTATCCTACCCGCACCAATACCCAACCCCCACCTTACATTTATTTTTTTAGATTATTCGCTATGAGAGATAGTTTTAGCGGGCTTCCCCCCTACCCACAATTACCCTTCCAACCATCTGACGCCCTCTTTCTATAAATATATCACATAAAAACCCACCCACCCACCATAACATTAAAACACACAAACTCCCCATCCATCCTACCCTTCAACTTATCACCAACTAATCAACCTAACACCACTACCGACATTCCCTCACTCACACAAACACCCAACCACTACAAACACAACCAAAACCACATAACACAAACAACCCACACCCCCTACCAAAAACAAACTCAACATCCTCTCCCACCCACATCAAATCCAAAAACAACCTTAAACAAAAAACTCCCCATCCAATACCCCTACCAAAAACCCCCACTCCTCCCTACCTTATCCACAACCAACAATAACGCATTCTCTATCCATACACACCTAAAACCATCTCCTCACCCAAATCTCACATCACTTATAATAATATCCATAAACCTCTTCTCTACCTCTCTCAATTCCCACCATCAATACTACCCCTACCTATCCATTTCCACCCCCCCCCTCCCCACCACCACCCCTCTTTTTTAAAAAACCATATCCTCCCCCCCCCATTTTCCAATCCCCCCCTTAACAACCCCCTTATTACTCATACTATTATTACCATAACCACTCATCCCCCCTTCCCTAAATCTCTCCATTTTCCTTCCCCACCCCCCTTAACCTTCTTTTCATCTACCCCCTCACCCCCCCTCATTCCCAACCCCCCATACTATCTTTACCATACTATCCCAATTCCTTCTCTAACCCCCTTACCCCACACCACCCCTCACCCCCAAACCTTC
>JAMPIV010001231.1:0-71143 GCA_024509875.1 Oreohelix idahoensis | reverse complement strand
GTTGGTGTAGTGTGGTTTGAAAAAGTAATTTTATATGAATGAAGAGGTGAGTGATTGTGGTGGTTAAGATGGTTAGATGTTGTATGGTGTTATAATTGGTGGTTGTTGAGGGTTTGGTGTTGTATAACTATGATTTGTGGGATGGTTGGTGATGGGATGAGGTTTATTTGGGGTTGTGGTGGTTAATGGATTTGGATGTGGTGGTTGGGTATGTGTTGTTTGGGGGGGATTTAGGTGGATTGTAGGGTGGTTTTGGTGGGTGTAGTTGTGTTGTTGTTGGGGGGTTGGGTTGTTTTTTGTAGGTACTGCAAGGATCTCAGGCACAGCCTGGAGAGTTATTCCCAGTTGTTTATGCCAGCCGCAAATTAAATAAGGCTGAGAGGAATTACTCAACGGTTGAGAGAGAATGTTTGGCATTGGTCTGGGCCATAAAAAAGTTTCAGACTTATCTTTATGGTAGACATTTCGTGGTTCAATGTGATCACCAGCCACTGGTTTTTCTCGCACAAACTCGTCATTGTAACGCGAAATTGTTGAGGTGGTCCCTTTTAATTCAGCCATACTCCTTTACGATTGAGTATATCCCTGGATCTCAGAATGTAGGGCAGATTTTCTTAGTAGGCACCCATCTGATCAGAACCAGGATGGAAAGAGGGAATAATAGATTCCTGCTGGATGATTGCCTCGTTATTGGTCTCAGATTGAAGCTGGACAGAAATCTCTCGCTTAAAAATTGGGGGGCTATCTGTAGCGTAGTCTTGAACCAATATCTAAGGGCAATTAACGAGAGCCTACCTTGCCTACCTATATCGAAATATGTCAACACATGTTTTCGACCAATCGCTGCACGAGCTGTAAACCGGTTTCGGAAACCGTAGGCTGCAGGATAGCGGGATGGAATCTGTGTTTTGGTAATATGTATTTGTGACTTCAGGTCAAAGGATAGGGCATGTCCCTCGGAACAGTGAGCACAATAAAATAACAGGAATCGTAAACTTTCATTAGATACATGGATTTAGTTGTAGAAGCATGGACACAGGAGTTTTGAGTGATTACATGCAGTATAACTTAGAGCGAAGACTGTTTTCCCCGGTTTCAACTGTGATTGCAAACGCTACAAGGGAGGCAGAAAAAGGTTAGCGTGTTTAAATGGTAGCGCCCAAATGGCCGGTTTAAACAAGACATGGATGGAAAGAATCGGTTGGGAAATACCGGAAGAATAAATTATCGAAGTTTTGTATGATCGACAGATCGGGCAGAAAGGGTGTTTTTACAGAAATTTTTGTAAACATAAACTGACCCAGCCAGCCAATAGAATCGCTTGTCTTCCTTTTGCCCGCTACCTGTAATAAAAAGGGGAAACAAATCTGGAATATTTCTCTTGAACCGCCAGAACCCAGCTCCTTCGCCAATTGCCAGTGAAGCAGACTGCATGGGTTTAATTAAAAGCCTGTTGAATCTGAGATTGTGGGTCAGAGGTATCCTGTCACTCATCTTGTAGCAGAGAAGAACATTGGTGTTGTACCTAGCGGTGTATGATTTAAACAAGCACCCTGTACCTACATCAGTTGGAAGAGTGGGGACCCTCAGTGTTGGGCTTCTCCATCTTATATTCTGGCTTCAAGGAAAAGGCGGAAGCGAAGAAGTTAAGTTCTATTAGACAAGACTGACTCGCAGAGCATTGGCGTACCACACCCAGTTATAGTAGTAGTGATGAAAACAGTGATGATTAAATTAGTCTGGAAATAACATAGAAATAGTTTGAACTCAAGTGATCTCAATAACATTGTAGTCAGTGTGACATTTTCAAAAGCTACATAACAAAGACTTTAATTTTAGTGATTGACTTTTAGATACATGCAACATCATCAGTGTGTTTTTATTTTTAGGGTTTGTGTTTACACAAACAAAACTAAACAGATGACTGTACATAAATAAAATTAAGAAATTGTAGTCCACTGTTTTTATTACTTTATGTCAGCTTTGAATTACTTTGAATTTAATTAAATCCCCTAGATACAATAACAGCCCATAGGTATAAGTCTGAGAGGGGCATCATAGAAATCTGGTACTGAATATTACTATCTCGGCCAGAAATTCTTTACAGCCTGACTTTATACCTATGAACTCTATACACCATTGCTCTTTTCGGAGAATGGGGTATTTCTTTTAAGACCAGACTCTTCTCTGGCAACTATCCTAGTATCACCTGATACACCTTGTTGTCTTATACTTCATAAATTAAGGAACATATGAAACAAATATAAAGGTATGTTATCAGGCACTCGCAGGAAATAAAGAAGTAGAATACCAGACAACAGAAAAACAACTGACATGAGTGGCTCACCCAGGATTTGAACACTGGACCTTCCGTGCGACAACCCCGCCTAGCCATGCAAGCGAATCACACTATCCGCTCTGCCATCTACGCATCATCAAAAAATGATGTTTCAATGGCAGGTCAATAGTGCGAACCACAGTACACGACACCAGAAGTCCTCCATGGGCAGTTCAGCCTATTAATGACGCAATCACTTCTGTTGTATTTCTATCAAGCAGTATAGGCCGAATCCAACAAGACCCTTAGGACCTTAATACTGTGTCCAGTAAATGATAGTAGACTAGAACAGTGAGAACAGGATAGTGGGTAGGTTTGGTATTGTACAAACATTTATTACAAATAAGGGAGGGAAACCTGAGGCCTGTAAACAGTAAATTAATATGAAACAAATATAAAGGTATGTTATCAGGCACTCGCAGGAAATAAAGAAGTAGAACACCAGACAACAGAAAAACAACAGACATGAGTGGCTCACCCAGGATTTGAACACTGGACCTTCCGTGCGACAACCCCGCCTAGCCATGCAAGCGAATCACACTATCCGCTCTGCCATCTACGCATCATCAAAAAAATGATGTTTCAATGGCAGGTCAATAGTGCGAACCACAATACACGACACCAGAAGTCCTCCATGGGCAGTTCAGCCTATTAATGACGCAATCACTTCTGTTGTATTTCTATCAAGCAGTATAGGCCGAATCCAACAAGACCCTTAGGACCTTAATACTGTGTCCAGTAAATGATAGTAGACTAGAACAGTGAGAACAGGATAGTGGGTAGGTTTGGTATTGTACAAACATTTATTACAAATAAGGGAGGGAAACCTGAGGCCTGTAAACAGTAAATTAATATGAAACAAATATAAAGGTATGTTATCAGGCACTCGCAGGAAATAAAGAAGTAGAACACCAGACAACAGAAAAACAACAGACATGAGTGGCTCACCCAGGATTTGAACACTGGACCTTCCGTGCGACAACCCCGCCTAGCCATGCAAGCGAATCACACTATCCGCTCTGCCATCTACGCATCATCAAAAAATGATGTTTCAATGGCAGGTCAATAGTGCGAACCACAATACACGACACCAGAAGTCCTCCATGGGCATTTCAGCCTATTAATGACGCAATCACTTCTGTTGTATTTCTATCAAGCAGTATAGGCCGAATCCAACAAGACCCTTAGGACCTTAATACTGTGTCCAGTAAATGATAGTAGACTAGAACAGTGAGAACAGGATAGTGGGTAGGTTTGGTATTGTACAAACATTTATTACAAATAAGGGAGGGAAAGCTGAGGCCTGTAAACAGTAAATTAATATGAAACAAATATAAAGGTATGTTATCAGGCACTCGCAGGAAATAAAGAAGTAGAACACCAGACAACAGAAAAACAACAGACATGAGTGGCTCACCCAGGATTTGAACACTGGACCTTCCGTGCGACAACCCCGCCTAGCCATGCAAGCGAATCACACTATCCGCTCTGCCATCTACGCATCATCAAAAAAATGATGTTTCAATGGCAGGTCAATAGTGCGAACCACAATACACGACACCAGAAGTCCTCCATGGGCAGTTCAGCCTATTAATGACGCAATCACTTCTGTTGTATTTCTATCAAGCAGTATAGGCCGAATCCAACAAGACCGTTAGGACCTTAATACTGTGTCCAGTAAATGATAGTAGACTAGAACAGTGAGAACAGGATAGTGGGTAGGTTTGGTATTGTACAAACATTTATTACAAATAAGGGAGGGAAAGCTGAGGCCTGTAAACAGTAAATTAATATGAAACAAATATAAAGGTATGTTATCAGGCACTCGCAGGAAATAAAGAAGTAGAACACCAGACAACAGAAAAACAACAGACATGAGTGGCTCACCCAGGATTTGATCCGTGCGACAACCCCGCCTAGCCATGCAAGCGAATCACACTATCCGCTCTGCCATCTACGCATCATCAAAAAATGATGTTTCAATGGCAGGTCAATAGTGCGAACCACAATACACGACACCAGAAGTCCTCCATGGGAAGTTCAGCCTATTAATGACGCAATCACTTCTGTTGTATTTCTATCAAGCAGTATAGGCCGAATCCAACAAGACCGTTAGGACCTTAATACTGTGTCCAGTAAATGATAGTAGACTAGAACAGTGAGAACAGGATAGTGGGTAGGTTTGGTATTGTACAAACATTTATTACAAATAAGGGAGGGAAACCTGAGGCCTGTAAACAGTAAATTAATATGAAACAAATATAAAGGTATGTTATCAGGCACTCGCAGGAAATAAAGAAGTAGAACACCAGACAACAGAAAAACAACAGACATGAGTGGCTTACCCAGGATTTGAACACTGGACCTTCCGTGCGACAACCCCGCCTAGCCATGCAAGCGAATCACACTATCCGCTCTGCCATCTACGCATCATCAAAAAATGATGCGGAAGGTCCAGTGTTCAAATCCTGGGAGAGCCACTCATGTCTGTTGTTTTTCTGTTGTCTGGTGTTCTACTTCTTTATTTCCTGCGAGTGCCTGATAACATACCTTTATATTTGTTTCATATTAATTTACTGTTTACAGGCCTCAGGTTTCCCTCCCATATTTGTAATAAATGTTTGTACAATACCAAACCTACCCACTATCCTGTTCTCACTGTTCTAGTCTACTATCATTTACTGGACACAGTATTAAGGTCCTAAGGGTCTTGTTGGATTCGGCCTATACTGCTTGATAGAAATACAACAGAAGTGATTCGTCATTAATAGGCTGAACTGCCCATGGAGGACTTCTGGTGTCGTGTATTGTGGTTCGCACTATTGACCTGCCATTGAAACATCATTTTTTTGATGATGCGTAGATGGCAGAGCGGATAGTGTGATTCGCTTGCATGGCTAGGCGGGGTTGTCGCACGGAAGGTCCAGTGTTCAAATCCTGGGTGAGCCACTCATGTCTGTTGTTTTTCTGTTGTCTGGTGTTCTACTTCTTATTTCCTGCGAGTGCCTGATAACATACCTTTATATTTGTTTCATATTAATTTACTGTTTACAGGCCTCAGGTTTCCCTCCCTTATTTGTAATAAATGTTTGTACAATACCAAACCTACCCACTATCCTGTTCTCACTGTTCTAGTCTACTATCATTTACTGGACACAGTATTAAGGTCCTAAGGGTCTTGTTGGATTCGGCCTATACTGCTTGATAGAAATACAACAGAAGTGATTGCGTCCTTAATAGGCTGAACTGCCCATGGAGGACTTCTGGTGTCGTGTATTGTGGTTCGCACTATTGACCTGCCATTGAAACATCATTTTTTGATGATGCGTAGATGGCAGAGCGGATAGTGTGATTCGCTTGCATGGCTAGGCGGGGTTGTCGCACGGAAGGTCCAGTGTTCAAATCCTGGGTAAGCCACTCATGTCTGTTGTTTTTCTGTTGTCTGGTGTCTACTTCTTTATTTCCTGCGAGTGCCTGATAACATACCTTTATATTTGTTTCATATTAATTTACTGTTTACAGGCCTCAGGTTTCCCTCCCTTATTTGTAATAAATGTTTGTACAATACCAAACCTACCCACTATCCTGTTCTCACTGTTCTAGTCTACTATCATTTAATGGACACAGTATTAAGGTCCTAAGGGTCTTGTTGGATTCGGCCTATACTGCTTGATAGAAATACAACAGAAGTGATTGCGTCATTAATAGGCTGAACTGCCCATGGAGGACTTCTGGTGTCGTGTATTGTGGTTCGCACTATTGACCTGCCATTGAAACATCATTTTTTGATGATGCGTAGATGGCAGAGCGGATAGTGTGATTCGCTTGCATGGCTAGGCGGGGTTGTCGCACGGAAGGTCCAGTGTTCAAATCCTGGGTGAGCCACTCATGTCTGTTGTTTTTCTGTTGTCTGGTGTTCTACTTCTTTATTTCCTGCGAGTGCCTGATAACATACCTTTATATTTGTTTCATATTAATTTACTGTTTTTACAGGCCTCAGGTTTCCCTCCCTTATTTGTAATAAATGTTTGTACAATACCAAACCTACCCACTATCCTGTTCTCACTGTTCTAGTCTACTATCATTTACTGGACACAGTATTAAGGTCCTAAGGGTCTTGTTGAATTCGGCCTATACTGCTTGATAGAAATACAACAGAAGTGATTGCGTCATTAATAGGCTGAACTGCCCATGGAGGACTTCTGGTGTCGTGTATTGTGGTTCGCACTATTGACCTGCCATTGAAACATCATTTTTTGATGATGCGTAGATGGCAGAGCGGATAGTGTGATTCGCTTGCATGGCTAGGCGGGGTTGTCGCACGGAAGGTCCAGTGTTCAAATCCTGGGTGAGCCACTCATGTCTGTTGTTTTTCTGTTGTCTGGTGTTCTACTTCTTTATTTCCTGCGAGTGCCTGATAACATACCTTTATATTTGTTTCATATTAATTTACTGTTTACAGGCCTATGGTTTCCCTCCCTTATTTGTAATAAATGTTTGTACAATACCAAACCTACCCACTATCCTGTTCTCACTGTTCTAGTCTACTATCTTTTACTGGACACAGTATTAAGGTCCTAAGGGTCTTGTTGGATTCGGCCTATACTGCTTGATAGAAATACAACAGAAGTGATTGCGTCATTAATAGGCTGAACTGCCCATGGAGGACTTCTGGTGTCGTGTATTGTGGTTCGCACTATTGATCTGCCATTGAAACATCATTTTTTGATGATGCGTAGATGGCAGAGCGGATAGTGTGATTCGCTTGCATGGCTAGGCGGGGTTGTCGCACGGAAGGTCCAGTGTTCAAATCCTGGGTGAGCCACTCATGTCTGTTGTTTTTTCTGTTGTCTGGTGTTCTACTTCTTTATTTCCTGCGAGTGCCTGATAACATACCTTTATATTTGTTTCATATTAATTTACTGTTTACAGGCCTCAGGTTTCCCTCCCTTATTTGTAATAAATGTTTGTACAATACCAAACCTACCCACTATCCTGTTCTCACTGTTCTAGTCTACTATCATTTACTGGACACAGTATTAAGGTCCTAAGGGTCTTGTTGGATTCGGCCTATACTGCTTGATAGAAATACAACAGAAGTGATTGCGTCATTAATAGGCTGAACTGCCCATGGAGGACTTCTGGTGTCGTGTATTGTGGTTCGCACTATTGACCTGCCATTGAAACATCATTTTTTTGATGATGCGTAGATGGCAGAGCGGATAGTGTGATTCGCTTGCATGGCTAGGCGGGGTTGTCGCACGGAAGGTCCAGTGTTCAAATCCTGGGTGAGCCACTCATGTCTGTTGTTTTTCTGTTGTCTGGTGTTCTACTTCTTTATTTCCTGCGAGTGCCTGATAACATACCTTTATATTTGCTTCATATTAATTTACTGTTTACAGGCCTCAGGTTTCCCTCCCTTATTTGTAATAAATGTTTGTACAATACCAAACCTACTCACTATCCTGTTCTCACTGTTCTAGTCTACTATCATTTACTGGACACAGTATTAAGGTCCTAAGGGTCTTGTTGGATTCGGCCTATACTGCTTGATAGAAATACAACAGAAGTGATTGCGTCATTAATAGGCTGAACTGCCCATGGAGGACTTCTGGTGTCGTGTATTGTGGTTCGCACTATTGACCTGCCATTGAAACATCATTTTTTTGATGATGCGTAGATGGCAGAGCGGATAGTGTGATTCGCTTGCATGGCTAGGCGGGGTTGTCGCACGGAAGGTCCAGTGTTCAAATCCTGGGTGAGCCACTCATGTCTTTTGTTTTTCTGTTGTCTGGTGTTCTACTTCTTTATTTCCTGCGAGTGCCTGATAACATACCTTTATATTTGTTTCATATTAATTTACTGTTTACAGGCCTCAGGTTTCCCTCCCTTATTTGTAATAAATGTTTGTACAATACCAAACCTACCCACTATCCTGTTCTCACTATTCTAGTCTACTATCATTTACTGGACACAGTATTAAGGTCCTAAGGGTCTTGTTGGATTCGGCCTATACTGCTTGATAGAAATACAACAGAAGTGATTGCGTCATTAATAGGCTGAACTGCCCATGGAGGACTTCTGGTGTCGTGTATTGTGGTTTGCACTATTGACCTGCCATTGAAACATCATTTTTTGATGATGCGTAGATGGCAGAGCGGATAGTGTGATTCGCTTGCATGGCTAGGCGGGGTTGTCGCACGGAAGGTCCAGTGTTCAAATCCTGGGTGAGCCACTCATGTCTGTTGTTTTTCTGTTGTCTGGTGTTCTACTTCTTTATTTCCTGCGAGTGCCTGATAACATACCTTTATATTTGTTTCATATTAATTTACTGTTTACAGGCCTCAGGTTTCCCTCCCTTATGTGTAATAAATGTTTGTACAATACCAAACCTACCCACTATCCTGTTCTCACTGTTCTAGTCTACTATCATTTACTGGACACAGTATTAAGGTCCTAAGGGTCTTGTTGGATTCGGCCTATACTGCTTGATAGAAATACAACAGAAGTGATTGCGTCATTAATAGGCTGAACTGCCCATGGAGGACTTCTGGTGTCGTGTATTGTGGTTCGCACTATTGACCTGCCATTGAAACATCATTTTTTGATGATGCGTAGATGGCAGAGCGGATAGTGTGATTCGCTTGCATGGCTAGGCGGGGTTGTCGCACGGAAGGTCCAGTGTTCAAATCCTGGGTGAGCCACTCATGTCTGTTGTTTTTCTGTTGTCTGGTGTTCTACTTCTTTATTTCCTGCGAGTGCCTGATAACATACTTTTATATTTGTTTCATATTAATTTACTGTTTACAGGCCTCAGGTTTCCCTCCCTTATTTGTAATAAATGTTTGTACAATACCAAACCTACCCACTATCCTGTTCTCACTGTTCTCGTCTACTATCATTTACTGGACACAGTATTAAGGTCCTAAGGGTCTTGTTGGATTCGGCCTATACTGCTTGATATAAATACAACAGAAGTGATTGCGTCATTAATAGGCTGAACTGCCCATGGAGGACTTCTGGTGTCGTGTATTGTGGTTCGCACTATTGACCTGCCATTGAAACATCATTTTTTGATGATGCGTAGATGGCAGAGCGGATAGTGTGATTCGCTTGCATGGCTAGGCGGGGTTGTCGCACGGAAGGTCCAGTGTTCAAATCCTGGGTGAGCCACTCATGTCTGTTGTTTTTCTGTTGTCTGGTGTTCTACTTCTTTATTTCCTGCGAGTGCCTGATAACATACCTTTATATTTGTTTCATATTAATTTATCTATCTGCTTGCATGATGAAGCCCTAAAAAGGACTTGTACTGAAAAGGATTGCCACCTACGCCAACGCTGCCATTACCTCCTCAGTGTTCAGCGAATACCTGTTTTTTGTTGTTGTTGTAAGTCAGTGTGTTTGTTATATGACATTCCTGTTATCTCTTACGCCTTTCTGTGGATTGTAGGGAATAAAAAGTCTACAGGGAAAATGTCAAAGCACAAAATGTCACAATACAAACTCAAAAGAAAAAAAACACACACACACACATACACGTGCTCACGCGCACGCGCACACACACATGTGTATATATATATATATATATATATATATATATATATATATATATATATATATATATATATATATATATATATATGAGACTATCTATCTATCTATCTATCTATCTATCTATCTATCTATCTATCTATCTATCTATCTATCTATCTATCTATCTATCTATCTATCTATCTATCTATCTATCTATCTATCTATTGCCTGACTTGACTTATCAATACTTTTTCTTGTGTACATCTTTATCCATTTATGTCTGTTCCGTTTATCATTCATCTATCTAAAGCTCTCTCTCTCTCTCTCTCTCTCTCTCTCTCTCTCTCTCTCTCTCTCTCTCTCTCTCTCTCTCTCTTTTTACCAACTTTGACATCCCTTTATATGGTTTGTTGCGCATCAGAATTTCTGTCCACATTTTTTTTTTAAAATTCGGGTAATTTAAAAAATCAAGTCTACCAAATCTTTAAATTCTATCTTACAGACATCATCAGTATGACCGTCTCCAGCCTTATTATATGCCGACATACTTGTAAGCCCACATATATGTGATCATGCCTCTTCTTAAGAAGGCAACGAGCAAATTACAGGCGTCAAACGATGAAAAAATACCAAACATGTGTCCGCGTGTTTTTTCAGCCTGCCCGTGCGAACGTCTTTCGCCAATCCAGGATGCTCCAAGCAGCATCAAAAGATTCAGTGTGGCGGGCTTGTATTCCATAGCAAACACGTGATCGGATTTGGTGGCCAAAGACAATAAAAGAAGAAATGTTAGAAATGTGGACTTTACTGTCAAAGAGATGCCACTTAGGCTTCGTTGGCGTCGTATCAATACTGTTATGGGGAGGGGGGGGGGGGGTTAGCAATAAGCAATAAGACGTTCGTTAGTGCTCCTCAATAGAAGAACATGGATAATTAAATAGTGTCTATTATCTGGTATCATCATCATCATGAGCTGACAAGATCGAGACAAGTGCCAGTGGAACAAGAGCTGAGAAGAAGACGCTGGCGATGGACAGGACACACATTGAGGAAACCTGTTGATAGCATTACAAGGCAGTCCTTGTTCTGGAATCCCTAGGGAAAGAAAGGCAGAGGTAGACCAAAACACAAACACACACACATATACACACACACATATATACACACATACACACATACATACACACACACATCGCTTTTTGGTTGTTGTCTTTGTTGTTTTCGATGTTTCACAGCCACACGATTTTAGAATTGTTGTAAGTGCTGGAGAAGAAGTCACATAGCAGACAACGACAAGGAAGATGGACAAGTTACACAGGTAGTACTCGACTTACGACGGAGTTCCGTTCCGAGGACTTCGTTGTAAGTCGAAGTGGCCGTAAGTCGAATCACCCCTTAAATGTACTGACATTACATAATTACAAGTCTGTATTCCATCATATTGTCACGGATTTGCCTCCCCTGCTTTGCAGTAGTGGTCCAAAGGTGGCCAAAACTCAAGAGTATCTAATATGGATCTTCAAAGGCGTCTACCTTCGCACAAGATTACTCCTGGCAGAGTTGTAGATAGAAGGAAAATGATTCTTCTATCTCAAGGGAGTGTTCATAAGATATTTCAGAAGCCAAGAACAATCCTGCGTTCGGCAGGGCAATTGTTAACTTATATCTGATCCGCCGCCTTTTATTAAGAATTAAGCAATTATTAATTTAAGCTCGTTCAAGCCTCCATCCTGATTTACTCAGTGGAATTCTTATTCTGGTGTAGCTTTGTTTAGAGTGTGTTTAGTAAATTAACTGAGACAAACATGCAGTACATTCAAAGTAACTAAATCGACGTTAAATGTGTATATTTACAAATAACAGATTCAATAATCATTTAGGTTTTAACAAGGTTTAAAAAAAATGAATAATTATTTATCAGAAAAATTATCATCACTGTTGTGATGTAATGGAAGTTTGTAAAGGAGGTCACTTGGCAGCTTTTATGTGTTACTTAGCTGTCGGTGATGGTTCTGCTCCTTCTGATGGTTTAATTCTTGGTAGACTGGGTCCTTGATCACGCTCGTCACTGGTCAAGGTTGTAGGGCGCAGCACGTTTCCAAAAGTGTCAGGGAGTGTCTACGAAGTTGGCCCCTCGCCTTTAAGCCCCGTCTGATGATGGTATCTAGCTTCGACTTTAGGCCACTTGTTCCCTTCTTGTTCCAGATATAGTAACCTCAACTGGTACCATCAACTAACATGGTAAAAGAATAGAAACTCTGAGTATTGAGTTTCCCGACACATAGTTATGTGTCCCCTTCTTCCTATTCCACTATCCCATCTACCTCAGAATTTACGCTCGATGAGAATTAAGCTTAATTCCTCGAGAGAAAACGTTCTTTACATTTAAATTGAATAGCTTTATATTTACTTTACATTCTAATGAAAAGGTTAATAGTATAGATTAGAGATGGCTACTGTATGTGTGTGCGGAAACAATACTTCGAAACAGCGCTGAGTCCGAAAGATCCTAAACACAGCCTGCTTCTTGTTTCGAAACAGTTTCAGTTCCTGTCTGCCTCGCTGTTTTGCAAAGAGGCACACTGTCTCACCTTCCGTTGGCCTTTGTAAAATTTGAGTCAAGCGTCCGGGACATTAGTCGTTCATAGATAGTATGAAGATCAAACAAGTCATTATTTTTTTTAAAATAATTCCTCAGGACTGAAAGAGGCTTACTACTACTAGATATCTGCTCGGTTTGAGTTGAATCATTGTCGCTGACTGTAACTATTCTAGTTTTATATAATGTGTCATTATTACTGTTATTATTATTATTATTTTCACATATACTGCAGCTATCATCATATCTCCGTTTTATTTCATCATAATGAAGACTTGTGTAAAAATATTGAATTGTGGTCACACGAAACGCCATAGATTTTCACACACGCCAGTCCAAGCAGACAGCACGCCAGTAGCGCGCAAGAAAAACGGCGGAGCTTGTCACACACAGTTCATGTATACTGTCTATTGCTAGAGACGTCTCCCGACACGGGCAAAAGTACCGTTGTGGCGTTGTGTCGAAACAGTGTGTCGATACTGTTTAAATCACTGTGCCAAATGTCTTGATACAGCGGAGTGTGTCGATTTGCCCACCTTTAGTATAGATATAATATGTTTACATTTACATCTACACTGGATGAAAAATGTTCACAATAAAGATTGAATATGTTATCAGTTACATCTACACTGGCTAAAAAATGTTCACAATATAGATTGAATATGTTTCAGTTACATCTACTTCTCTTCTTCTTCTTCTTCCGTCCTTAGCCAACGACCGTCAAAGCAGTCAGTGGCCATTACGCCTAGTGGCGTCTTAAGGGCAACAACGAATAGATTTTCTTAGCCGTTGTTCCCATCACGCCTAATGGCGTCTTTAGGGCAACGACAAATCAATCCGTTTGTTGTTGTTTCCGTAATCAAAGTGACTGGCAAACGGGTGATCAGCCCGTTGTGAGTTACATCTACACTGGTTGAAAAATGTTCACGATATAAATAGAATATGTTTTCATTTACATCTACACTGGTTGAAAAACTTGAACACTTTCATTATTTTTAAAGTGAATATATTTACATAGATATTTACACTGGTTTGAAAATGCAAATATTATAATTATCCACTTCTTCTTCTTTATTCTTTGATCCTTAACCGCCAACCGCCAAAGCAGTCAGCGGTCATCACGCCTGGTGGCGTCTTGTAGAGCAGCAACACATTGATTCCACTTTGCTTGGTCGGCGACCATCCTTCGTACAGAGCCCCAACTCTGGTTCATTCTTTGCATCTCAGGTTCCACAGTTCTCCGCCAAGTTGTTTTTGGTCGGCCTCTCTTTCGCTTTCAATCGGGGGTCCATAGCATAGCTGTTCTTGTGTTGGTATCAGGGTCCCTTCTGAGGACGTGACCAACCCAACTCCAGCGTCTGCCAGCTATGATGGTGTGCATGTCCTCCTGGTTACTCCGAATAAGTAGTTCTTGGTTGCTGATGGTGTTTGGCCAAAAGATTCGGAGAATTTTCCTTAGGCAGATTGTGTGGAAGGAGGACAGTTTCGACAGTTCCTTCTCAGTTACTCTCCAACATTCCGCACCATAGAGAAGCACAGAAAGTACATAGCTCTCATTTAGTCTTAATTTGGTGTTTGTGCTGTACTGGGAAGACTTTCAAATGTTGTTGAGAATAGCAAAGGCTGTTCTCGCTTTATTCATTCTGTTGTTAATGTCCTTGCTTGTTCCGCCGTCAGGTATTACTATGCAACCTAGGTAAGTAAATGTGTCTGTCTTCACTGGTCCTCTGGGTTGGGGGTTTTAGCACAGGGCCGACACCCCTGTCTATGTAAAAAAAATCGCACATGTTACGGAAACGGCCATAAATGAAAAAAACTTTGACGCGGGACGGACATCCGAGTCTCAGGCTCGTATGACTGACAGTGGTGAAAGCCGAAAGGAAGCCACTGGCATGAAAACGGATGCCCTGACCGCAAAACACGAAACCAAAATTGGTTTTTGGAACATCACAACTATGAATGAGGCAGGGAAGCTGAGACAAATTACAGCAGAGATGAGGAATTACAAATTACATATCCTGGGAATAAGCGAGAGCAGATGGACAGGGATGGGGAGAATAAAAATAGCTACAGGGGAAACAGTACTTTATTCTGGTAGAGAGGATGGTCAGCACAACGAAGGTGTAGCCATTATTCTGAAGAAAGGAATGGAAAGATCTTTACTGGAATGGAAACCCATTAACAACAGACTGATAAGAGCAAGACTGAGAGGGAGATTCACCAACACCACAATTATTCAATGCTATGCACCAACAAACGACAGCGATGAAGAGATCAAGGACGAGTTCTATCAACAGGTACAAAAGGAAATGGAAACTGTACCCAGGTACGATCTTATTATAGTAATGGGAGACCTAAATGCGAAAGTTGGAACACACAATAATTATAACGAAAGAGTAACGGGGAAATGCGGCAGTGGAACAGTAAATGAGAATGGGGACAAATTAATAAGCTTCTGCAGTATTAACAACCTGGATTATAATTATAATGTACATCATTTCTTTCATCTTTCCCTCCCTACTCCGCATGGAACTTGGGACTACTTATGCTCTTAGTTCTCTTTAAGAAACTAGCAATAAAGCAGTCACTAGCCTTTGCAGTAGTGGTTCATGAAATCATCTTTCTATATGCTGAGGTTGCCAGCCTCAAATGACTTGGACATCCACTAGCAATTTTCACATATTAATATTCACATGGCAATACATACATATTAGTTCACATGTTAGTAATGAAAAATATAGAATGTAAAATGTACAACTTAAGCCAATTTTGGCTCACAGACTATTTGTTCAGAGAAGTAGGTTAAGGCACTAGCAGATGTCTTTTTTCACGTGTTCTTGGTGGTCCTTACTTTAACAATAAATTCCCACTATGAGTCCGTGTTTTCAGTTTCCTCAGATCCCGGTTTTCCTTATTAAAATGGTAGAGTTTTCCTGGGCTGTTTAAGTCCTTCAAAACGCTCCAGCAAAGTCTAGTCTGATAAATGTAATTCTGATTCTAACTTCTGGCAATCTGGTGGTCGTCTAGGCAAGCGATTCTCACAGTGAATTAGCAAAAAATGACAGATTATATTGCCTTTCTTCCCCCCCGCGTTTGTGTGTTACGATGCTAAGCAGAGCGCCAATCGTGTCAAACATGCGTGTTTTGTGGGGTAATTCTAAATTATTTCCGCCTGAAATTCTGTGCCTGATGGAAAAGATCACCTCTCCCATATATGGCAATAAAACATCAGATCTTCTCTCGGCAATGTTTACAAATAACTTTTTACATCTGCCCTGACTATTACAACATTTCCGCTCAGGTGTGTCCGACTGATAAGTGCATGACTGTATTCTGTCCACAGACGGGTAATTTATCGCCCAGCACGCCTTATCAATGCTTAACCAAAGTCGCTTGGGCGATTTTAGTGCCAATCTGTAGTCTGATATCGGCCACACCCGAGATTAACCAACATGATTGTCGGCTTTCCCAGCAGGGAGGAACGGGTAACCAAACAGACATGAAGACATAACACTGAGAGGAGTGTAAAAAGGTTTCAAAATACAAAATATCTGCTACATAGCAGAGAAAGAAAAAGGTTGCTGACCATTGAAAAGCACGTAATAAAGTCAGCACAACTGTCACAAAATGCTGCCTTAGTGAACAAGAGAGCGACCCAAAATTATGTGACTCATATCATCCTTAGTTAAAATCATAAACTGCATAATAAAGAAAAGGCTTGATATAAAAGATTTTATGACATTACATTGCGTTATACTGAAATAAAAAGCTCGCAAAAATACTGTTAAACATGTACTTAAAAAACACAGGTACAAAATGTCGTACACAACAGCCACAAACATAAATTAGGAATAATCTCTTAGATCAGTAGATCTCAACATCAACCATATGGCCACCCACGGTACCAGGCCATATTTCTAGAAGTTCACAGTAAGATGGTAAAGTACCTTTTTGCAGCTAACCGCGAATATGAGAAGGGGGGGGGGGGGGCTACAGATGTAAATGAGGCTCAAAAGGGGGGCCCATAAGCAACAAAAAAACAGAAGTTGAGAACCCCTGTCTTACAGTCTGTACATAAACAAACACACATAACACACATAACACACACGTATGTACTGTATAACACACACGTATGTATAACACAAACGAACAACGGAGACTGATGCATGAAGTCTGAGGATGTGATAATCTCGTCCAATGGTAATTATTGTTTATTATCAAACTCAGTCGATGTCGAAAATGTAAATTCAACAAAACTATTAATGTCGAAAGCGTAAATTCAACAAAACTACTAATGTCTAACAAATGTTGAACACGTAAATTCAACAAGTTGCCAATATGGAACACATACATCTGATAAAGTACAAGAAAGATAGATCAATATTTGTGAAATGAGATGTCCAATGAATGCAGCTGAAAAGGCGAGAGGTGATCTCAAGAGAAATGAGATCGTTTATTGGAACAAGATCGATATCTAAGAATACACCTCAAGGCAAGAAATAAGATTATTTGGACATTTTGTGAGAAGTATTACTTATCAGCCAACAGCCCGAGAGAGCATAACGGACATAGAATGATTTGTTTCCTGCAAAGCGGGTATCACGTGGAAAATATGGAATTGAGAGGGTAGCGAGTGTCACGAAATACGCTCGTCCTTTTTTTCTGGTATTTCTCTCCACTTCGTTATTATTATCTACTACTCCTCTTACATGCTACCTTCTCTCAATATTTATTGTTTACGTTTTCATAGTTCAAGGTTTTCTTATCATATTTTGTTCTAATTTTTTACTCCCTTACTAATTACCTTGATCGCTTGACCTGTTTTGACACAACATTGGCTTTGTTTGTGCAAAGCGAAGTTGCCACATTGACTTTTCTTTATCGCCGCTCCAGACGGAGTAAAAGTATACACTGAGACACATACATATTTTTAGTCCAGACTTCTTGTCTTGGAAGATACACAAACATGGTGTTCGCAGTGGTCACATGCGGATGGGCAAAGGTGTTTTGGAGATAAGGCGGCAGTTTGTGAAAATATACAGTGCCCAAAAACCGGTTAAACACAATCTTGGA
The DNA here is from genome assembly GCA_024509875.1 of Oreohelix idahoensis. Classification (NCBI taxonomy): domain Eukaryota; kingdom Metazoa; phylum Mollusca; class Gastropoda; order Stylommatophora; family Oreohelicidae; genus Oreohelix; species Oreohelix idahoensis. Next base: position 53,600 of record JAMPIV010001231.1, on the reverse strand, counting down.
GAAGATTATCAGTAATAGATCCATTTAGTAGTGAGTTGTAAACATGATAAATACCAACGGAAGTAGCAAGACCTTATAAGGTAATGGAGTTTGAAAACAATGTTTTATGTGTCATGTAGAATGTTCTACATGAAAGACGAGGATAGTGAGAGATAGACTCTACGTAAATCAGACAGTTATTTACTATAGGGTTGGCATTTTAGATGAAAAGATAGGCTGCTCTTGATTGGACTTCTCGTCCACGAAGCAATATGGGTGTGTGCGCGAAAATATTCGTTATAACCTAGCGCCCTGTAAGCCTACTTCACTGACTTCAAATTTCTTCAAAGAAAAATCACAGAGAGCCAGGAACACTGAATATCAGGACACAAGTATAGGACAGACCAGAGGACTGGACGTGAATTCTATGATTAGAAGATAGTGGCCTGGAAAACCCACTTTGTGCTTAAAGTTCAAGGATACTAGTTCAAGTACTATAAGTTAGACACCTAACTCACTTGAAGAGACGGCATCTTAAATCAGTTGCCCGACACTATTCGGACTTTGCTGTGCAACAAGTCTGTGTTTAATTCGCCCGAAAAACTACGAGCAAGTTGATAATATGTAGTTTTTTATTTCACATTTTGCATTTTTGACAGGTATAATTTGCTTGTGAATGTACAGTGGCATAGGAGGCTGGCAACTGCATCACTGTAAATAACTTGACCCATGAACCACCACTGCAACAGCTGGTGACTGTTTCTGTGCGGGTTTCCTCACAAGGAACAAACAGAGGGGTCCCAGAGTCTATAGAGAGCAGGGAGTGGATGATGATATCAGGGTGTTAATAGTTATTATACGCGCACTTTACTAAACGTCATGTATATATGTGTATATTTATACACACACATACACACACACACACATACATATATATATATATATATATATATATATATATATATATATATATATATATATATATATATATATATATATATATATATATATATATATATATATATAGCAATTGTGGTCTTCCGCTATCCAAAATCACGTTCATACGACTCACTGGTGTTAAACCTAACACTCAGGGAGGGTAAAATATTCTGAGGAAAATGGAAGTGGTGGACGGAAGCGGAAGGCGCCTGATACTCATATCGGGGATCCAATACTCAAAAGAGGCATTTGTTTTCCTATTAGTTTGTGGTATAAGTTTGTGTTACAAGTTGCCAGCAGTCGACGCTAAACACCAACAACAGACGGGTCATGAAGACGTTTCACAAAATATGTGATTACCTCATACGTGTTGCATGAGACGTGTTACAGCCACTAGATGTGATTATTAAAGAGAAGTACAGTCAAAGCACCTGTGGGAACCAACAGCGACTGAAGCAGACGCCAACCTACCCTACACTGGAAGCTAAGTACTTTAACAGCGCAACCACAGTACACTTCCTATCTTTTGAATAAGTCCACCATAGTTTAAATCATCCGATATCATCGTTCATTTTTCTAAACCAAGTTATTTATTTTAAATCTTGTTAAACTCTAAGTGATTATTTAACCTGGTTACCTGTAACTTTAAAGCTATTGTTGGACTGGATTAGTCACTATTGAGTGAATTATATGTCTGCACCCGTATGACTCATATTGTATAAATACATAAGCATATTGTTGTGGTTTTTGATGTTATTGTATGGTTGTTATGTTACCTAGTGTACTGGATGAGGTCAGCTGTGAAGGCTCCTGAGATAAAAGTTTATGTGAGTACAGAAGGCCTTTCTGCTACCACTTACGACCTCAAACAGACATATTCTACTATAATGAATGTTAGCTACGTTAAAAGTCTAGGGTACTGAAATGTAATGTGTAGGTAATAAAATACACAGACACACACACATGTAATTAATAAGTCTAATAATAATAATAAACTCTATAATACACTGAACTAACACTGGCTGTTAAGTTTAAGTTTGAAATTTTTTTTTTAAATTGATTAGTCCTGAACCAATTGTTTCTTTTGGTCAGAACATATGAAATGATATGTATTTATCAATGAAATGCATATATATATTGCATAATCAAATGTAATTTTTGTACATAGGTATATTATTACAATGGTTAATATTAATAATATCTACAATGTCTTGGGAAAAACTAGCACTGGATGTTTAGTTGGGGTGGCGTCATCATGCCCAATCTATGGCCACAAAGCTCATTGTCCTTGACTTATGGACTGATGTTAATGTTTATATAACAAGATTTATTTCTTTATTGATGGTGGAAATAGTTTATGAATCTCCAGCAGGCCAGGTTTGCACTTAACTGGCCTGTGACGATGTAGTACAGAATTCTTGTGGCCCACTCCTCTCAGTAGCTGGAGTAAAATGTTAGGCTGCACAGACACCCGCTCTTGTACTTCTACAAAAGCATCTGGCACAATCGTAGTGCCAGATCAGAAACTCTGAAACAAAATTTGTGCCGTGTGTCAACACTCTATTTACTGCGCCACTCTTACACACAACACCACAAAACCACATTACACAGATTGGGTCAGATCTCTCTGACCAACTTACCACATCTCACCCAGTTGTTATCAAATAGTACCAGTTTCCCAAGACTGCATTATATCCGAAATATGTTCAATAGTTTCCTCTTCCATTCAATAAGGTGGGTGATATGTTCCCACTGATCTCAATTATAGATCCGCCTTCCATAGTCTTAGATAGGTTTTCATATATTATTAGTTTGTCTCTAGGCCCTGGACTGCTGCTGGGGACCTAGAGAAAGCACTCACTTGTCGTAATCATTTTTCATGATATGGCAGTATCAATCACTCAAAATATTAAAATAAACAAGATAAATGCTTTTTCCCTTACCACAATTCAGAATTGAGAACACAGTTACTTAGTACTAGCAAAACTCAGCTGAGCTGCTGGCTAGATTAGGGCGTCCCACTGATTTTTATTTAATATTTCCTGGAAATCACCTCTAGCAGTCAAGAACTGTGTTAATGGACAGTCTTCTATCAAATGGCACAAGCGTGCGTCTCTCATTCAATAATATAAATACTTCTGTCCAATTAACGGACTTCCCCTCTAACTTTTTCAAATATTCAAACTAAAAGTCAAATTTCAGTCCAGTCTCAGTCTAGTATGTAGTATTTTTCCCAAAATTACACTTGTTTTTTGGACTAACTACATGAACAAACTACACAAACCTGCCCCACTAAGTTATTTTTAGCTTCTATCCTCCGACTTTGCCCCCTAGTTCATTGTAGTTTGATTTTTGCATTTTTAGTCTCAAGGACGCCAAAATGTAACTTTAGTGAAAATATGCACAAAAAACTGTTCGCTAGTATGATTGGAACAATACGGTCTTTCGTCAATATCTTCCGTGTTATCTGTCCATCTGTGTAATTAAAAGTATATTATTTCTCTGCTCAAGATGGGCTATCAAACTAGCTAGGTTTTATTTTCATAACTTTATTATTAAAGAAAACCCTACTTTTCTCAAGGTTAGTTTTTGAAATTTGTTTTTGAACCTTCGTCCACGGCGTTTGCCGCTATATTCAAATAAAACAACTAATTACCGTAAAACTTCCAAGATACGACTGTTTCTAACAAGAGCTAAGGTCGTTTTTCTACCAATTCCTTACATTGTGTCAACTAGTGGCGTGATTTTTCCTTTAAACTACAAATTGCGTCTTTTTGCCTTTTTAGATTCAAACACGTGTTCAGACCGTCACAATTTTTTTCTTTTATCTCCGTTTTCCTCCCGTCTAAAAGGGTAAACCGTTTAGTCTGCATGTTCCAACTAGTTAGTTTGAATGGCGGTAGAAAGCGCTGGCGTAGGCGAGAATGTATCCTCGTATCTTACGTTTAATTTTATCCCTACATGTTATCTTACCCGTTATCTTTATAATTGGAGGTATTTTAACGTTGTATCACTGTATTTTTCACCACACATATACAGCTATAAAATTAATAGTTGCTGAATCACCTTCAGCTGGGGACTCAAGTACCCCGTGTCAAGTTTCCTCATAGAAGGGGCGGGGGAATATAAGTTCATGACAGCTTGCAAGATCTCAGTTGTTATGCTTGCTTTTCTTTAACATCCTATGAAGTTCCCTTAAATAGAAGCATCATTCTTCTATTTATATCTATGCCAAGAATAATCTTGAGCGAATGTTGTTACCTATGAATACCCTCTTCATTATACTATTAGTCTGATCATTGTTGGACCACTACTGCGGAGCTGGCGAGACGATACACGTCACAGCGAGATACCTTTAAGGTAACGATTAGCCTGGTCTCATTCAGTATGTTTGATTTTAAATCATCATAATCATCATCATCACCATCGTCATCATCATCATCATCGTCATCGTGATCATCATCATTATCATCATCGTGATCATCTTCATCGTCATCATCATCAGCAGTAGAATCATAATCATCATCGTCTTCATCATCGTTATCATCATCATCTTCATCATCATCATCATCCTTGTCATCATCATAATCGTCATCATCATCACCATCATAATCGTCATCGAGATCATCATCATCATCACTAGCAGAATCATAATCATCATCGTCTTCATCACCATCATAATCGTCATCAAGATCATAATCATCATAAGCAGAAGAATCATAATCATCATCGTCTTCATCATCATCCTTATCATCATCATAATCATCATCATCACCATCGTCATCTTCATCATCACTTCCCGTTTCGCTCCCGATGGAGCATTGACCTACCACTGCAGCTGGCCCTAGAGAACCTGCACCAAAGCGTTCATACAGCTCTAGCAGCGACAGTTTCTGTAGTCATTTGTTTGAAATAATGAGCTTGCCAGCCGTATACACATCCTCATATTAGTCTCCTCTTATAACATCCGACTCCCGCGTTTGAGCTAGGGAAGGCGAGGGGAACTTGTCCCCCCCCCCCCCCCCCCCCACCTTCTAAAGCTGAACATAGTATAGTGAAGTCTCTACCACAACTCACCTACGACAGTATCTGCCATGGAGGCTACCGTTTTTAACCTCATATGACATGCCTGAAGGAGCAGTAGATCTATTCTTTCGTTGTCTCCTCACACCCCCCCCCCCCCGGGACTATACTAGACCTGTGAGTCTATCATCATTGGTCATCATTCTCCTTATGGATCATGGAAGCACCACTGTAGCTGGTTTCCTGGAAGGAGGCCATTATCAAGCATTCACATGCTCTTGCAGAGGTAGTTTATGTGGCAATTTGTTTTGCATGATGAGGCTGTCAGCCTCATGCACAGCCTCATATTAGCCGCCTCTTGCGACATGCCAGAGGGAGATGCAGGCCACGTTCGTTCTTTGTCTCCTCACCTTCAGAATCACACTGGAACTGCCCGTCTAAGCGTGTCTCCAAATGTCTGCCTATTTAGGAGCCTCATCTAACCAAGCTCTCTTCCATTCAAAATCCTTCATTATCACATCACATGCTAGAGGAAACAAATTTATGACTGAGCTGAGGCAAAACGTCTAGTAACATTCAGAAAACCAGAATTGTAATCGCGTCTCTCTAAGAATTCATAACGCAGCGTCGATCCAAAAAGATAAAAAATGGCAGTCGTTGAAGATTCCAATACGGGCTATCATAGTTCATAGTTAAAGAAAGATAGATCACTACCGCGCTCAGAAAAGCCAGTGACAGCCAATTTTCTATTAGAATTCGTTCGGCGTTGTTAGGATGAAATTGTTCTGTTTGAAGGGTTCTTTTCCGTGGAAAGTCAATAATGGCGAGTACTTGTTAGAGTGATTACCTGATATGAGACATTACCCGACTTTTATGAGAATCGAGTTTAGTTAGACAATATGAGAATCGAATTTAGTTAGCCTTTATGAGATTCGATTTTTTTTTAAATTATCCTGTGAGGCAATATGATATTACAGCTTAGTCATAGATTTGTATGCCTCGGGTGTATGTAGCTGTGAAATGTACCATATATTTCTTTATTATCAGTGCCAGACAAAACCATTATCTATATACGTGAGAGAAAGATCACAACAAATAAAGATGATATTGTTACTATAAGAAACCAAACAATTTTCATCAACTGCATTTTCGTATTCTTCTTTCAGTAGTTTGTTAAATCGTCTGCCCCTCTTTATTATGTTCAGTGTTGATTTATTTCTATACCTACTGTCAAATGAGCCACGGTAGCGCACTGGTTAGTGCACTAGTTAGTGCACTGGTTAGTGCACCGGCTTCCTAGCTCGGTGATCCGTGGTTCGATTCCCTGTTGAGGTGGGATTTTTTTAGACCGCAAACAGCTCCGGGGTCGACCCAGCCTCATGAATTGGGTACCAGAGCAACTCTGGGAAGGTTAATGCGGCCGGCGTGATGCTGACCGCATCATCCATAGTGTGCCGACGGTCATGAAAATATGGGCCTAACACCATATTCCCAATATGCCTCAAATGGCGTGTAACGGGATTCTCCTGTCAAATAGTCCAGTATTTTCTCTATTTGTTGTCCGCCACCGCTTTTTTTTCCATTCAGTATTTCCATTCAGTATTTCCATTGCTCACAATATAATCCAACGATCCTCTTCGCATTACATGTCAAAAGAAGACGGATCGCTTCATTCTGATTTGATTAATAAACTTTCTTTGCACATTGACTTTTTTCGGGACATTCTTCTATAACACTACTTATATGTGACCTCTTGGGCAGGCAAGAAAGGGACAAGAACAAGTAACAGATCAAGAGGAAAACACATACATATTTGTCACTTACTCTCATTCTGTCACTCTTATTTGTTACTTATTCTCATTATGTCTCATTTGTCTGTCACTTACTCTCATTTTGTTACTCTTTTTTTGTTACTTATTTTCGTTCTGTCTCATTTATTTGTCACTTACTGTCATTCTGTCATTCGTATTTGTTACTTACTCTCATTCTGTCACTCTTGTTTGTCACTGACGCTAGTTTTGTCGTACCGTACTTATTTGCCACTTCATCTCATTCCTTCACACGCTCCCAACGGAGCATAGGCCTTCAACAAACGTATGGCAAGTTTCAAGATCTCCCCATGTCTTCTTCATATCCTTCACGTCCGTCTCCATCTCTCTTCTCCATGTGTTCTTTGGTCTCTCTCTACCTCTCTTATCCTGGAGACTCCAGAGCACGGGCTCGCCGATAATAATATCAACAGAGCAAAAACTCATCGATGATACTATCAACAGAGCAAGGCTCACCGATATTATTATAAACAGACCAAGGGCTCACCGATAAAACTGTCAACAGGTTTCCTCAGTGTGTGTCATATCCATCTCCAGCGTCTTCTTCTCATCTCTTGTTCCACTGGCGCTTGAGCAGATACTCACACTCACCTTGTTTCTTTCACACAAACAAACGCTCCTTACCCAATCACAATCACTCTCACATACGTATTCTCCTAACCCAATCACAATCACTCTCACATACGTAGTCTCCTTACCCAATCACAATCACTCTCACATACGTATTCTCCCGACTCTCCCCTTTCTCTACCTACTCTCTAATTCGTTCTTACCCACGCATTTCTTATTAAAGGAAACTTTACACAGAGCGATACAACAGGAGTCGATCTAATCACCAGAAGTGGTCCACCCGTCGATCAAGTGTTTCGGCCCCTTTATCTCCTTTACACTCTAAGGGGGACGGGCCCACTTTGGGTCATGACTCCCAAGTGTCAGCCTCCTGTTGCCTTATACAAAGGTAAAGGTAAAAAGGGTAAAGATAATCCTATAGTAGAAACTGCTTTAGGGTTGCAAAGTGTTAGAGACTTCACCAGATTAGATCCAGCTATATGATGTGGAGTGACCAGTTCTCTTCCTCGCTGACTTTGCCTTCCTTAACTCAAGAACAGAGTCAGGTATTCATTTAATGCTGGGGAGACTGGAGCGTGACGCTACGAGGATTTGAACCCGGAACCCGGTAACTTTACCGCGAGAGTCCAGCGCTCAAACCACTCTGCCTATCGGACTCTCTTCTCATACAGACTCTCTTCTCATACAGACTCTCTTCTCATACAGACTCCTACACAAAAATTCTCTATTCTTGAATAAACCATGACACTCTTTTTGACATAAATTTTTATAAATTATTTCACTCATAAATACTTTCTCTCTCTTTCCTCTCTCTCTCTCTCTCTCCCCCTCCCTCTCCATCTCTCTATCTCTCCCTCTCTTGTACTTCTACGTGCGCGGTTTTTTTTTTAAAAACCTCTTTCTGGAAACATTTTTTGCCCGTTCGATAACACCGTCCACAATGTAATCAGCGCCATCTTTCATCCGGGCAACTCTCACTGTGGAAGAAATGTAATTACCGCGTCATCATTACCACATCCTGGATCCCACAACAAATCAGCTGACCCATTTATGATATTAACGCATCGCAAATATCGTCAGGGGCGTAGTCTAACATTATGGTCAGAAAAACATGCAGGGGCTGCAAGGATTCGAGTTAAGAGAAATATAACACGCAAGTATGCGCGAGATTATCGTATGAGCTAACGTGTGTTTGTGTTATTAGGAAAGATTGGAGAGTTCGATGGAGTGTGAGTGTTTGCTAAAGTGTCAGGTTAATCATCATCATCAATTCTCGAAACACTTGAAGTGAAATATTTCGTTTTGTGTTGTTTTTGTATGTGATGGTCAACTCTCATCTTGTGGAAAACAATAAATCAGAAGTAAACATGGAGGAATCGTTGTCAGCAAACATAAATGGAAATAAGTATATTCTCACTAAACAGCTTGACGATCTAGAGTTTACCGATGTCCTGACTCTTCTGTCTTATAACCGTAATTAGATGCAGGACAAAATGTGATTATTCACGAGAAGTCACAGCTAGTGGGTCTGAAAATACACAGGGAAGAGACAAAGGTAATGAGAATAAGTAACAAAATATTGCAAGATTGCATTTGAAGAAACACTCCTACAATTACACATATAACTTGGCAACAATGTAGAAAAAGTTTGAGGAGAAGGCACTGATATCAAAAGATGAATACACAAGGCAAGAGAAGCTTTCACTGAATTGGGAAATAAATGGAAATATTAGGAGATCAAGTTCAACACAAAAATAAGAATCTTCAACTCGAATGTCAATGTCAACGGGTTGCCTCCCCTTGCTCTCTAAAGTACTGGTCCAACAGTGGCCAAAACGTAGAATATCTAATGTAGGTCTTCAAAGGTGACTACCTTCGCACAAGATTAGTCTTGGCAGAGTTGTAGATAGAAGGATAATGATGCTTCTACCTCGAGCGAGTTTCGCAAGATATTTCAGAAGTCAAGAACAATGCTGAATGCGTCTGAGCATGTTAACTTTTTATTTGACGCGCCGCCTTTTGTGAAGATGTATATTGTATGATTTAGCTCGTTCAAATCCCCAGCTGATTTAAATCAGCGAAATTCCTTTTATTAGCTCGATATATATATATATATATATATATATATATATATATATATATATATATATATATATATATATATATATATATATATATATATATATATATATATATATAAAGAGTTTCTGGAACATACATTCCTTTCTCTCTGCAATGATTAATTCAACTATGAGTTTGTAAAAATCAACATATACAAATTTAATGATAAATTCTTCTTCTCCTTCTTTGATCCATAGCCGCCAACTGTCAAAGCAGTCAGTGGTCTTCACGCCTGGGTGGCGCCTTGTAAGGCAGCAACAAATTGATTCCACTTTGTTCGTTCAGCGGCCATCCTTCGTACAGTGCTCCAACTCTAGTTTATTCTTTGCATCTCTGCCTCCACAGTTTTTCGCCAAGTTGTTTTTGGTCGGCCTCTCTTTCGCTTTCCTTTGGGGGTCCAAAGCATTGCCGTTCTTGTAATGGTATCAGGGTCCCTTCTGAGGACGTGGCCAACCCAACTCCAGCGTCTGCCAGCTATGATGGTGTGCATGTCCTCTTGGTTACTCCGAATAAGTAATTCTTGGTTGCTGATGGTATTCGGCCAAAAGATTCGGAGAATTTTCCTTAGGCAGATTGTGTGGAAGGAGGACAGTTTCGACATTTCCTTCTCTGTTACTCTCCAGCATTCTGCACCATAAAGAAGCACAGAAAGTACACAGCTCTCATACAGTCTTAATTTGGTGTTTGTGCTGTACTGGGAAGACTTCCAAATGTTGTTGAGACTAGCAAAGGCTGTTCTCGCTTTATTTATTCCGTTGTTAATGTCCTTGCTTGTTCCGCCATCAGGTGTTACTATGCATCCTAGTTAAGTAAATGTCTGTCTATTCTAACTTCAGGTTCCTTATTGTTATTGGCTCAGGATTGCCCACATTGAGTGTCATGACCTCTGTCTTCTTCAGATTGATGTTCAGACCAACCTGCTGGCTATACTTATTCAGTCTATCGGTGTTTTCTTGGAAGTGTTGATGTGTATGTGCGAGTAGTGCAATGTCATCTGCATATTCCAGGTCTTCAAGTATAGAAAACGTTGTCCATCTACGAGAATTCCTCTTGGACTGCCTTCTGTTGTCTGGCGCATCACCCAATCTATGGCTGTCAAAAATAATGTTGATAAGGGGCATCCCTGTCGTACTTCTGTTTTCACTTCGAAAGTTAGATTATTCAATCCAACACTGCATGTAAAGTTAGAATAGAGGCTTTTTATGATGGAAACAAAGCAGCTGGGAATTCCATAAGCTCTCAGTATTTTCCATAGGCTGTCCCTGTGTATGCTGTCAAATGCCTTTTCAAGATCAACAAAGTTAATGTATAAGTGTCTCTGCCATTCCAAGCACTGCTCTATAATGTTCCTGAGGGTGAATATATGATTTGCGCATCTTCTGTTCTTTCTGAATAGTGCTTGTTCATTCCACAGTTTCTAGTTTACTGTTTTTGAAATTCTCTGGACAATTATCCTGCCTAGTATTTTACTGGGAACTGAGAGGAGAGTTATTCCTCTCCAGCTATTGCGGTCTGCAAGGTTACCCTTCTTGGGCAATTTGGCAATTATTACTTTACGCCACTCTGTTGGTGTTGTCTCTGTTTTCCAGACTTGTTTAAATAGTGGCTCTAAAAGTTCTGCTGCTAGTTCAGGATCTGCCTTGAATAACTCAGCATTTAAATTGTCGTGACCAGGAGCTTTTCCATCCTTTAACCCTTTGATGATTTCCCCTCTTCGTAGAATGTCTGTATTTACGCCTAGAACATTTTCAGCCTCAGGAACATTCAGCTGCGTCTCTGGTGGTTCCTTATTCAGTGTTTCTCTGAAGTGCTCTGCCCATCTTGTTTCCTGCCCCTGTGCTGTGGTGATGAGATTTCCTTGCTTGTCTCTTACTAACGTTATGTTGTTTGGACTCGTTTTCCACTGATAGTTTTAGTTATTTTATAAACTGTGCTTTGTTCATTTCTCAGTGCTGCCTCTTCTGCCTGTCTTGCAAGGTCATCCATAAATGTCCTTTTGTTAGCACGGGTTTGACATAATACTTCCTTGTCCAGCTGACTATATATTTCCTTTAACCTGGGAGACTTAGCTTCTGTTTTTCTTTCTTTTCATTTCCTTTCTCTTCACTATGGTGTTTAGCGTTTCTGGTGTTATCAAATCTTGGCTCTTTCTTTCCTGGTCTCCCAAGCATGACTCGCTGCTTTCCTTGTATATTGTTGAGAAGGTGTTAAATTTCTGGTCGACATCATCGGTCTCTGTTCTTTCCTGGCTTTTGGCAATCTGATATCGTCTCTTTACGTCAACCACAAAAGTTTTTCTGGTGAGGGGGTCCTTAAGTTTCGTGATGTTATATCTTTTCTGTTTGACTGCAACTGGTCCAGCAGCTCTGAGTTCCACCTTCAGTCTTGCTACTACTAGGTGATGATCATTTCCCATATCTGCGCCTCTTCTTACTTTCACGTCTTGTAATGCATGTCTCCATCTGCCATTGATCATTATGTGATCTATCTGGTTTCTGTCCTGTCCGTGTGGTGATTCCCACGTTAACTTGTGCACTTCTTTGTGTGGAAAAAGTGTTCCTCCAATGACCAGGTTGTTAATACTGCAGAAGCTTATTAATTTGTCCCCATTCTCATTTACTGTTCCACTGTCGCATTTTCCCATTACTCTTTCGTTATAATTATTGTGTGTTCCAACTTTCGCATTGAGGTCTCCCATTACTATAATAAGGTCGTACCTCGGTGCAGTTTCTATTTCCGTTTGTACCTGTTGATAGAAATCATCCTTGACCTCTTCATCGCTGTCGTTTGTTGGTGCATAGCATTGTATAATTGTGGTGTTGGTGAATCTTCCTCTCAGTCTTGTTCTTATCAGTCTCCCCGTCCCGGTCCATCTGCTCTCACTTATTCCCAGGATATGTAATTTGTAGTTCCTCATCTCTGCTGTGATCTGTCTCAGCTTTCCTGCGTCATTCATAGTTCTGACGTTCCAAAATCCAATTCTAGTTTCATGGTTAGCGGTCGGAGCATCCGTTTTCATGCCAATGGCTTCCTTTCGGCTTTCACCACTGACAGTTTTTCCATTTGTTGCCGTTTCCGTAACATGTGTGATTTTTTCCATAGACAGAGGTGTCGGTCCTGCGCTAAAACCCCCAACCTGGAGGACCAAGGTACCAGCTTTTGTCTGACCCCTACCCACGCATACCAGTCCAGCTTGGTTGAACCTACCAGGAGTAAAACTCGCTCTGGAATAGCTCTGGTGGTTGTCAGGGTACACAAGCTGCCACACCGCTACAAGGTATAGGTACCATTGATGACAGTTAATGATCAGTTACTTTGAAACAAATGTAAACAAATATGACTAGTGATTATGAAAAAAAATTAGTTTTCTTCACCGAAAAGTCTTTAGGCTTCATGAATTTAGCAAAATTAAGTTCGGTTATTGTTGGCTTGTTAAAATTGGGATTGCCAAAATGCTGAAGTGCAGATACTGCTTTTCCGTAGATACGTCTCTGTGATGAGGGGCACGTTTTCAGATCAGTTCAGGAAGTAACCGCTCCTGGTCAAGGCAAGAATCTTCAGGTGTCGATCTCAAGCTTCGAACTACAGTCTAGTAGTAAATCAAATGGTCTCTCCGGGTCGAACCGCAATTAGTCGGGTCGCATTGTACTGGTAGCATAAACTCAATAATTGAGAAATCTTAGACTTCTTGCTCAGTAGAATAGACTTGGCAACTTATCACAGATGCCTCGAACACGCGTCTGGGGTATTATTTCTATGTCAGAATCTCCCTGTGACTTGTGAGTGGTCCTATAGATTTCCGGGCTACGTATTGATATTGGCGAGTTTTCTACTAATGTACAGAGATGCTCTTAATACGTTTTGTCCGGTCCTATAAATTCAGAATCCAACTCTATTCTTTTCTGTGGCAAGGTCCGAGCTGTCTAGTTGACGTTTCCTGGAATGTGGAATGCAGTGCCGTATGTCAAACTTTTTTCTACGTCATATCGTTGGTGCCCGGCCCACGCTTCCACCAGGCGTTTTCGACAAAACTGCCAATCAGCGCGATTGTTTATTGGCGCCTCAGATGGCAGCCAATACATTCAAATACATGTTATGAAAACTTTTCCTCATGCAGTATTCTGCATGACTTATGCGTTTGAAAAAATTCAAACGGTCATCGTCCATATATGGAGTAGTGATTTCCGTGAAATGTTGTCAAAGTTGACTTATATCACATTTCCTGCTCACTCTTCCAAATGTCTTCCAAGATTGCGTTTATCTATAATCACCTGTCCCAAACAGTCCAGTCAGAAGTGATTATGCAATATTAATTGTAGTTCTTGTTATATACTTTTTAACTGTACTGTGCAATTCTATAGGTCTATTAACTACGATGTTCAAGTTAGGCCAGAACGTAGAATAAAAAAGGAAAATCTCAAAGATAGTGTGGGGACGATAGACGACATTAAGATGATAAATGTCGTAAACCAGAAAGATAGCTTTTCCATTAATGTATCATTTAACAACCATCCCATGAAATTATCTTCCATACTGGTGCCGCGTGCAAAACTGTTGAACCAAAGGGATACCCCGATATGAGATCCTCACTGATGAAACCCCCAGTACTGGAGTGAGAAGCTATGATGCCGTAAACGTCCGTGGAGTGACAGGATTTGTTCACTGAGGTATTGGTGGCCGACACGCTAGATGATGGTGCAAACCTGTTCTCTGATAACCATGGTTCAGTTCATTTAGTCTCAAGAAAACTTAAGGTATCTGCGTACCACTAGGAATGTTCAACACGGTGAAACCGATAAGAACAGTTTCATGAAACACAGGTTCTTCAACTCATGACGGAAATGACACCTACACGGGACCCCCCCAAAAAACCTAGATCTAGGTGAATCCACTTAGGAGTGGCAACGCTGAACCAAGTTATAGTTTACAAAATGTTAACTTCACTTGAAAGAAAATATCGCGTTCCTGTCTCATTCTTTTCACGATCAAAATGATTTTTTGCTAGCTAGCGCGTGAGTTTTTACTGGGAATGTGAGAAAAAAAAAACACCTTTAATCCTGGTGATAAAGCGTTTTTAAATACCAGCAGGAGAGGGTTAGTCAGAAATTTATCTAGCTTTTTAAACTTCTTTCTCTTTCCTCCTCCGTCATCTAGAACAGTGATTCTCAACGTGAGGCCATGCTATATTTCTAGGGGGCCGCAGTAAGATGGCAAAGTATCTTTTTTCCAGCTAACAGCGACTATGGGGGGAGGAGGGGGGCTGCAGAGGTAAATAAGGCTCATAAGGGGCCATGAGGAAAAAAAAAAGGTTGATAACCCCCGATCTAGAGATCTACCAAATCACCCCCTGTTTCTTCTCTATGAATGGTAATGCTGTTAACCAGTTTCCTCAGTGTGTATGCTATCCATCACCAGCACTTCTTCTCTTATCTTGGTCCACTGGCACGTGTCTGGTTATTGTCATCAGTTCTATATTAGCGATCTTGTCACACCATTTCAATTTTTCTATTCTGTCTAAGCGTCCATTTATGAAAGTCTAACTTCTTTGGTTGTTTTTCTCTCTTTTTGTTTGTGTTCTCTATGTTTCGGAGCCATACTGTAGGACTGACTTGACTGTGACATAATTTGTGAGCTCTCTTCTCCTGTCCGGCAGTATTGAACTACATTTGATGTACGTACTGAATTATGTGCATTATTCAATTGTTAGCACATTCTTTTTCCCTACTGTCATTGTTCACGTTTCACGCTTCGATGTATGACAGGGCCAGACAAGCGTATTACCTATCCTTGAGAGATTCCATTAGTGTCTAATGAAGTATAAAGCAGAAGTTAATTTCATGCAGAATCAGTGCCCCACGCTTTTTTGTCAATTTGATGTTAATATTTTGATTGCAAGCTATAAACTCAGTGAAAAATAATGACATACTAAAACATAAACAATATTTTTACTTAATGTAAATCTGGTCTAAAATTTCTTAAGCGATCCATTTCTTCTAGAGCGTCAATATTACATGGCTTTGCGCCTGTTTATTTGGTGCAAACAATATCTTCAATTTGACGCCATCTAGAGATCGAACTCGACTTTCCCTTGATTAATAATTTTATAATTTGTATTGTTTCGCTTGATTTAGCTAGACACTTGTTTGAGTACTGCCCTGTTTTATGCATAGAATTAACTTGATTATGGCCCCTGATTTGTTTACATTTATTTACGAAAGACATTAATTACTCATAATGTCATAATTACAATACTAAATTATTAAATAATTGACTGATTATTGCATTGTTATCGGGAATACACAACTATACCAAGTTTCAGAGCTATTGCTCATCTCTGGAAGTGATTGAAAAATCGATTGCAAGATTTGAAAGTGACATTCAAGTGACATTCAAGTGAAGTTAAATAAAAGCGTGTAAAAAAAAAGCAGATGGCGGCGATGAATAAGGCACACATTGAGGAAACCTGCTGAAAGCGTTACTCGGCAATTCTTATTCTGGAGACCCCAATGATGAGAAAATTAGAGGTTCACCGAAAAACACATGGAGACGAGAGCCAAAGACTGAAAACGAAAATGAAGAGGAAATGCCCTGAGCTGATAGCACGCGACGGGAGGACTTGGCACGTGTTTATTGAAGGCCTCTGCTCCTTGGGGAACTTAAGAATAACGAATGAAAGAATCAACACCAACAAAAAAGCGCTATTTCAGATACAGGAGAAAAGGAAGACACAAGAAACAAACGAGGTGCGTAAAAACACTCAAAACTACACAAGCCAGATAGTGAGACAGGAAATGAAAAACACTATGGAACACGCCACAGCACCACGAACAGACAAACAACGAAAAGGAATCCAGACAGTCAGCTAGAGGTCCTTTTTAGGACCAGTCCTTTTCAGGACTAACAACCGGCTAGCATCGAAGAACCTAACGCACAATATACCCCAATTATAACCAATTTTCAGGTTGAACAGGGTATTACAGCAACATAGTCGACGAACGAACGAACGAACGATCAATACCATGATCTCATTCTTCTACTTACTTTCCTTCCAGAGTTAAACGACGATGCACATCTACAACAACTGATCGGTCTTTCTGGGTATACTTCCAGAGTTAAACGACGATGCACATCTACAACACAACAACTGATCGGTCTGTCAGGGTATACTTCCGGAGTTAAACGACGATGCACATCTACAACAACTGATCGGTCTTTCTGGGTATACTTCCGTAGCTCAGATTTCCAAAATATTCTTCTTGTACACTTCTAGCCTTTCTTTACAACCCTTGTAAGTATATCTTTGTCACTCGATTCCACCCAAATTCCCCCTCCCCCCCCCCTGTTTTCCCCACATACTTACCATCTTTTCTTATCTAATATGCATGTCCGTTATGAGACCATCTTCTCCTCCAAACCATTGGTCGATGTCGTAAATTTATTTTGAGAGAAAGAGTCTTGTAAATAGGGATCCCGTTTAGAGTGGAGATGGAGAATGATGGTGAAATCTCAGTGATAGAAAAGGGTTAGAAAGTAAATAGTTGTTTCACAGAGTGCTGGGGAGAGTAAGGACAGACCTTTTTACGACAATCTGTTTCTCTCAATCTACTCCTTAAACTCTCCTGGCTAAAGGATTATTTGCCAGTTTCCAAACACACATGCGCTCACACCAATTTGGTGCTTCAAACACACGGACGTTACGTGAATACAGACTATATTAAACAGATATGGGTAAATTGGGCTTGGGCATTCCAACACAGTACTAAATAAGTTTTACGGTTTTATTTATCATTAAAAAATCAGTCACGACATGTATCATTTGTTTACAAGCAAAATATCATAGGTACAGAAAATACAAATAACAAGGTGGGGAGGGGTTTATGAAGAGTGGTATCCACTACGCTCTTCCCTCTTGAAATAGACAGAGATAAACCCAGCCCAAAGATAGGTAACTATCAGAAAATAGATGATGTAACCCAACAGTAACCTTAATTACTCTGAAAAGAGGTGTTACAATATTATGTATGGGTAGAAGAAAAAATCATGTTATTTCTCAATTGTTCTTCGCTTTACTAAGCAAATGAAAGGAAGGGGGGAGGGTAAACAGAGTTAACCAAAAAAAATCCCATTTAAAGGAACACTGTAGGGAATACAGTAACAGTATTTACCAGGTAGGTAAATTAGCAAATAGTTTGCAACAATAAATCTCCTGTCATTCACACACGCTCTTGATGGCCATCACACATGTGTTCACACACACTTACCGATCGTAGAACCTGGCACTCCATAGAAATACAAAAAAAAAAAATCAATTAAACAATCGTCGTAGGTCTTCTGTGTCCAGCCCCAGATTATCAGGTTTATGTGATAGTACAGTCCCGAAATAGCTGGAAGGTGAAGCTGATTGTTCTGGTTTTTTGTTATGTTAAAGGAAAAGTTCTACTGGATGGCACAATCTTAGATTCAGGTGGTGAATATGGTTTGGTCTCATTGATTTCGCCGCTGGTGGTAAAAATCCTTAATGCGTGATGATAACAACTGACCGGTAAGGGATGGTTTACTTCGAGGGTTTTAAAATCCAATGAAGAAAATATGCACAGTCAGTGTTCGGAAGATTTCTATTTTTTTTCGTAATAGAGCAGTAAAGTAATGCAAATAAGCGCTGGCAATGTTCTTCTCCAGTTAAATCTTAATTTAATTGATGAGGTGATAAATTGTACTTGGGGGGGGGGGGGGCTTTATTTCTGGTAACGTTAGATAGCGGAATAACAACAGGATCGCCACAAGGTTAAAATTTAAACCAGTCTCATCAAATTTTGGAGGGTTTTAAGAACTGAGTCTGCAGGACTCTGATACAATGTTTATGCTTTGCTTTGCTGGGACGCAAAGGTTATATGAAAGATAGAAAACATGTAATTCATACCGAAAAATCAAATAACATTCTAAAGCGCGATAAATTTACCGTTAAGAATATTATATGCACTTGCGTATTTAATTATGTATTTAAGAAAACACTTCGCGAGTTTAATGATTAAAACACACATATATATCTAGAACTTAACTCAATTAGTTAGTTAAAAATTCCTTCGCGACTTTTAAAGTTAATTTAAGCCTTTTAAGCTGTCGTAAATTTCTTGAGATGATTCTGAGAATCAGTGGTCCCGTTACAGAGTGAAGTATGATAGTGAAGGCTCTGTGAAAGATAAGGATTTAGATAAAAGGTAGTTGATTTACAAGTGATGGAATAGACTAAGGAAAGTTTCTTATACGACAATCTTTGTTTATCTCAAAGACTCCTACAGCTCTACTGGACATCCAATTAATTGCCATTTTCCATACACTCAAGTGCACGCACCAATTTGGTGTTTCAAACACTCCGACACAACGTAAATACAAACTACAGATAAACAGTTAGGGGTGATTTTGGGCCTGGACCTTCCAACACACGACAAAAGTTTAGTATGTTTATTATCATAAAATCAACTCACTACATATATATCAGTTCACAGGTAAAAATCATATGTTTACAGAAGTTACAAATACGAGTTGTGGGGGAGGGGGGTGTTGTTTAGGAGGAGTATCCAATAATCCCTTCTCGCTTGTATTAATAAGATAGACCCGGTCCCAAAAGACAGGGGGGGCGGGGGGTGATGATGATCAGAGATAGGTAATTTAACTCAACAGTAAATTCGTGACTCTGAAAATAGATGTTACACAGTTATGGAGAGGGGGGTAACAAATTTAATAAAATCCCACTTAAGAGAAATAACACGGTGAATACAGAGAACTTATTTACTAGGTGAACAACTTATAAGCGGTTAAACAAATAGATCTCCCTTCATTCATGCACGCTCAGTTGGCCAACGACTGTCGCACACACAGACTTACAGAATCTTGGATTCTGACCCTTCATAGGAATTACACAATAAACAGCACTAAACCTTGACTGGGGTAAATGTATTTTCTTCCATGTACAGCCCCAGATTTGCGAGTTGTTGAAGTTAACAAAGTGTCCCGAAATCGCTGGACGTTGAAGTCTAACGGTACTGTTTGTTTATTTGATAAAGTTCCTAAGGAATGGCACAGGCACTTTGCTAGGTGTGATGGATGGAGTGGTTCCAAAGATTCGCACAGCTGGTGGTGATAACTTTCTTTTTGGCGTAATGTCACAGACTAAACACTGAGGTATATTTTCTTCAGGGGTTTGTAAAATCCAATGCAAAAAAACTTGACAGAAAGTGTTCAGGTAAATCTATGTTCTTTCTCACAATTTGAGTAGTAAGTAAAATGATTTCCACTGGCCAATGTTCTCCACTTTAACTTTAAAGAAAGCTTTATGAATTAGGAGTTTACAATAGTCTTTGGGTGTGCTTTGTTTCTGATAACTTCAGATAGCTGAATCTCCCAGGATCGCCACAAAGATTAAATTGTAAAAATGTTTATAAGTCGTTGGCAGGACTCTGTGTATAATTAATTGCTGGGATGCTAGGTTTTGAATGATCATTCTGTGTAAAAGATAGAACATGAAATGCGATACAAATTATATTAAAATCTAACGCGCAATAAATTTACAGTTAGACTAATTTCGGCATTCGCGTCTACCATTAATAAATTCAAGAAAAGCTCCCCGCTTGTCTAATAGTAAACCACACATCTATCTATACAGAACTAAACTAAATGAATTAGTTTATAAATTCCTTCGCGACTGCAAAATTAATTTACGCGTCTATTGTATTAGGAAATTAACATATAGAGGTAACATTTAGTTTGCACTAGAACTTGAAAATGGGTTTATTTTAAGCATTTAAGCCTCTATTATCTTAGAAATAATGTAATAGATATCATTAACTCTTCAACTGGACCTTTTGAGATAGGTTTAATTTAATAGATTTAATTTAACCACAAAATCCAGTGAAATAAAATGAATGAATGAACTAGACCACTGATCACTTTAACAAATATATTATAAAGTTTAAGCACAGAACACTCCAATATAGCCGAAAGATCCCTGGGGAGTCTAGCAGGATTCAGCTATAAGCTAGTGATACTTTAAAAGCTCAGGTAAAACGAATGATAACGGCAGTTCCCAGAGGTCTGCATATATACTATTAGGAATGTAACTTAAAGGGGTCGTGTGAGAATTTCACACCTTTCTTCATCTTGAGGTAAAAATCGAAATTCTCGCCGTCGTGCTAACAGAGGCCGCTACTGGCTTCCTGGCTGTTAACCGCTGCGCTTCTTCCGTTTCCTCGGTCTTCCGAGCGTTGTGTGGTTCGCATCGAGGTGCGAAATTCCTGCGAGACGCTGCTTCTAAGGACCATCGTGCCCTAGATCTATGTCGCTCCTACGTTTGATTCTGGCCACTCCTTTTAGGCAGGTACGAACGAAAGGTCTAGCAGAATGCTTGCTTATAATCGCTCTAAATAGCTCTAGAGGTAACAGTGGGTGTGGCTTAACCTATCCTAAGACACTGCGGTCTTCAGAAGGCATGTCAGATAACAGTCTGCATATTTAATAGCCATTGCTTCAGTGAATGCTAATGAGCCCACGTGTAGACTCCCACGATGTTTTTGCGCATAGCTAATGAGCCAAGGTGGAAAAGGTTCGCTCTGGCGAAACAAAAAAAGTTGCAACAAATGTTCGGGGGGGGGGGGGCGGGGGCGGTATTGATGTTATGAAAAGCTAAAAGTCCCTTTAATCATCCATCAAATCAGGGAAAATTCATTTGTCAAACTAGACGTACGTCACATAAGCATCTATTATCTTTTGAAAATACTATAATAGATATATCATTAATTTTCAACTGGAAACTTTTGAGATAGGTTTAATTTAATAGATTTAAATCAACACAAAATCCAGTGAAATAAAATGAATGAACTAGACCACTGATCACTAGAAACTAATATATATTTTACTGTTTAGCACAGATTAACTACACTCCAATATAGCCAAAAATCCAGAGGGGATTCTAGCAGGATTTAACTATAAGCTAGTGAATTTTAAAATGTCTGGCAACGAGTGATAAAATGACATTCTTCAGGGTTTCTATATATATGAAATGGAATGAAAGATTGGGGGGACATGTTAGAATCTAACACCTTTCTTGAACTTAGGGTAAAATCGAGATTCTAGCCGCCCGCTCCTCGTCCGGTTATCCAATTCTGTGGTCGCTTTGTCTTGCCGGTTCGTTCCGTATTTCGAGCGGTTTTTCTGGTTGACACAGAGATGTGAAATTCCTGCGAGAGACTAGCTTGGTTCGCTCTTAGATCCCTCAGTGTCTTTGATTGCATGCCGCTTCCTTCGTTTGATTTAGGCAACGCCTTTAAGGCAGGCGTACTGACCAAAGTAAGGAAAATAACTGCTCTTGATTGCTCTGGAGATAGACGTGGGCGTGGTTTAGCCTCTCCTTAAATCAATGCGATTCTCTGAATGCACGGAAGATAGCAGTCTACATATTAAGTACGGTAGCAAACGTGTTGACAATCTACGTGGAAAGGTTGCTTGCTAATGAGTCCACGTTTTCTGTGGTGCATTTCTCAGGAGTCCAGGTGGAGGAATTCCAGTTTGACGAAAAGTTACAACAATAATCGGGGGCACTGATGCTACGAGGTATCTACCATATCATCTAACTTCAGGGTCAGCTGAGTTTCATCGTCCGTCACAGTCGGTGCGTGCGTCGTCGTGGGAGGGGGCACAGAAATGTATAAACAATTTTGTTTTTAATTTAAATTTTTAAAGAACGATTGCATCCGGATTGTTTCTTTATTTAAAGTTCGATCTAATTTGATTTTATATTGATTTCATTTTATAAATACAGGCATTGTATAAAAAAATTATTGATGTGTCTGTATTATTCCTTTTTTTTTAAACATCGTACGTAAAACCCATTTGTAATTCAACATGTATTTTTTTCTAATAGTTTACCTGCAATAAGATTTTAAAAGCATTAATGTATAATACTTTTGGAAAAGTGATAGTGAATTTCACTTGCGGAAATTACAAGAGTGATGCAACTCAATAGTATGAAATTGAGTCTCGTAACAGTATAATACAGTACGGCATCTGGTGGGGGGAGGGGAGGGAGGGGGCGATATAGAGACCTCGCCCCACCTTGAAATATCTCTAGGGCCGGCTCTGTTCGTACCTCCCCTTTTGTCAAGGACGGGTACTCCTCTGACGTGACCATTATTTTAAGGTCAGGCAGCCACAACGCTTTACAGGTCGGGTCAACCAGCCCTGGGATGTGAGAATCTCTAACTCATTTCCTCGTTGAGGGTCCTAAAATCACAGCTAATTACAGCAAATTGTTGTAAAACCCGTTATCTGCAAGTCCCACCACCGCAGAGACCGCTGCTGTCGTCTGTCCAACTCCCACACCAATTTTGATGTCCAATTTTCTGTTCTTTCTTCATAGTGTTCTTTCTTTTCTTCCTTCCTTCATAGGTCGTTGTGGAGGTCTAGATTCTTGGTTCCTGGTTTCCCGTATTTATCGTGGTCAGAAAAAAAACATTAATAAAAAACAAAAAAACATTATAACCAAGCGGAACTAAAATGATGGCAAATGAAAAGCATCATACGCAACAACTCGTTACAAAGAGTCGACCCTAACAGTGGACTTTCTCTCAACACACTACACTCCCTCCCCCGCCCCGCCTATTTTTTTTTTTTTCAAATGAAGAAAGAAGATAACGTGAAGCCACAGGAATGACGTATCACAAAAGAATGTTAGGAACCTCAATTACATCTATTAAAAAAAAATACTAATAATGAAAACATGAAAAAGGACAATGTGCAAAGAAAATTTATTTAATGTTGCAGAATGGTGGTGTCCACTTTGACTGGGCATGTCAGAATGATTCGGAAAGAAGATGAAAGGACATGGTATGAAACCGTTAGAAAAAAAACTTGGAATACTTCTTTGTTTGAAGAATGCAGAGGTCAGGCTGACAGACATATGTCATGAAGTTGCCGGGGAGGGGGTCTCTTAAGCAAAGAAAGACTAGATTTACTGTTCCCCCAGGCAAGCAAGCTGTAAAAGGCGACTAAGATGAGGTTGTTCAAAGGTTGGCAGCCTTATCATGTCAAACAAAAAGCTACAGACACCACTGCTACCAGAGCACGGGGTATTTGACGCATGCGTTCTGGAAAGGGGCCGGATGTAGTGTTGGTATCATGGTCTATAGGGAGCAAATGGTAAACGAGAAAGAGATGAGAGACCAGTCGTGGGTAGTCGATACATGCTGGATAGTCCTTACATCAGTGCTACAGTTACATTCATTGGTAGTTCCTTTCTTCAGCTTATTGAACAGATGGTATCTCAGTATGTTGTGGCCTGTGCTCAGTCTGAAGCTTGTTACTTGTTTTCTTTTATTGAGCTGGTCATAGGCATCGTTTATCTGCTGGCCTGGTTGTTTTACCTATAGGTTTTTCATGTATCTTCTTCTTCTTCTTCTTCGTTCGCCCTGAAAAGGACGGTGGTTGCGTTGTGTCTGTTTACAACGTAGCTGCGATATCTGCACCTTTCGGTCGACACATCCGACTTCTGCACGGCATTTTTTAGGACCGGGTTTGCCTTCCCATTTCGATCCACACTCGCTCAGCCAGCCTGCACAGCTGCAGACTGTATCCAGGACCACCACGTGGAGGTGGAGTGCGGTCTTGACCAGCTCTGGTTCGCTGGTCCTGACGCAGGCAGTCAAGCTATGAGTCGCTGACTGCGGTCTCTATTGCTGCGTCTTGAGGTCCCATGTATCTGATCTTGATAAATCTCTTAAGTGATAAATCTTGATAAATCTGATTAAGTGGAGCAACGGTAATCGCATGCTAATAAATATCATTAAAACGAAATGCATGTTAACATCCACTAGACAAAAATTACAAAATTCAGAGAAAACAACACACTTCAAGATCCTACATTGGTACCTTACACTAATTCAAAACGTTAATGAACATAAAAATCTAGGTATAAAATGCGTTGACCATCCATCTAAACTGGAACTCACATGTACATGCACTGACCAAGCAAACGGCACAGAAAGTTTACCAGTTAGCTAAAATCAAACATTTCCTAGATGAAGATGCACGACAATTGTTCTATATATCTCACATACAAGCAAACCTTGACTATTGCTCCACAATCTGGGATGGTTGCTCAATGTCCAACACAAAGAGACTCCGTTCACTACAAAAGCGTGCAGTGCGTCTAGTCTCTGACAACTGCCTAACTCAGTGTGTAGATTTCTATAAAAACCTCAGAATACTGCCCTTAAGAAAGCACCTTCTGTTTAAAACAAAGCTAAATTTGTTCACATAATCCTGTCCCACACAATGCTCCACACATATCTGTGGCCAATGTTCAATTACAATGAAAGACGCAGTCTACGCTTTAACAGATTGCAAGTGCCCAAGCCTAGGCTTGACTTATTCAAGAAACGCTTAGCGTACTCTGCTGCTCATCTTTGGAATTGTCTTCCACATAACTTAAGAAACAACCTCAGTCCCTATTCATACAATCATAGACTTTTTGAATACTTTCTGAATTCTGATTACATGCCCCCCTAATCGGATTATCTTTTCTTATAACATCAACTGTAGGTTCTAATGACGATGTTTGTACTTTTCAACATATGTTATGTCATGCTTATAAGTAATTAATATTAATATGAGTGTGCTATATTATTATTTTACTTTACGTTGAATTTCTTGAAATTGATATGTAACATGCATATGAGAATAAATGAATTCAGTATGAAAGGTGAGCGAAAGGAAGGGCAGAATGTTAGACGGGCCTGCGTGCCCAATTCTCAACCCTTTGAAAATAAAGTTCGTTCGTTCGTTCGTTCGTTCTTGGACTCTACCTATATTACACTTGTGCTAATTTGAGGCAGCTTTCCATCCTCCTTTGCAAGCCATCAGCCTTTTAATTCCTGGGGATATTGTAATGAGAAAGGACTCATTGTATCACAGTCCTTTAATTTGTCGACATAGTTTGTAGAGTGCTGAGCTTGTAGAGTGCTGTTCTTAGAACATCATTAGATTAGTGTTTCTTGAGCTCCCTGGGTGATACTATTGCTGAAAAAATACTGCTTGTATTTCAGTGCTTTCGTCTGTCATTAGGACTGCTACTGCAGGTTTCAGATCTTTCGTCTACCCCACCGTTTTGAGTTCCTGTAGCTACTGATTCATTTTGCGAATTCATGAATTGCCTGTGTAGTGTTGCTCTATATAGTATTTTAATGGTTATGGTAATTCATTTGTGCTTCAGTATGGACATTCTTTTTCCAAATTCCAGAAATGTTCTCTGTTCTTCTCGGAGAAATGTATTTTTCTAAAGATATGGAATTTAAAATCAGACTGGATGGGCTTAGCAGCTGTTTCAATGTTCATGGGATCTGCACTATCGTTTGTTTTTCTTGATTCAACGTAACTTCTTCGCTTGATTTCCCAGTCCATTTATTGTCAGGTACATTTGATAAGACAGAAGTCATGACACTGAGTGTGGGAAATTCTGAGCCCATAACAATAAGGAACCAGAAGCTGGAACAGAAGATACATTTACATACCTAGGATGTAAAGTAACGCCAAACAACGAAACAAGAAAAGATATCAACAACATTATGAATAAAGCGAGAACAGCCTTTGCTAGTCAAAACAACATCTGGAAGTCTTCCCAGTACCGCAAAAACACCAAATTAAGATTAAATGAGAGCTGTGTACTTTCTGTCCTTGTCTATAATGCACAATGCTGGTAAGTAACAGAGGATGAAACGACGAAATTGTCCTCTTTACTCACAATCTAGCTCAGGAAAATTCACCGTATCTTTTGGTCGAATACCATCACCAACCAAGAACTACTTACTTGGCGCTACCAAGAGGACATGCACACAATCATATCTGGCAGAAGCTGGAGTTGGGTTGGCCACGTCTTCAGAAGAGACCCTGATGCCATCACAAGAACAGCTGTGCTATGGATCCCTGAAGGAAAGAGAAAAAGAATCCGACAAAAACAACTTGGTGAAAAACTGTGGAAACCGTGATGCAAAGAATGATACCAGAGCTGGGGCACTGCACGAAGGATGACAGCCGACCAAGCAGTGTGGAATCAGTTGGTTGCTGCCCTACAAGACGCCACCAGGCGTGATGGCCACTGACTGCTTTGACAGTCGGCGGTTAAGGATAAAAGAAGAAGACATTTGTTAATATTTTAGTCTTCTGAATGTTTACATCTTGTTGCTGGGCCGTGCCATCCCCTTTGCCCTCTATTGGTTCTGATCATGTAATGTTTTTAATTTTTTTTTTTTTTGCGGCTTTGTCTTAGTGCTCCTTGTAATGATTCTCATGGCTTGATTTTGGAGTCTGCTCCAAATCAAAATTTGATTTGGCTGTTGTTGCCCATGCTGTAATACCATATTCTAGGAGTGATCTCACGAGCAGAGTGTAGAGGTCATTAGTATATTAATATCTGATCTCGAGCTCTACTGGAGGTGTTTCAAAATATCGTTTCTTAGCCAGGTTTTTTCTAAAGCTGGACTTTATAGGCCTATCAGCGACCACAGGAATTAACGAAGTAGGTTTCTACCAAAGGTAGATTTTTTGTCATTTAGCACTAGTTTTAATGCTTCGTAGTTTGTTTGAAAGGAAGAATACTGTATACAGTACATTATTTTTTTTTCCTTTGTTCAGCAATGTTATTGACCACTTCTATAATGAAGATACGACCTGCAGCATCCAAGTCCTAGCTGTGGTGACATAATCTTCAAAGGTTCGCTAGTTACGGTAATTCGAGAACAGAAAATGATGAGGCACGTTTGAGTGATATTTTCCGTTATGTATTTTGTTGTATAAACAGTGTAGGTGAAAGGATTCCCCTTGTTAGACACGCTGGTTCATGATTATTGTTGTACTACTTGTGTCCTGTTACTTGTATTCTGGCCGTTCTGTTGTCCAGGTACTGGGTGATCCATTTGCACATTTTCCTGCATACGCCATTTCCAAGCAGTATGACTCAACCCATCTTTTCATTCTTTATCGAACGCTTGTCGAGCTTCACTCACCTCACCAGCGTGCGGTTTTTTTTTTCCTAGGAAGACATCTTCATTTTCCCTAGTTTTACATGTTATCTGATCTGCGGCTGATCAGTATTGTCCGAATTCTCGCTGTGGGATTAGCAGGTGTGTTTTTACCCCTGCTAGGCGCCATATCAGTCTGCAATCACGAGTTTCATCAGTTTTCATACACACCTAAGTAGGCTGAGGGCGCTGTAGTCATTTACATCTGTCAGATCTTGATCTTTCTTGGGAATTGGTTCCAAGGTTGCGTTCTTTCAGCTCTCATATGCAATGCCTTAAAGAACAATACGAAGGTAGTTTAGTATTACCAGATGTTTTTGTTCTCGCTTGTGTGTTCATTATCTATTATCTATTATCATTTCATTTGTTTGTCTCTCCTTCCTTGGCGATTTATTTTTGGTTGTTCACCTTATTACCTATTTGTTAAGTCATATTTTAATTAAGGGGAGTTAAGTGTTAAAGACATGTATGTACAGGTCGGATTTTGTACACGCTAGTAAACACGCTCTGTGTGTTGAGAGATTTTTCTTAGTCGGGGGGCTGTATGCTCAGTAATTTTTGAACACAGCTCTACACAGCTGTTAGTTGGTTTTTTTAAAATATGATAGGAATCTGGTCGAATGTTCTATGGAATAGTTTTGGGGGGAAAGGCGGATGAATTCTGCTCACATCTCAAGCTGCGAGTTCGCGCTTTAATGAATTGTACTGAGCTGTTTTTAGCAGCTGATTTTTCGTGACAGTACTTTGCTGGCAGAGCTTGAAAATGGACGCTTTACCATTTTTGCTAGTGTGTTCCAGCATACATTCTTTTTTCGAAAAGGAATATTTGATAATTAGAGAATGCATGTAATAGTAGATTGAGAGAGAATATATTCATGTTGATTCTAAGCCAGGGATATTACGGCTTACTTATTATGTACTGTGCATTTAACTGAAGAGAGAGAGAGAGAGAGAGAGAGAGAGAGAGTATATATTCATATTGATTCTAAGCCAGGGATATTACGGCTTACCTATTATGTACTGTGCATTTAACTGAAGATAGAGAGAGTATATATATTCATATTGATTCTAAGCCAGGGATATTACGGCTTACTTATTATGTACTGTGCATTCAACTGAAGATAGAGAGAGTATATATTTCATACTGATTCTAAGCCAGGGATATTGCGGCTTACTTACTTATGTACGGTAGATGCTAGTGAAGCTTGAGAGATTTTGCACCTGTTATTTAAAGCCTTGGATAACGGCTTGCTATATACGGTTTATGCTGTATACGTATCTGTTGAACTGCTGATGTGAAATGTCGACGCATGATGTCTGCGTGAGTCTATCGTTAATAAACGTTGAAAATGGTAATCTAGTTCCACCACTTCCTGACTCCTGCGTGTTGCTGTAGTGCATGAGTGCAGTAGATGTGTAGCCAAGAACCTATACACATTCGCGTATACATATGTGCACATCTGTCGGCCACCCGTAAGCCCGACACATGCTGATTGCCTTCATCAGCAAAAGTTAATAATAACATTTATCTTCTTCTTGAACCCCTGTGACGTACGTATAGTATGAAAAGTGAAGTCCCTGAATTGTTAGATGATATGGTAGGTCCCTCGAATTACATCGCAGCCCCTGGATGTGGGTGTAACACAATAGTCAACGTGGGTTCCCCACGTTTTCTCATTAGTATGTACTATAGCAGAGTGGATTTTTCACCACGTTTGCTCATTCATATGTAGACATTTATCATGCGAGTATCCAGGAGTTTCGGTTTGCCTTAGGGGAGGTTAAGCCACACCTACTGCCAATCGCTAGAGCGATTTAAAGCAAGCATTTCCCCACACCTTTCTGGCACCCCGCCTAGTAGGAGTTGCCAAAGCTTATCGGCAGAGCGGCAAACGATCAAAAGCAGTAGTGGTCCCAGAACAGACGAAGCAGGGTTCTCGCCAGCATTTCACATCCTCATGCGGAACGGGAGAGACGGACGAGGACATTTCACATCCCAGGGTGAACCACAGAATCGAACGGGGACTAGCGGCGTAGAATCTCGAATTTTCCCTGAGTTCTTAAAAGGTGTGACATTTTCACGAGTCCCCCCGATCTTTCATTTCATTTAATATAAATAAAGACCTCTGAAAAATGCATTTTATCATTCGTTTGCCAGAGATTTAAAGAAACACTAGCGTATAGTTGAATCCTGCTAGATTCCATCTAAAGTGTTGGCTATATTGGAGTGATTCTTTTCTGTGCACGGTATAATATATTTGTTAAAGTGATCAGTGGTCTAGTGCTTTCATTTTATTTCACTGGATTGTGTGTTAATTTAAATCTATTAAATTATACCCATTTCAAAGTTCCAGTGTAAACTAAATGAAATATCTATAAGTTATTTCCCAATACAATAGATGCTTAAATTAATTTTGAAGCCGTTAAGGGATTTTTAACTATTTAATACAGTTTAGTTCTGTATATATAGATGTGTGTTTTTAACTATTAGACTCGCGGGGAGTTTTTCTTGAATTTATATAATCAAAGACGCGAGTGTATAAAATAGTTTTAACTGTAAATTTATCACGCGCCAGAATATGATTAATATTGGAAATTATGTTGTCATGTTTTTCTATCTTTTCCTATAGAATGATCATACAACCTTTGCGTCCCAGCAATAAATTATATAGAGTCTTCCAGACTCAGTTCTTAAACCTCCAGAACATTTGATAAAACATTTGTAAATTTAATCTTGTGGCGATCTTTGTTTGGGATCCCGCTGCCTGAATTTATCAGAAAGAAAGCAACCCCAAGTACATACAAATAATACTCATCAAACAAATTAAAGTCTGTAAAGATTAACTGGAGAAGAACTTTGCCAGAGCTATATTTATATTATTATTCCTGTTCTACTGTGGGAAAAGAAATATCATTTAAGAACACTGACAGTTTTTCGTCATCACGCTAGAGAAGTTTTTCTACCACCAGCAGTAAAAATACATGAGACCACACCGATCTCACCCCCCTATCTGTGACTGTGGCATCCCTTAGAAACTTTACCTAAAACCAACAGAAACACGAATGCTTCATCGTCCAGCGATTACGAGACTATTTGCTACAAGCCAAACTCGCTAATCTGGGGCTGGAATTCGAAGAAAAAAAAAAGACAATTCCATTTGTCGAGTGTTTAATTGCTGTAGTAAATTTTTCTATGGATTGCTAGATTCCACAATCGGTAAGTGTGTGTGAGAAACTGAGTGTTGGCCATCACGAGCGTGCATGAATGAAAGATTTATTTTGTAAACCTTATAATTGGTTCTACCTGGTAATATTTTTTACCGTATTCATTGTATTTGCTCTTTTAAGTGGAATTTCTAAACTTTGGTTATTTCCCCTCCCTTAACTCTGCTTAGTCAAGGGAAAACATTGTTTGAGAAAAATAATAGGACCTGTTTCCTACCCCCCATACTTAATATTGTAACACTTCTTATCAGAGTAATAAATTTACTGTTGGGTTAAATTATCTATCTCTGATAACCCCTCCCTCCCCCCGTCTTTTGGACTGGGTCTTTCGTTGTTAATACAAGCGGGAAGGGCAGATTGGATACTCTGCATAACTGTAACGCTTCCACGTACGATAGTAAAAGCCTACAGCATCATACACGCGTTTCTAAAAATAAAACTAGTACTGTGTTTCTTAGAAAACCTTGCGATACGCAAATTGCTTAATGACCTAGATATAATACTACATTAATGTCATTATAACACACTACGTTAACCTAAAAAGTGAACGCCAATCAAACGCGAAAGGCATGAAGACCTGATTTTTTTCAAATAAACAGTAATAAAAAACACTACCAATACAAGGTTAGGTTTTGAAAACATGTTTAATGCTTATTAGGAAACATGACACAGTATTATTTTACGTCTGAAATCCTGACTTTATACTGACAAAACAGTCGAAAAGGCAGAACAGGTGGCGGTTCGAAAAATAAAAAAATAAAAAACAAATACACGACTATCCTAGAATAATACATACTTTGAACGAAGCCACTTAGCCCCATTAAACTTATATATTTGTGTGCCTTAGGACTTGCTGACAAAGAATATGTTATGTGTTACGCAAATAGTCTAGTACTTAATAGATCATAGCCAAAATACTATAGTGAGGTTGTCTGACAGCACAAGATCATATTTGCTCATAATGGCATATGTTTGAAACACTGCTTTAGGGGAAATGAGGCCAACAAGTTATATACGACTTGATTGGCTGTAGTAATATGTAAGGCGAAACATTATTAGTTGAACTGCAAATACTATTATTGTAGCTAATGGCAACGTGAGGAAAGGTAACAATTTTTCAAAGGCTCTTGTAAACATGGTCTTATTGGTTAGAACCTTCGATATAGTCAATTAGAAGCGTCAGTTCAGGGCCAGTTTTGAAATACATTTTGTGAGAAGCAAGTGCGTTGAGAGCAAGCTAATATTTTTCTAAATAAAAGCCTGGGATAAGGCAGATCGAAATTGTGCCAAAATTCATCGCCAGTCAACGTTACTTGTGTATATTTCCTTGAATTGTGGTAAGCTAGACATATTTCCTATATATATCTATATATTATATGAAAATTGAATATGAAATGATAAATTGTGTCTGTATGTGTGTGGTTCAGTAGCAAACAGAAGGCAAAGCCTAGATATTGCTCCACCATGTAAAAGCTTGTCAGAGAGGAGTATAACTGCATAGGCATATATGGGATTGCCAAATAGTAACATGACACCTATCCTACTATATATAGAAGGAATTAACGCTGGAATTGCAGAGGCGTTGTAACCATTAGGGAGAGGAATACTGGGGTATATTGTCACATGAGAAGAGCAGTTGGCCTACAGCGCTGAACTCTGTGTTTGTAATGTCCTGTACTTCAGTGTGGAAATAGATTATATATATTATTTCTGAAGAAGGAGGTACAACCTTCTTATTTCAGGGACCGTGGTACTGAAGTATTAGAGCAGCACCTGGTCTGAGTTTTGCTGGATCCAGAGGGCTGGCAGCAGACTCCCTGTCCAATATATCGACCAGTGGGGTATTTCAAGATAACTGAGAAGCAAGCGAGCAGAGGAGATAGTTTTCCTGCCGCCGACATCTAAGTTAAGATTTCATCAGCCAGAGCAGCTCACCCCTATATAACCCACTCTAAAATTGACTGTAATAATAAATCAAGAGGGACAGTATTGTTTTTACAAAATAAAAGAACTGTGAACCCTTCAATATTATTTCCACCAGTAACAAACACATGAAGTCGTGATGACAAACAACAATTTAGCTTCAAAAGCCAGTATTACCTCATAGTACTAGATCACAGCACTACACACATATTGTAATAATATTATATGTCAGGACAAAGATCCTTTGTATAAATTTTGTACATACATATTGTGTTTACATTTAGTTGTGATTCCTGATTCACTCTGTAGTTGGATCAGGATATCTATTATTGAAGAAACTAATACATAATTCAAACGTTAACACTTGACTTATTTAAGCTAGTCTTCTAGAGTGTTATATGTATGTGCTTGTCATAGTGTGGTACAGTGTTGTGAATCTTAAATAAAGTATTTATCTGTATGTTGTTGTTGTGAACTTACACTTCATCACTATCATAACCCTAGACATTCAACGTAGTCATCACAATATTCCAGAATAAGTCTGATTGAGGTCTAAATGTGGTAGCAAAGTAAGGTCATCTGTAACACACCACACTTAGTAGATACAGATACCTTCACAGCTGATCTCAGTCAGTACACTAAGTCCCCTATAAATATTTATATAATCCCAACTTACCACAGTAATCTGATAAATGTTGTGATTTTGATTTAATGATAAATAAACATCATAAAACTTTGTAGTACTGTGTTGGAAGACCCAAGCCCAAATTACCCATATTTGTTTACCATAGTCTGTATTCACGTGACGTCTGTATGTTGAAGCACCAAATTGGTGTGAGCGCATGTGTGTTTGGAAACTGGCAACTAATTGTTTTAGCCAGAAGAGTTTAAGGAGTAGATTGAGAAAACAGA
Source organism: Oreohelix idahoensis (assembly GCA_024509875.1). NCBI lineage: Eukaryota > Metazoa > Mollusca > Gastropoda > Stylommatophora > Oreohelicidae > Oreohelix > Oreohelix idahoensis. The sequence continues at coordinate 20,014 of JAMPIV010001231.1, read as the reverse complement.
TTGACGTAAAAGAGACTGTCCTTTACTCTTTCCAGCACCTTCGTGAATCTACTACCTATTTCTAAACCCTTATTATCACAGAGCCTTCACCATCATTCTTCACTCTAAACGGGACCACTATTTCAAGAATTATCTCAAATAAATTTACGACAACCCCCCATTATCACTTTAACTGTGGTGGTTTCCAGTGATTCGGGGTATCATATCAACTGCAGCAGTAGTTTGCTACACAAGTTCAACATGTCAAGTCAAGGTTTGCAGAGTTTCCAGTTCTTGTTCCATGTACAAGTTTCCAGTAGATGTCATACAGTATCAAGAACCTGAGAGTGAGAGGTGACTAATTCAAGTACCTTTCAACGGTGGATTTTCCTTTCTTCAGACTGTGTGTGACCCATCATCTTGGCAGGAAGGCTCGGGATTTTCCTTTTTTGAAGATAAGTGGCTGTTTTGTATGTGTAAACTGTACCACTTTATATGTTGACAGGCCTTCCTATGTTATGCATTACTCCTTCGTTTAAATGTTCTATGTTCCATATTTATGCGGGTTTGGTTGGGTGGAGACTTACGTTCGGATATATCCCAGTTCACCCAGGGCCGACGTAAGCGTTCTGTAGGGACATTCTTGCGGATTTCCCGCGAACTTTTTGCTGACGTATTTCAGTCCACTGTGTTTGGTAATCTGTGATATCAGTGTTTAGGTGTGACGAAACGTCTCAGTGTTTTGTTGTCATTAAATTTTTCTCTGTACCTTAGTTTTTTTTATTAATTTGTTTGTGAGTGTCTTTCTCCCCTTCCTATCTTTTATTTCTATACAGATTTTTCGTTTATACACGGTGTTGTCGCTTGTATTGTTATACTTTTCGCAGTGTCATTGCACTCTTTGCAATATTTTTTTCTTTGGTTTTGCTTTCAGGTTTAGTTGATTCTGCTAACGTGGTCATTTGTGCTTTATATCTTGTCTTTGTTAGTCTTGTTGGTATTGTCTATTTTGTCATGCACTGTCAATATTACAAGGCATGATATATATAGGTCATTAATTACATTATTTATAGTAAAAGGTAATTGTACAAGTTCTTAAGCAAAGACTTGTCACCCACTGAGTTGGGATAGAGTGAGTTTCTCCTGGATATTTACATTACTTACATATCTTGTAACATACAGCAGAATGTCTAGTTTGGATTATTTCATTACACAAGGGAAATCCCTTGGTATGACTACTGAGGAGGTAAAAGAATTCGCACTTGTCGAATATGCCAAGGTGCAGAAGTCAGAAGAAAAGAAACATAAAATGGAGGCTGAAGATAGAAGATTGCAAATGCAAATAGAAGAGAAAAAAAATTCAACAGCAAATGGAAATGGAAAAACAGAAAATGGAAGCTGAAAAACAGAAATTAGAGGCTGAGGATAGGAGATTGCAGATGCAGGCAGAAGAGAGAAAATTGCAAATGCAAATGGAAGAGAGAAAACTTCAGACGCAGGCTGAAAAAAACGTTAGACTCCACGAGCAAAAGTTGTTAGCTATGGAGCTGGAGAAAATGAAGGTAGTGAATGCGATTAATACACAGAGTGCGACGGACAATCAAACAGCTTCTAATAAGGCAAATAATCATTCTTATAGACCCAAATTGTCTAAATTTAATCCTACCTCTGACGATATTTCATTTTACCTAAAAAGATTTGAACTTTCACGTGAATCTCAGAAAATAGACAAGTCGGAATATTGTGCACGACTTATGGACCTACTTACGGGTGATGCAATGAATGTTGTAAGTAGATTGGAGGGGCCTGACAAAAATAACTATGATACGGCCAGGGCTGAATTATTGAAGAAATACCAACTTGACGAAGACGGTTATCGTCTGCGCTTTACGACTCTGTTACCGGAGACTGGGGTAGATTTTTCAGACTTCATAGCAAATATACGTCTAACGTTTTCACGTTGGATTGAACTTTCTAAAACAGAACACACATATGAAGCCGTTATGGACTTATTGCTTCGCGACAAAGTCATGTCGTCTGTGAATGAGTCTTTTCTTTCCTTCTTACATGAGCGAAAGCCTACAAACGTGAAAGATATGGAACAATACTGTTGCCAATACGTCACTGCACACCCAAATGTGACTGTTGGCCATTCTCAGGTCAGAGAAGGTTTACCCGTGGCTTCAGCAATACCACATGGTCCTAATTTGCGACGTAGATCTCAAAGTGCTGAGCACATTTTGGTAGGAGAGATAATCGTAATTTCGGACAGAACCAAGGGGGCCCATCACGTAGTGATTCTCCTTCTTCAAGGAATTGGAGACAATTTAACGGTCCTCAACATTTTGGTTCCAACAATTATGGAGAATTTGGAAGGGGTAACTACAATAGAGATTATCAACCCTACAATAATTTTTCGCGGAGACAACAAAATTCACCTAATAGACATTTTGACCAAAGGGGAAATAGTAATCGCAACTTTGCTAACTGGGGTTCAAATCAGAACAATAGTTTCAATAGAGCAAATAACAATGCTCCCAATAGAGATAATAGTCGTGATAGATCGCGATATGACGGTAGATCTCCAAATAATAGATCGCATCGCCATGCTAACTCTGCTCAACAAGAGCCCCAGGTTGTTAATGATCAAGGTAACAATAATAATAGTGTCTCTAATGCTACTACTTGCCCTGCTTTCGATTTCGAGAGAGCATCTCAGTGCCCGGATTGCACAACTTTGTTCCAACTACAGCTATAACTACCTTGAGTTGCGGTCATCCTCTTCCGACTACTCTTCCTGCCTTGTCTGCACACGACGGAAGAGGGTCTCTTACTCTACATAAGGGATTGGTGAATAATAATCCAGTCTCAGTACTTTTTGATTCCGTGTGACGTACGTCTAAGTATGACAAATGAATTTCCCTGACTCGATGGATGATAACAGAATATTGGCCTCTCATAACTTTAGAACCCCTGATCATCTGTTGTAACTTTTACCGACATGCAGCATTTCCACGAGAACCTTACACGCTGGATCATTAATATGTAGCCTGCTATCTTATGCGAACGTTTGAGATCGCATGGCCTTTGATGGGAGATTAAAATCACGCCCACAACCATTTCGGAGAACGATTTATAGCAATCTTTTCCTTAACGCCGGCCCAAAAGAGAACGGGCCACAGACTCACTCCTGTTTCTAGAGCAATAAACAGCAGATCATTTTCTTACCTGGCTGTCACCCCGCCTGGTGGGAGTTGCCAAAGCTCTCAGAACAGTGGCACCATCAAAGACAGACAGATCTCAGAATTCAATCGCGGCGGTACACGATCTAAAGAATCAGGGAACTCGAAGCTCACAGAGTTAGCTTCTCGGAAACTTTTCGCACCCTTATGCGAGCAGCCTGACCGGGGAAAACGAAGGAATCGCAGCGGTTAACACCACGGCGAGGTACCTCGAATTTTGCTCAACTTCAAGAAAGGTGCGAAAATCTAACACGCCCTATTCAAGTTACATTCGAGAAGTATAAATAGAGAACTCCGAAAAACTGCATTTTATCGTTCGCTCTGACAGAATCCTAGTTGCACTAGCATAGTCGGATTCCTGCTGGATTTCATCTACCTTCGTGACTATTGGAGTGTATTCTTTCTGTGCAGACGAACGATCATTCAACCTGCATCCCAGCAATTATTAATTATATACAGAGTTCTGCCAAACTCAGTTCGATAACTCCAGTTACATATGAACCTTTTTAAAGCTCAACTTGTGGCGACCTGTAATGGGCCCCGCTCCTCTGAATTTAACATAGAATAAAGCCATGCAAGAAAACACTTTAAAAATACTAGTTCATATAGAGTCCTTAAAGAAAACTGGAAGCAGAACATATTTTATTCATTGCCCTATTTGTGAAGAAAAAACATAGATCTACCTGAACGCTGTTTGTCAAGTATATTCAGTGGATTTTACAACCCCCCGAAGAAGAACTTACCTCAGTGTTTTTCTTAACTTGTGACATTACGGAAAAAGGAAGTTATCTCCACCAGCTGTGCCAATTTTAGGAACCACACCATACCTCACGCTTAGCCAAGTGCCTGTGCCTTTCTTTAGGAACTTTATCTAATAAACAAACAGTACCGTTAAACTTCAACGTCCAGCGATTTCGGGACACTTTGTTAACTTCAACAACCCGCTAATCTGGGGCTGTACACGGAAGAAAATACTTTTACCTAAGCCAAGGTTTAGTGCTGTTTTTTTTGTGATGTATTTCCTATGAAGTGCCAGAATTCACCTTTCGGTAAGTCTGCGTGTGTGTTTGTGGGGATGGCCAGCCCTAGTGTGTTTTTTGAATGAAAGGAGATTTATCTTTTCTTTACCCTTTTAATTAGTTCGACCTTGTACTAAGGTGCATTATATTCCTTGTACGGGATCTCTCCTAGCGGGATTGGGTAACTGTATTCATTCCCCCTCCCGTAAAATTTGTTGATTTAAAGGGAGGCAATTGAGAACCCTAGCTTTCCTCTACACCCCCCCCTTCTTCTGTAACCCCTTGCCTCAGAGTAATAAATTTACCAGTGGGTTAAATTGCCTATCTCTGATCCCCCCCCCCCCCCTTCTTGTCTTTGGGACCGGGTCTTGTCTGTTAGCAAAATATAAACGGGAAACGGTGGATGGGATATTTCTCCTCAAAACCCCCTCTTCCCTTATCATATTTGTATTCTGTAACCTTTGATTTTTGACTGTAAATGTACAATTATGTGTGAGTCCTTTACGATAATAAAGGTATTAATAATTATTTGTGTTGGTTGTCGGTTGGCCTAAAATTCCAAACATTTCCATCTGTGTAGGCTGTATTCATGTACGTTGAGCGACAGAATCACCAAATCGGTGAGCGCGCCTGAGCGACTGGAACTGACAAACAATTGTTTGTTCAGAAGAGAGATAGGAATAGTCTGTGAGAAAACAGATATTGTCGTAATAAGAGACTGTCCTTGCTCCTTCCCAGCGCTTGTGAATCTACTACCTCATTCACCTAAATCCTTATTCTCACAGAGCCTTCAATATCACTTTACACTCTAAAGGGACCAATATTCATCAGCACCCTCTCAGATAAAAATTACGACAATATATGGTTAGCTCGTTCGAAATTTTGAACCTAGTTAAAATAGAGTGTGGTTGATTGTCTTTGTGAAGTAGGGTATAATCTTTAAAAGTATTACTTCCCCTAGACCAAGCCGTTCAGTATTTGGGCCAACCACACAACAATTAAGACAGGATTGTTTTCCACATTAACAGGCAGTTAGTGAGCTAAGCTAAAGAAGATTTGTCACCTTTGTATTCTCTCGCAGAGGGAATTATAAACATTTTTGGTTATATAATTGCTGGGACTGCGTGATTGTTTTACAATCACTAAAGGTTATGAAGCGTTTGAGTTGAGCTAAGCTAAAGACGGATTGTTCTGATTTTTTAAAATTAAGTTAACTACGTCTCATCTCAAAAATTGTCTTCAGGGACGGAGTTTGTTGTTAGAGAATTAACATTTTCTGGGAAAAAATTTTTTTTTCCTTTTAAATTGTTTTAATATAAATCTTTCTCTACTGCTAGTAAGAGTAGATTCTTTTCTAGTGTAACTTCCCAATTTAATTGGCATAGTTGCTTGCGTTACGAGTCTTAAGTGACAATAATAGCGGCGATAAGTTAACACACGTGGTCATTAAGTACAATTTTTTTTTTACTTTAGTTTTTCTCGTAGCGGCTTTGAGTTTTTCCCCTTCTTGTTCCATCTTACTATTCTCTAGTCTTAGAAGCATCCAGTTCTTTGAAAATGGCAGAGAGAATTAGGATAAGATCCCTTTTGAGGCAAGAGGCCAAGGACTCAGGACTAGACACAGAAGCTGCGAATCTGTTTATCAACCAGGAACTGCAAAGGTATGACGCGGAGGAAGAGAGGGCAGAAGCTAGGAAGAAAGAAGCGGACGATCGTCAATTGGAGCAGAAGAAAATTGAGGCAGAGATGGACGTCCGCAGGGAAAGAGAGAGACAAGGAAAGACAGCATGAATTAGCGCTCAAGGCTTTAGAGAGTCGGAGTGCCTCTACTTCAAATAATGGAGAGCCGTCTTCGCCCCAGTCTCAAACAATGGATCTCTCCAGCACTCAGTCTGCCCAATTAACTGCGATGTCTTTTGTTTTAGAGTCTTTTCCTAGCCCTAACGAAAAAATTGACAGCTACCTAGAAAAATTCGAAAGGCTCGCAAATCTGTATGGGTTAGAGAGTACCCGCTGAGCACTTAAACTCTCGACGTCACTAAAAGCGAATGCTTATGACGTATACACAAAGCTGGGACCGAACCAACATGATTACGACATGCTTAAGAAGGCCTTGCTAGAGCGGTTCGAAATGACCGCCCGAAAATTTCTGCAAATGTTCAGAAACAGCCGAAAAGAGAGCACGGAAACATTCCCCTAATTCTCTTCACGTCTCACGGGCTATTTGACAAAGTGCACTGAATTATCTGACCTACCTCTTACATATGAGGGACTACTTGAACTTGTTCTTGTGGAACAGATAAAGGCAACTTTGTCAAACGAAACCCGTAGATTTTTGGCTGAACAGGGCGCAGTCAGGCTTGAGGACATACTCAATAAGGCCGAACGCTATACAAATGCAATGGCCGAACTTCCCAGCACTAAACGTAAACCCACAGATGAGCCATCTCGTAAACAAAATCTAGAGCAGTCATCCTATTCCTCTAATTCCTCTCAGAATTATAACCAACGAGAAAATAATACCCAGAGACCTCCCCAGGAAAAATCGAAATTCTACAAAACCCGATACCCCCCCAACAACAATTCTGATCAACCCACCAAGCCTACGTGGCAGCGCGGCCACCAAGGTCAAGGAAAAGGGAAGACCCCTACACCAGGAACGTCTGATCAGGGCAAACAAACCGGTTCAAACCGCGTTGGATGTTTGCATACAGCCTCGAAAGGTAGAATCAATGTCAGTGATTCTCAACCTGAGGGGGACCGACCCTCAACTCGAGGAACTGTAATTTTGAATGGTACCTCAACCACTTGTCTCTTTGACACTGGATTAAGTTTTAGTTGTATTGTTGCTAGACACCTAGTCAAACCAGGTAAGGAGACAGAGGAAACCGTCAAACTTAGTGGAGTTTTCAGGAGTGATGCACCCAGGACGCTTCCTATCGCACTGGTAGATATACACTCTGACTTTGTCAGAGGAGTTATAAAAGCGGCCATTATGGATGATCCTATCTACCCAGTTATCCTGGGATGTAGATATGTGTTTATTGGGAGACCAAAGGAGCCGATTGTGGCAGCGGTAACCACAAGAGGGCAAGCCAAGAAGGAGAGGGAGCCTGCGCAAAATTTGTTGCCGAACGAACTGAAGGAGGCGCAACAAAAGGACCCTACTCTAGAGATCTGCTTTAAAAAACTGCCCATGGCTAAGGACCCCAGACACAACGGAGACATCTTTTTTAAGGAGGGCGTATTGTATCGTAGAACGGGCAACCCGGACACGGGGAATAACCAGCTCCTAGTTCCGACGCAGTACCGAAGCCAGATCTTAGAGATGGGGCACTCTCTTCCCTTTAGCGGACATATGGGACAAAACGCCACTATTCAGCGAATAAAAACCCACTATTGGTGGCCAGGAATGAACTCTGACATTATCAGGTATGTGAAATCCTGCGCCCAGTGCCAACGGGTAGCACCCAAGCACTTGACACCCCCAGTACCCATGGGGCAAATGCCAATAGTAGGGACTCCATTTGAACGGGTTGCTGTCGACATCATTGGACCCCTGGAAAGGACTAAAAGAAAGCACAGGTTCATCCTGACTTTAGTCGACACTTGCACAATGTGGGCCGAAGCTGTACCGCTAACATGCATAAATTCCAAGCATGTTGCAGAAGCCCTCGTGCAAATCTTTACACGGTTGGGATTCCCTCAACAAGTTTTGACGGACAATGAATCCCACTTCCGTAGCCTGTTAATGGAGGAGATCTTTAAGATCTTGAGGGCCAAACATATCCACACAAGTCCCTACCATCCGGCCGGAAATGGGCTCGTGGAACGTTTTAATGGCAGCCTCACCACCATGTTACGTAAGCTGGGTCAGGAGAAACCGGAAGACTGGGACCTATACATATCGGCTGCCTTATTCGCCTACCGAGAGGTTCCCCAAGCGTCTACGGGATTCCCGCCTGCTACACTTTTATTTGGCAGACCTATAAAGGGGCCATTAGAAGCCTTACTTCGGTCCCTGACAGACCAAAAGGCTGACGAGACAGTCGTCTCTGCAAGCAAGTATGTATCTGAGCTCAAGGAAAGGCTAAAGCTAGGATGGGATCTAGCTACAACCAACCTTACGAAAGCCCGCGCTAAACATGCTAAAATATACAACAAAGCTGCAAAAGAGAGAGAGCTCCAACCAGGGGAGAAAGTTTTGTTGCTACTCCCAACCGGAAGCAATAAACTTCGCATCGGATGGCAAGGGCCTTTTACCGTCCTTAAAAAGATCTCACGTACTAATTACAAGATCTCCATTAAAGGAAAGGAGAAGGTCTTCCATATAAATCTGCTCAAGAAATATCTGGAAAGACCAGTGCCATCCTCCGAGCATCTCCTGGCTGTCGCCATAGCAAGGGAAGACGAGGAAGATGATGATGGTTGCATGGAGTACCCATTGCAACCCACAGAATCCTTTAAAGATGTCAAGTTCGGCGACAATCTCTCACCAGAACAACAAACAGAAACCAGGGCGCTACTACAGCAGTACAGTGCAGTCTTAACGGATGTACCTGGTCGAACAAATCTCATCGAATTTGACATGAAATTAACAAAAGAGACCCCTGTTCGAACCAGAGTATACCCCATTCCGTACGCCAAGGCTGATGCACTTCGCGGAGAAATAGACAAGCTGCGTCAGGCAGGAATTATCAGCGAGTCTACATCTTCTTACAGTTCGAGTGTAGTGCTGTTGCAGAAGCCCAATAAGGAAGTTCGGCTGTGTATTGATTACCGGTTGCTAAACGCTGTAACGGAATTCCAGCCTGAACCGCTCCAAACTGCTTCTGAGTTGTTCACCAAGCTCGGCAAGGCAACAATTTTCTCCAAGATTGACCTCAGTAAAGGTTATTATCAAATACCAGTCAAGGAGGAAGTTAAACCTTTGCTAGCTGTCAGCACTAATGAAGGACATTACACATTTAATGTGATGCCGTTCGGACTGCATAACGCACCAGGAGTGTTTATCAGGATGATGAGAAAGCTTTTAGAACCCTTGCAAAGTCCCCACATCCATAATTTCATGGACGACATCTTAATTGCATCGGAATCCTACGAAGAACATATTGCTACAGTCGCTATGCTCCTTAGGAGACTACAGGAAACTGGTCTCACAGCCAGACCTAGCAAATGTCTCATCGCATTTGAAAAGCTGGACTTCCTGGGGCACACTATTTCTCATGGCTGTAGTTGCCCTATTAAGAAGAACGTGGAAAAAATAGTGGCAGCAAAAAGACCCCGAAAAAAGAAAGACATCAGGTCATTCTTATCACTATGCGCTTACTATCAGAAATACATCCAAAACTTCAACGGACTGACAGCACCTCTGACTGACCTCACCAAGAAAGGTTGTCCTGATAAGGTCATGTGGAATCAAAAGTGCGAACATGCATACAGCACTTTGAAAGGACAGTTGTCGGCATACCCCATCCTAAGGCTACCTGACCTTAAGAAACCTTTCGTACTGAGAGTTGACGCGTCAGGTCAGGGGCATCGGGGTCAACATTGCTGCAAGCCGAGGACAGTGACCCGAACATGCTATTCCCAGTAGCTTACGGCAGTCGGAAACTGAATAAAGCGGAACGCAACTACAGTGTCGTTGAAAGAGAATGTCTCGCTCTGATTCATGGCATCAGACGCCATCATGAGTTTCTGTATGGTACTTCTTTCACGGTGCAAACAGACCATGCTCCACTAGCTTTCCTGGGTGCCAATAAGGAATTCAACGCAAGGATAATGCGTTGGGTCTTGCTATTGAGTGTTTATTCCTTCAAAGTGAAATATATTCCAGGAAACAGAATGTCGGAGCTGATTTCTTGAGTAGAAACTGGACCACGGAGGAAGAGGAGAAAATCGACGATGCCAATCATCCTAAAGCTACTGATCAGGGCAGCTTCATTGTCATAAATGAAACATGAAAAACGAGTTTCCATGTCTCAAAAGTGGGGACGATTGTGACGTACGTCTAAGTATGACAAATGAATTTCCCTGACTCGATGGATGATAACAGAATATTGGCCTCTCATAACTTTAGAACCCCTGATCATCTGTTGTAACTTTTACCGACATGGAGCATTTCCACGAGAACCTTACACGCTGGATCATTAATATGTAGCCTGCTATCTTATGCGAACGTTTGAGATCGCATGGCCTTTGATGGGAGATTAAAATCACGCCCACAACCATTTCGGAGAACGATTTATAGCAATCTTTTCCTTAACGCCGGCCAAAAAGAGAACGGGCCACAGACTCACTCCTGTTTCTAGAGCAATAAACAGCAGATCATTTTCTTACCTGGCTGTCACCCCGCCTGGTGGGAGTTGCCAAAGCTCTCAGAACAGTGGCACCATCAAAGACAGACAGATCTCAGAATTCAATCGTGGCGGTACAACGATCTAAAGAATCAGGAACTCGAAGCTCACAGAGTTAGCTTCTCGGAAACTTTTCGCACCCTTATGCGAGCAGCCTGACCGGGGAAAACGAAGGAATCGCAGCGGTTAACACCACGGCGAGGTACCTCGAATTTTGCTCAACTTCAAGAAAGGTGCGAAAATCTAACACGCCCTATTCAAGTTACATTCGAGAAGTATAAATATAGAACTCCGAAAAACTGCATTTTATCGTTCGCTCTGACAGAATCCTAGTTGCACTAGCATAGTCGGATTCCTGCTGGATTTCATCTACCTTCGTGACTATTGGAGTGTATTCTTTCTGTGCAGACGAACGATCATTCAACCTGCATCCCAGCAATTATTAATTATATACAGAGTTCTGCCAAACTCAGTTCGATAACTCCAGTTACATATGAACCTTTTTAAAGCTCAACTTGTGGCGACCTGTAAATGGCCCCGCTCCTCTGAATTTAACATAGAATAAAGCCACGCAAGAAAACACTTTAAAAATACTAGTTCATATAGAGCCCTTAAAGAAAACTGGAAGCAGAACATATTTTATTCATTGCCCTATTTGTGAAGAAAAAACATAGATCTACCTGAACGCTGTTTGTCAAGTATATTCAGTGGATTTTACAACCCCCCCCCCCCCCCCTACCCCCCCCCCGAAGAAGAACTTACCTCAGTGTTTTTCTTAATTTGTGACATTACGGAAAAAGGAAGTTATCTCCACCAGCTGTGCCAATTTTAGGAACCACACCATACCTCACGCTTAGCCAAGTGCCTGTGCCTTTCTTTAGGAACTTTATCTAATAAACAAACAGTACCGTTAAACTTCAACGTCCAGCGATTTCGGGACACTTTGTTAACTTCAACAACCCGCTAATCTGGGGCGGTACACGGAAGAAAATACTTTTACCTAAGCCAAGGTTTAGTGCTGTTTTTTTGTGATGTATTTCCTATGAAGTGCCAGAATTCACCTTTCGGTAAGTCTGCGTGTGTGTTTGTGGGGATGGCCAGCCCTAGTGTGTTTTTTGAATGAAAGGAGATTTATCTTTTCTTTACCCTTTTAATTAGTTCGACCTTGTACTAAGGTGCATTATATTCCTTGTACGGGATCTCTCCTAGCGGGATTCGGTAACTGTGTTCATTCCCCCCTCCCGTAAAATTTGTTGATTTAAAGGGAGACAATTGAGAACCCTAGCTTTCCTCTACACCCCCCCCCCTTCTTCTGTAATCCCTTGCCTCAGAGTAATAAATTTACCAGTGGGTTAAATTGCCTATCTCTGATCACCCCCCCCCCCCCCTTTTCTTGTCTTTGGGACCGGGTCTTGTCTGTTAGCAAAATATAAACGGGAAACGGTGGATGGGATATTTCTCCTCAAAACCCCCTCTTCCCTTATCATATTTGTATTCTGTAACCTTTGATTTTTGACTGTAAATGTACAATTATGTGTGAGGCCTTGCTGATAATAAAGGTATTACTATTTAGTTGTGTGGGTTGTCGGTTGGCCTAAACCTCCAAACATTTCCATCTGTGTAGGCTGTATTCATGTACGTTGAGCGACAGAATCACCAAATCGGTGAGCGCGCCTGAGCGACTGGAACTGACAAACAATTGTTTGTTCAGAAGAGAGATAGGAATAGTCTGTGAGAAAACAGATATTGTCGTAATAAGAGACTGTCCTTGCTCCTTCCCAGCGCTTGTGAATCTACTACCTCATTCACCTAAATCCTATTCTCACAGAGCCTTCAATATCACTTTACACTCTAAAGGGACCAATATTCATCAGCACCCTCTCAGATAAAAATTACGACACATTCCGGATGCACAACTGTTGGAATTAGACAGTCTCTAGTTCATCCATCTTGTGCAACGGGTAATATGGTGAAATGTGTGACATTCGGTGGGACAGTTGAGACTTTTTCCGACTGCCATAGTCCCACATTGCCACAACCGTTTTTCATTGGTTATATACACGCATATGCTCAGAGCGCCTATCACTGACCTTACTGTCGGACAGATACATGGTATAAAAAGGTGTGTACGCCAGTACAAATTGCTGCTTTTTGGAACGGCAACATAATCTTATTGCCGCCACTATGCCAAAATCTTTTCACCAGGTTTACATTCGATGATAACGCCTACATACATTCTGCTAATTTAGTGCAATCTTGTAGTGTTTGATGATACGATTTTTCATCATGCTAATTTGGTGCTTCTTTTAGCTCAGTACGTCGTTATTCTAATTTTGACTCTTCTTTAACTACTATTATAGAAGAAGATCCTTCAGTTTTGTCTGATTACACACACTATTTATAGCTACGACTGTATCTACATCCAGTCCACGTTGAATTGCAACTTCTTGCTGCAATGACTAGGTTTTCCTTTGCCACATGTACAGACTTAGTTGTTAATGTACATATATGTTACCTTAATGAGTTTCTTTAATGCTTTCTTGCTGGACCGGTTAGGATCGGTATCTTCGTCTTTTACGACTTTTTTTTATTTCGCACTAACTGCGCCCACAATTTTAAACTTCGAACGTAGGTCCAAGTTAATAATGTATGCTTTTACATTCTTTATATAACTTTCTTACTTTTTTCTTTGCCCAGTACACACAGTGTCTAAAGACTTCATTTGCAGCCTTTAGATGTACGTTTTGTCTACTGCATGTCCATTTGGGCTCTGTTGCGCAAGAACCTCAGAATTGTCTGAGACCTCATAATTTACACTCTTGGTCATTAATTACCATCTTATGGATTTGCCTAATTGCATAGTGTGTGTACCTTGTATACGTCATAACTTTACATAACATTATTCACACTGCTATTTGTCTCGGACACATTTATCATCCCTCTATATGATTATTATTCCACAAGTTAGGACTGTGCGCTTACGTTCTCTGCTGATCCTTTCTCATGTAGCAGAGGAAGGTTTTCGATTAACACTGCCTCGTACATGGGTTCGGAAGTTTACACGCCACATTTGATAGCCTTAGAATTGAATCCACGAATTAACTGTTTATTTTCATAAAATCATTACCTCTTCTACCAAACAGAGATTTGCATTTGTTCCACTTTTTTTTTTCACCTAGCGACGGCCTTTGCGATGGAGTCAGAGCTGGCAGACATTGATTGAGTTGGGCTTGGTATTTATCGCTAACGATTTGCTGTTCCTCTATGTAAAAGCCAGTCGGTCAGTTTTGGTCGCCATACTTGAGATGGTTTTGTATCTTCGTGCTCTCATGATATTGTTCCAAGATCACTGGAGTTTGTTCTTAATAGGAATGGGTGTAGTATTTTAGTATAAGTATAGGTAGTTATTAGGTTGTAGTCCCCTTGGTATTAGGATATGATTATGAACTTCTTTAGAGCAAACAGTAAAAAGTTCTACTCATCTTAATCCACCATGTCATTACCATTTTTTGTTGTTTGAGGTTGGAAGTTCTTTGATTTTTCCTGATAATGTATGGCCATCTCAATTCCATATTGGTCTTATACTATGAGCTGTGCGATTATGCCTGATAAATGTTGAAAGTATGACAATTGGTAAATGACATCCCCATAACTATTGTGACTATAAAACTTTATCATTGCGGATACGTTTCCCGTATTGTACTGATTTTTGTTGATAAAATTCCAACAAATATGAAGTTACAAGAAATAAAAAGGAATTGTTTGATTGAGTATTGTGATATTTTTTTTCTTTGGAACAGCGCTTGTTGTCTACGAATCTGGGGTAAACTAAAGGCATTAGCGATGTTATTAAGTGATGTCTATTTATAATTTCTTCATTGGCTATGTTTATAAAGAGAGTAGGAACAATTTACTTGGTGTATCATTGCACATATGTTATTTTTTTAAAAAAACGGTTACCAACAGTTATTGGGTCTTTTGAGGTTATAATTAGGGGACATGGTTTAAAGTTATTGTGTTACCATGATAAAATATCATTGTTCCCTGCTCATTAGTTCTTGTTCTTCATCTGGGTCCTTTTTAAAGCTTTTCAACTTATGATGTCGTAAGCTGTGAGAATAGTCTATAATAATAGCTTGATATACTTCATTATTTCTTTATGAATTTTGTGATATTTTTGGCGTATATGTTTCTCATTATCTTGCAATTAGCTTCAAAATTTTCTTACTTTACACTTTCACTTCTTTCCCTTTTTGTTCTATTTTGATTAACATTGACTTAACATAGTGTAAATCCGTTATTGTATAATTATTATGTATTGCATCGACCTCAATTGTTTTTAGTTTTTTGATTCCATGTAATTTTTTCAACTCCGCCTAATGCCGGTCCAAGCCCGGATGAGAAAAAGGGAGGGAGGGCGGCCTGCATGGAGGCCGTAAGAGGCATCCCCCCTCCACCATGCAAAGGCACAACAGGCCAATCAACCCTGTTTGTGTCTTTAAACTCTTTGATTACAAAGCAATATAACGAGAAGAGAGAAAACCGGACCTGATTCTAAAGGCGACGAACTGGAACGGACTACGGGACTACGACTTATGGAACATGGAACACAATAAGTATAAATGGAAAGGAAGAGGAGCTAGATGGAAAGCGATGGAGAGAAAAGCAAAACTTAAAATCCTTGGCTAATAACGAAACAAAGAAAAAAGGACAAGGAGTCATGGGAATCACGAATGGCAAACAGCGCTGCTATACAGTGTGTAACACCATATCTGAAAGAGCTAAAGGGGGCGTGGGTTGCATTGTGGCCCAAAATCAAAAAGATAGTATCAAGGGATGGAACTTTGTCTCGGAGCGCATTATGGTTGTAAAACTAAAAGAAGGAGAAACCATAGTCAACCTGGTCATAGTTGTATGGGCCAAATGAGGATGAGAGAGCAGAGGTCAAGGAGGAATTCTTCGAGCTGCTTCAAAGGACAGTGGATGACTGCCTAGATGAAGTTATCATGCTCGGAGATTTTAATGCCAGAGTTGGAAATGACCATGCTAGATGGGGTGGCGTTATCGGAGATATGGAGAAGATACTCTCAATGACAATGGAAAGCGACTCCTTAGATTCTGCAGTGAGCAGAATCTGATCATTACAAACACAAAGTTCCCCCATAAGCGCATACATGCATACACTAGATGTGAACCAACCAAGAATGAGAAGTCAGTGATCGACTATGCCATTGTTCGGAGAAGCTCATTCAGATATGTCCGAGATGCAAGAGTCTGGAGGGGGCCAGAGATTGGAAGTGATCACTACCTGCTAACAATCAAACGAACAACTGAAAGAGTTGCTCAGCCTAGGAACTGCCCAACATCACGCAAGAAACCAAGTAAACGAGCACGAGAAATGAGCATTAGGACCTACAAGCTGAGAGAGCCAGAAATTAAGACCAGATATCAGGGGCTTATTGCTACAGCAGTGAGCAACACAGAAGAACGACCTGATGACTTGGAAACCCTCTGGATTAAATTCAAGGATATCATAAAGACAGCTGCTGCAGAAGCATGCGGTGAAGTCCGACTTGGAAACCAGAGAAAGAGGACACCTTGGTGGACAGAGGAAGTCAAAGAGAAAATAAGAGAGAAGAAAATGGCATGGAAACAATACTTAGGAGCTAAAAACACAACAGGACAAATGGAAAAATATAGAGAATATGTGACACCAGAACAGAAGCAAAGAACAAAGTGCTAGCAGCAAAACAGAAGTCCTGGGAAGAATTTGGAGAAAAGCTAGAAAAAGATGCACAAGAAAACCAGAAATTGTTCTATAAGACCCTAAAGAACATGAGGAAGGAAACACAATGCCCTCTCAAATTTATAAAGGACAAGCAAGGCAAATTGCTTACTGCCCCGAAGGAAGTAATGGAAAGATGGAAAGAATATTTCTCAGAACTCCTGGATGGTGAGCATGGTGACGCATCAGAAATGATAACCACTAGCACAGAGAGGATAGAACCAATGGTTGGTGGGTGGATGATGACATAAAGATGGAATGGAACTGTTTTAGTAAGCACGTGGAGTACAACAGATGGGGAGAGGCACAGGGCCTGACGGGGTAGAACACCAGAAAATGTTTAAGTACACATGGCGCATCAAGTCGACCTGTGGGCTTACCTAAGCGAGTCCTACCTGCAGCATGGTGCAACAAGCCATACTGGGGGGGCGTTGGAAAGCTGGCGGTGGGGATGGGCTCTTGCGGGAGGAAAGGAATTGTGAAATGGGCCATCATAACGCCGATTGTCACTGAGGGGGGGAATAGGGCAATGATGCCTAACCGTCAGAGGCATATCCCTGGGTGCTTCCTTTATGGGCTTGGGTCTGAGGGGCAACGGCGCGTGGTTTTTCTGATGTTAGCCCCCCAGGGAATATGGCATTAGGGCGGCGCATATAGGCTAGTGATTATTGAGATGGGGAAACGGCTGTCGCATGGCTCCAGATGGAGAAATGTACTGGGGGGATTACAGGGGCACAAGCTTGGCTACCAACTACCAACCTCACGCAACCGGGGAATTTTTACTAATGAATGATTGCTGCGTAAGTTACTAGGGGTCGGGGCGGGGAATGAGCTGGGGTAGTTGACATCCACACCAGGGCCTGGTATTTTAAGGCTATCTTGTAACATTCACGGGCACGGGGCCCCCTTGGGCTAACTCAAGCTCTGTAGAATTTTGATAGGTGACAATAAGCGGCGGTCCTCTGGGCTTGGTCCCCGACCCCCCGGGGTAAGTGCCCGGGAGCATGACGGGCAACATGCGGGGGGGATATTGGGCCGCTGGAAGAACGGTTGTTGGCAGGCAAGTGGTGTGAGTGGGGTTGGGCTCAGGTAATGCGAGCGTGAAAGGTACAGGGGGTTGCTCCGAGATGCGATGGAGGCAAGTGTAATGATTAGGGGGGGATTTGGTTAGTTTATGCCTAAAGATCACTAGCTGATCTGTGTTACTAAGTATTGTCCATGTTAAATTGTAAAAGGACTGACTATTTTTGAGTGTGTGTCGACGGTGAGTAGTTACGATAAGGCAGAAATAGAAGATAGTATTGCCAGACGCTTTGATTGTTTTATAAGAATTGAGGAATAGCTGGTGGGAGCCAGTAAAAATGGTGCTGAAGTTTCGATTGGGGGGATAGCAAGAATGAGGAATAGCTGGGATTTTGGTGTTGAGGATGTTTTTTGGCCCCGAATCTCCGTGCTTAGGTCAATAAAGGGATGTATGGTTTGAAGCTAAGGACCACCTAATTAGTGCTGTAGGTTAGTTAATTTAAGGAGTCTGTTGGCAAAAGTGCAATCCGTTATTGGGGCTAATGGAAGTTTGTTCTGATTAGAGCGATATCTATAGCTGGCCAGGGAATTTTACTCGTTGTATATATTCAACAATCGTAATGGTTGAGAACCATCTATTGAGCTGCTTGATACCTTTTCAGGCAAACTTTTAGTACAAATCTCCACCACAGCACTCTAGGCACCATGGTTACATGGTGTTTCGGGAGATGGTCTGGATGCATTGGGTAGTAGAAGTTTTCGGAGCATTGAATGGGTGAATCGATATGTAGGTTCCGTGTTATTTTCTGTACCTGCAAAATTATGGATTCGACTTGGGACTGACAGGGGAGAATCTGGTGGGAGAGTGGAGGGATGTCATCTCTCAGGGTGAGTGGGGGATAAGGTATTTTTGGGTGATGTTTCGTCTTTTTGGTTTTTTTTTTGTTGTTTTTTTGGGCGATGGTTAGTGGAACTTTTGCGTAGAGGTTATTCTTGTGCAGTGCATGTTGATGGGATTGTTGGGGGAGCAAAGTACGTGAACATAGGAGGTTGATGGGGATTTTTTTTGTGTTACTTTTTTTTAGGATTGTTGAGGATTGTTAGGATGTTGGAAATCTGGTGTTAGGGTGCTGGAAAGAATATAAGGAGCGAGAGTTAACTGTCCGAAAGTAAGAGTTTAGTGGGATTAGTAAATGGGTGGGGAATGAGGAGTGTAATGATTAGGGGGAGGTCATTAATTTTTTGGTGAGTGTTGGGGTTTTGTGAACTGAAAGGTGGGGGTGGAGAATAGGGGGTCACTTATTTTGTCCATTCATTGTGTCTCTACTTGGGTTGTGGGAGTAAGCGGGGATCGTTTTTTCGGGAAAGGTTGATTTTAGCCTTTAGAAAAGGTGGAGGTTAGTGGGAATGTCCTGGTGAGCAGGCGAGATTTTTCTATAGGTGGTTGGGACCGGAAATGCAAGAGGATGATTCGTGGCGAGGAAAGGGATGATGGATTACGGGATGGAGGCGGTGGTCGGGTATAGCGGGGATGGATCTGAGTGAGTGTGTGTTGGGAGGTTTGCAGGACTTGGTGGAGGCGAAGGGCTCTAATTTCAGATTGAGGGTTTTATTGATTGATTTGGCTGACGGTTTTTTATTTAAATAAATTGTTAGGGAGAAATTCGCGGGAAAGGTTGTATTGTGGTTTGCTTAGGGTATCTGAATGGGGGCTTGTTCTCGATTCGATAATGGAAGGGTGGTAGGTTAGGATTCAGTGAGTAGCCATTAGTTTATTTGCTGTTACGGGTGGGCAAGGACTGCCTCATTTCTATTCTATTTAGAATGTGGGCGTGCGGTGGTTGGGTGGGTTGGGTTGGTTGTTTTGGTGTGGGGTTGTTGTTTTTGGGATGGGCGTTTTGGGGGGGTGTTTGCTGTGTTTGGGGTGGTTTCGTGGGGGGGTTTGTGGGGTTTGTTGGTTGTGTTTGTTTTGTGTGGGGGGGGGTGTGTAGGTTGTGTGGGGGTTTTTTTTGGGGTGTGTTTTTGTGTGTTTGTTTTTGGTTTTGTGGTTTAGTTTGTTGGTTTTTGGTTGTTTTTTATGTGTTTGTAGCTATGTGTTGGTTTTTTTTGGGGGGTTGGTAGTTTTTTTTTTGGTGTTCTATAGAGGGGGGGGTTTGGGGGGTTTGGTGGTATGGTGGTTGTGTTTGGTGTGGGGGGGTGTTGGTAGGTTGTAAGGGGTTGGGTTTGGGGGGGGGGGGGGGGGTTTGGGGGGGGGTTCTGGGGGGGGGGTATTTTTGGGGGGGGGGGGGGGGTGTTAACTAGGGGGGGGGTAGTGGTTGTGTGGTTTTGTGGGGGGGGTGTTTTTTTGGTGGTTTTTGTTTGGGGTTGTGTTTTTGGTTTGGGGGGGGGTGGGGGTTGGGGGGTGGCGTGGGTTGGGGGGGTGGGGGGGGGTGGGGTGTTATTGGGGTGGGGGGGGTAAGGGGTTTGTGTAGTTGGGTGGTGTGTGGGGGGGGGGGTGTTGATGGGTGTGGGGGTCACAATTTGGGGGGGGGGTTGGTTTGTTGGTTGTGGGTGGTTGTGTGGTGGGAGGGGTGGGTGTTGGGTGAATCGGGTGGTGGGGGTTGTGGGTGG
>JAMPIV010001230.1:0-53456 GCA_024509875.1 Oreohelix idahoensis | reverse complement strand
CAAGAACCAGACAAGTGCCAGTAGAACAAGAGATGAGAAGACGACGCCGGCGATGGATGGGGCACACATTGAGATAACCTGTTGATAGCATGACCAGACATCCCTTCTTCTGGAATCTACAGGGTAAGAGAGGAAGAGGTTGACCCCTTCCGCCTCCTCTCTTCCCCCCCCCCCCAAAAAAAAAAAAACACCCATAACAAACACTCGGAGAAGAGAGCTGGAGACAGAAGTGAAAATGATGAGAAAGACGTGGAAATAATTTGAACTAGTGGTACGTGGCAGGGCTTGGCTTGTGCTAGTGGTACGTGGCAGGGCTTGGCTTGTGCTAGTAGTACGTGGCAGGGCTTGGCGTGTGCTTGTGGTACGTGGCAGGGCTTGGCGTGTGCTAGTGGTACGTGGCACGGCTTGGCTTGTGCTAGTGGTACGTGGCAGGGCTTGGCTTGTGCTAGTGGTACGTGGCAGGGCTTGGCGTGTGCTAGTGGTACGTGGCAGGGCTTGGCTTGTGCTAGTGGTACGTGGCAGGTCTTGGCGTGTGCTAGTGGTACGTGGCAGGGCTTGGCTTGTGCTGGTGGTACGTGGCATGGCTTGGCTTGTGCTGGTGGTACGTGGCAGGGCTTGGCTTGTGCTAGTGGTACGTGGCAGGGCTTGGCTTGTGCTAGTGGTCTTGTTGTGAAATCCACAGGGTAGGACAGGGTAGAAGGTGACGGAAAACACACGGAGAAGAGAACTGGAAACAGACATGAAAGAGATGAAGACATGGACAGATGGTACAGATACAGTGTGGAGAACAATTAGTTGTAGAGGGCGAGATGGGAAAACGATGCTCGTGCTGGGTATGATACACACTGATGACGAAATCTGCTGATAGAATTTCAAAGCAGTTATCCTTCTTGAATCCCTAGGACAAGAGAGAAGGAGGCTGAAAACACGCGGAGATGGGAAGTAGAGTTAGAGATGATTGGGATAAAGACAAAATGGAAAGTCTGGAACAATATTAGTTGCAGAGAGCTTCTTCTTCCTCGTTCATCCTGAAAAGGACGTTGGTTGCGTTGTGTCCGTTTACAGCGTAGCTGCGATATTTGCGCTTTTCGGCCGACACATCCGACTTCAGCACGGCATTTTTGAGACCGTATTAGCTTTCCCTCTTTGATCCCTACTCACTCAGCCAGACTGCAGTGATGCAGCCTGTTTCCAGGACCTTTTTTTATGTAAAACTTTTGCCTCGTTTTGGCGAGGCGCATCCTGTTCAACCTAGTCGGTTATATTAGGGCGCATGTCCAAATATAAAAGACCCTTAGGTCTGGAGTAATAATAATGTTTCCAGGACCCACCACTTGGGTGTGGAGTAGGGTCTTGGTCAGCTCTGGTTCGCTGACCCTGACGCAAGCAGTCAAGCTATGAGTCGCTGACTGCATTCACCTCTGTTGCTGCGTTTTAGGTCCCAGTTGCAGAGAGCGACAAGGACAGTAAATTAAAGACGTTCGGTCGAATGAGGGAAAACAAAAGATGCACTGAACTTAAGGTAGCCTGCACCAAGTATTCATTTGCTCCTAAACAGTAATGAAGTGTAGAGAAAAATTAGTTGCACAGAGCAACAGAGAACAATGTATTAAAGAATTTGGATCGAATGAAAGTAGAACAAAAGACGCAATGAAGTTGCAAGAAGCCTGCACCAAGCATGCATGTGCACCAACGGCAGTAAAGAAGTGGAGAAAAATTAGTTACAGAGCACAATTTTCTAAAGAAGTTGGGTCGAATGAAATGAGACTAAAAGACGCAAGGTATTTACAGAGATATAGATGGAACAACAAGAAAATGAGCAGCGCCTGAGAGAAAAGGAAAGTGAAATAAAAGTCTGAAAACCAAAGAAGAGAAAGGGTTAGGCGCTACTAAAAAGCATCCATCAAGGATTAGATTTATTTTTTTAACAGGTGCCTCTAACTTTATTGTTTTCTAAGACTCACTTCTGCTAATTTGGTTACAATGACACTTGAACGCGTAAAGCAGAAAGCGGTGAGAATGGATTGAGCTTAAAGGATTTTAGATCCGCTTCCAGAGATGCACTCAAGTTGAAATATGCGATCTAAAATATTACTATTTTTAACTACGTGCTCTAAAAATTAATATTTTTTATGTGATAACAACGTGCTCTAAAATGTTACTATTTATGATGTCGTAACCACGTGCTCTATTAAATATGCTGCATCCAAAGAACACTTAGACCAGGGGTAGGCAAGCCAGGAGCTGTGTGGATCAACCTTTTACTCTCAAAGGGTAGTAATGATTAGCTACGTGACTAATGATTAGATACAGCTTTTAAATCAAACTGCTGCTTTCAGAATAACAGCTAAGACGATAAGCCCAGAATAAGAATAAGGTCTCAGAGCAGACAACGAAAGAATAGAAGGATCTTTTTACATGTCCATTGAGGTATATTGGAAATTTGGTGTTAGGCCCATATTTTCTTGACCATTGGCACACTAGGGGTGATGTGGTCAGCATCACGCCGGTCCCCTTAAAATTCCCATAGTTGCTTTGATATCCAATTCATGAGGCTGGGTCGACCCCGGAGCCGTTTGCGGCTTAAAAAACCCCGCTTCAACTGGGGATCGAACTATGGACCACTGAGCTAGGAAGCCAGTGCACTAACCACTGTGCTACCACGGCTCCCTGAAAGAATAGAACTCATTCATATACGCCGTAAATCAAAGAGTATAACCTCCTCCACCTCCAAGCTACAGACATTTGTAAACAGATGTCTCCGACGGATCCTCCGTATAAGATGGCCAGAAGTAATAACAAATATACAGCTAAGGAAAAGATCGAACGAACGAACGAACGAACTTTATTTTCAAAGGGTTAAGAATTGGGCACGCAGGCCCGTCTGACATTCTGCCCTTCCTCTCTCTCTCATCATGTATACTATATATATGTATACTATATATGTATAGTATATCCTTTCATCCTCGCATTTAGATGCGGACAACAGCCAATACAAACAGAAATTAAGGTAAGAAAGTGGGGATGGATAGGACATACACTCAGAAGAGAAAAATCAAGCACAGCCAGAGTTGCCCTTGACTGGAACCCACAGGGGAAAAGAAGAATGGGGAGGCCAAAGAGAACTTGGAGAAGAACTGTTGAAGAAGAGGCTAGGGAAATTGGAATGACTTGGGCACAGCTGAAAAAAAAAAACAGCCCAAAATAGAAATCGATGAAGAGCAAGGAACACACGAATACTTCGGTGTAAGCTCCAAACAATGAGGTTATCTGCTGTGACGGTTTCCTACTCTGTAAGAAGTGAAACTGGAACAGAAAAAGAAGAAAGAAAAGAAAGAGCCTTAAAAGAATAAAGGAAAATTGTCAAAGAATGTTACTGGCAGAGAAATGGATAGCTAAATGTGAAGAAAAGGAGGAGAAATTACGCAGGAGAGGATTTGATTCTGTTGTGTCAACATTGTTACATTCCAAGAACTGGTTCCAGCTTTGCTGCCATTTTAATGAAGGACAGGGAGATACAGAAAGGTAGGCAGAAAGACAGACGTGCAGACAGGGAGACTTGTAGATAGGTAGACAGAAAGACAGGCAGGCTGACAGGGAGAACAGGAAGGTAGGTAGGCAGACAGACAGGGAGACAGGCAGGCAAACAGAGGACAGAAAGACAGACGTGCAGACAGGGAGAACAGCTAGATAGGTAGATAAAAAGACACAGAGGCAGACAGACATACAGATAGGTAGGCTGGCAGGGAATTAGATCGATGCATCCATTAAAGGACGAAAAGAAAAGCCCAAGACAGACAGACAGACATACAGACAGACAGGTAGGTAGGTAGCTAGGTAAGTAGGCAGGCAGGAAGGCAGGTAGGTAGGCAGAGGTAGGTAGGCAGGCAGGTAGGTAGGTATGTAGGTAGGTATGCAGGTAGGCAGAGGTAGGTAAGTAGGTAGGCAGGCAAGTAGGTAGGTAGGTTGGCAGGCAGAGTGAGGTAGGTAACCTTTTCGTCAACATTATTACCATCCTACTGCATGTATTCAAAAAGAATTTAATACCGTTAACAGCGTCGTGTACTTTGTTCGTTAAAAAAAGAGAGAGTCTGACATGCTACGTCGTGTAAGAACAGGGCGAAACTGGGACATGTTCTAGATATAAAAGGGGATCGCAAAGTGGTGCCTAAACCAGATGTGAGAAAGGAGCACAAGTTGTTTGTAGATACAATTTTGCCTCGATTTGGTGAGGCGCGCCCCGTTCAACTCAGACAAACTTACTACTGCTTTCTTTTAAAATATTCAAGTAGACATCAGACCGTGTACAATGACGAAGAGGACGAGGAGGAGGAAAAAGAAGAGGAGGAAATAGACGAGGAAGAAGAAGATGAAGATGAAGAAGAGGAAGAAGAAAGAAGAAAGAAGCAAAAAGAAGAAAGAAGAAGAAGAAAATAAGAAGAACCCAGACACAGGATCCGTCGTTTATATCAAGGCGCATGTCCAAATAAAGAAGATCTTTTGGTCTGGTTTCCTTCACATGAGAGAGAAAAGCGTTATACTTTGTGACGGTATTGCCTCCCCTGCTTTGCAGTAGTGGTCCAACGGTGGCCAAAACTCAAGAGTATCTATTATAGGCTTCAATGGAGTCTATCTTTACACAAGATTACTCTTGGCAGAAATGTAGATAGAAGAGTAGTAAAGCTTCTATCACATGGGCGTCTTCACAAGATATTCAGATAAGCGAAAACAATGCTGGCTGTAGCTGAGCACGTTAATTCTGTAATCTGCCGACAACTTTTATGAAGAATTTAAGTAATGGTTTATTCTAGCTCGTTAAGCCCCCACCGCTGAGTTAATCAGTGGAATTATTATTATAATATAGATCTGTTTAGAGTGTGTGTAGTAATTTTGACTGAGACAAACATGTAGTACATTTAAAATGATTGAATCGAAGTTAAATTTGTATAATTACAAATAACAAAATTTAATAATCATTTTAAGTTTAACAGTTTAAAAGAAAGGAATAATAGTTAGTTACAAAATGAAGTTTTCATCAGTCGGGTGATGGTTTTTGGATAAGAAGTTCAAGTGGCCGCGTATAGGTAAACTTAGCTGCCAATGATGATTCTAATCCTCCTCCTGATGGTTAGGTTTCCTGTACACTGCTGTCACTCGTCTCTGGTCAAAGTTCAGGCGCCGCACGTTCCCAGAACTTCAAGAAGTAACGGCAAAGCTGGTTCTGCGACAGTCTATAAGACCCTCTTATGATGGCGTCTCGCAAAACGTCAGTCCATTTTTACCTTCATTTGGTTCCAGAGATAGTACTTTCTGCTGGTACCACCAATAACTGGTAATAGAAATAGAAACGAAACGCTCTTCTGAGTATGGCGTTTTCCGACACATAGTTATGTGCCCCCCTGTTCTATTCTACCATCCCATGTCAGAATTTACCCTCGATGAGAATATAAATTTAATCCCTCGGGATAAAACTTCCTTTACATTTAAACTGAATAGCTTTAGCTTTACAATATATTTAAATGAAAAGGTTCAAAGTACAGAAATATTATGTTTTACATTTACATCTCCACTGTTTGAAAAGTGTTCACAATATAAATTCATTTATGTTTCCTTTATATTTACACTTGTTGAAAAGTTTGAAACTTCTATTAATTTTAACATGAATATGTTTTTTTCGTTTACATTTACACTGAGTGAAAAGCTTTGAAACTGTAAGTATTATTCTTAGAATGTACATAATTTCTTTCATCTTTCCCTCCCTGCTCCATAGGGAACCTGGAACTACTTTATGCTTTTTAGTTCTCTTTACGAAACTATCAATAAAGCAATCACTAGCCCGTGCAGTGGTGGTTCATGCATCATCATTCTAGATACTGAGGTTGCCAGCCTCGAATGACTTTGACATCCAATAGCGAGTTTCACACATTAAACTTCACATGGTAATATATACATATATATGTTAGTTCACATGTTAGTAATAAAATATGAAATGTAAATCACAACTTACGCCAATCTTGGCTACAGACTTGTTGCTCAGATGAATACAAAAGACGAATCGTTCTCTTACACGCGTCTGAGATGTCTTTAATTTTGCAATAGATTCCTTCTCTGACTTCGTGGGTTTCTTCAGTTTCCTTGTCCCGGTGTTCCTTATTGAAACGTAAAGATTTCCTGTACTTTGTAAGTCTTATTTGGTTCTCCAATAAAAGGTCCGGTTAACAAAAGAAATTACGAATCTACTCTTCACTCTGGCGAGGTCTGATGTTGTCTTGTTAAGCATGAAATTCACAGTGAAATAAAACTGCGAAATGGTCAGACTAAATTCTTATCTTCCCAAGCGTTGTTTGTTATGGAGTTAAATAAACCCTCCAATCATATTTAAACAGGTCGGATGTGGTACTTTCAAAATATTTCCGACATTGAAAAATTTTGCAAAGGTCACGTCTCCCATATATGGTAATATTATGTCCGATGCCCTTGTGTACAACCTTCCAAACACACCTCTGTCCATCATAATATTGTTACCGTGTTTTTCTGGCGTAATGACTCAGGAATGGTCGCTAGTCACCTGTGTTTGACCAAACAAACAAATCTGGTTCTATTCAGCACACCTGCCCAACACAAGCGTGGATAAACAAGAACCGTCGCTTGAATAGATGGTCAGACAGATTATGCGATAAAATACTGTCGCTGACCGTCTAATAACCTGGCATAACGTTAACACGTCTTCGTGAAGCGTGAATGTGACACAATAAGATAAGAATTACTCCCGTAGCAAATACTGCCATAGGGGAGTGGCGTGTTAGAGACTTTCCCCATGCTATGTCCAGCATAATGAGTAAAATGTATGAAAGGAAATAAAAGCGATCGGAAAGAAAAATGAAGAAGAAATGATACTGCCGTAGGGCTGGAGGGGTGAGAGATAACACAAAAGGACAGTGACAGACATTTCGTCACATACCTACTCCACATGTGCCAAAGTGGTGAAATGAGCGCATGACTGTGGTCTAAGTTAAGGAAGGCAAAGGCGGCGAGGAAGTTAATTGCTCAATTCACCTCATCAATCGTGTACCTGATATAAATGAAATCTCTATTACATCCCCCCCCCCCCCCCCCTCCCGGCGGCAGTCTCTGCTATGGGTCTACCTTTATCGGAATTTATAGTTGTAAGTGCGTGCGTGTATTTGTTATTGACAAAATAAAGCGTTCAACAACACTTTCAGCAAACACTTGTTATTACAATAACACACTGAAACTGGCGTTAAATCCATTAACAGTTATTTCTGTTACATTTTTCCCCCGTTGTTTTTGACGTGCCGCTGCTAACACTTGGTATTAAAGTATTATTATGTTGACAAAAAACATAAGGTGTGTGTGACGGCTAAGAGCACAGGTTTGAGTTAAGGTAAAGGTAGTGCCGTAGCAGGTACTGTAGTTGGGAAGTGATGTGTTAGAGACTTCAATAAACTAAGTTTCAGCTTTTATGTGATGAGGTGTTGTTGCGCACATATTTTTGACGCACAAATTACAAAAATACGATATGTCTATTTAATATGGAAAATATATATTTGTATTTATTTGTGTACGAAAATGCTTCCCTTGGTAAAGCTAGATAATCCATGATTGATTTACACTTTGGATTATATGAGTGATCTCTCTTGATATTGATTCGGCGTATGAATAATTGAATTCATGTCAGTTCTCGTTTGTTAGGGCCAGAAAATAGATTAATTTTGCTTAGAATGTTTATGGCCTGAATTCATATGTATTACTTGTCTAGTGCAAGAAGATTCAGTCTTATATTGTATATCTTCGTATGTTTAGGTTGGACTATTTTTCTTTGTGCCGAACTTTGGCGCAGGTGTTCGTTGTCCTTCTGAGTTGTGAGGAGTTCCGAAGAGGCCGGTCGAAATGGCCGTATGTGTGATTTTCTAGGGCTGGTCCTGTTATGATTAAAAAGTGATTTGTGGATGATTTTTCCATAAGGAGGGAATGTCTCTGCGAGAGTATTGTGTCAGAGCTCCTTCTCATGTACTTTATTATGTTTAAATTCGGACTCCAGGTAAAGCCAGACCCTCTTTTCTTTGATGACCTTCATTTGGTTAGGTTTAGATGACAACCTAGTTCGAACGTCGTTGGTCGTCCATATGCACAGTTGAAGATGACAGGTTCCACTAGTATTCCTATCTACATGAGGTAATCTTATGAATATGGAGCTGGGTGGAAAACTCTATGAAGTTATATATATATTCAAATGTTGAATTAACTTTGGCTTTATTATTATCCTTCTGTTGGGCGAGTGAGCGAAACTCAAAGAAGGTGGCCATCTTTGAAGTACTGTCATTATTATGCATCACTGTCCTGAGAACAGAATCTAACTCTTATTATCAGACAGTGGAACGGAGATCTTACCATCCAGGAACTCCACTATTATGAAATAACATTATTACTGTCAAGAAAAGGTTTTAGCAGCGAACCACTATTACTATCCATGTATGTACATTCACTGAGTATGTGACGATAGACAACTAGAACGTTTGCCTACTGTCGTCCCATAATATATATTCATATGCTGCCTGAATACGCTACTGATGTTGCTACTCAATTATGCAATATGATGATGTCCTGTCAACCATGTACTGTCATATGCAGATGTTCACGTCAAGTGTGTGTGTCCTTAATAAAAGGTGCGAAAAACGTCAGCTGTAGTTCCAGCCATCATTGACTGTCCACCACTGCTTAGGTCGAGTTGACCTGTGTTTGTCTTCACTGTGACAACACCCCTTCGAATACGATTGTAACCATACAACCAACAGATTACCACTGACCATTATCTTTACAGTGGTAGGCCAGTTTCCTGGGTCCAGCCTTCACAGTCTTGAAAATGGAAGTCACCTAGTGTTTCAAAAACATTTATTTTGGCCAAATGTGACACACATCAACACCAATAGAACAACTATACAGTCGATGTCAGCTTGACCTGTTCTGACAAGTGTAACGGTATCTGGGTCAGCACTTGTTGACATTTTGCGCAGTACAGACAGTGTTCTAACTTGAAGTGATTGTTTAGCCTTCTGAAGTAGAAGTGCGATGTTGTTAGACAGAGAAGTGCATATTTCATCGGTGGATCTTCATATGCTCAAAGAAATTGAACATTGTAATAAGTTAATTCAATAATTTAATAACTTATTAAAAGTAGAAAATTATTTTGAATAAAAGATAAGCCTTCTCTAGAACACATTCTTTGCAACACTCCACCTGCAACACATTCTATTTATTATATTATATATATATGCATGTATACTATTTATGTCTATATGTTATTTGTTTATATGTAATAGTTGTTTATATGTGACTAGTATAAGGTACACCGAGTTACATTGGTCTTATACTAGTGTTCCTTAGGGAGCAAAATTTCTTAATTGAATTTTGCATGCAACACCTGTTGCTATTTTTTGTTAGTTGTGATGACATGTTCTTTTTCATCGTTGTTTTTGTAATATTTTTTGTTCTTTAGTTTTGTTTTGATTTGTTTGTATAATTTGTTGGTCTACCCTTTCCTTTCATTCAGTTCTTTACACCCTTATGTTTATACACTGTGACGTCATTTGTTTTGTTTAGTTCTATTGCAGTTATCATCACAGATTCTGTGATTGTTTACTTCAGTTTCCTATTTAATTTAATTTGATTTCTGCAATTGTTTTCATGTTGTCTTTTCTTGGTTGTCCTTGCTAATGTCTTTAGTTGACATATGATATATGAGGTATATTTGAATACACTTATATTATAGTACAGAACAGTACTTAATATTATTATTGTTGTATAAGGAAGTATACAAGACCTTTGTAAGGCTTGTCTCCCACAGTGATTGGGATAGAAAGATATTATTCTTCACAGATACTCAAGTGATCATTTGTTTCATTACAAACAAGATAACCATATACGGTTTGTCTCACACAGAGATTGTGATTGGGAGCTGATTATTCAATTTATTATAAACTTGTGGTTGCATTACTTGGGAATATATATATAATCATACACTATTGATACTATAGGCTACTTAGATTATAAAGGTGATTATACAAGCTCTTTATTAGAGACTTGTTTCACACAGTGTTGTGGTAAAGTGATACTTATTTAGAGACTTCTTCCCATTGAGGTTGGTACAAGGTCTTTGAATAAGACTAAGAGAGTAAAATAGAGTGAAGTGACTATACAAGTCTATAGTATAGACTTGCCTCCCATTTAAGTGGGATAAGGTAATTTATTTACTTTTTCAGGTTACTATTTCATTAGACAGGATGTCTACATTAGATTACTTTATTGCACAAGGGAAATCCCTTGATAAGACTGGTAAAGACTTAGAAGAATGGACAATTGCTCAATATGACAAAGCATTAGCTGCAGAAGAAGGAAAAGCTATAGCTGAAGAGAAAAAAGCTCTGGCCGAAGAGAAAAGATTGGAAAGAGAAGCTGAGCAAAAGAAATTGCAGATGCAGGTGGAGCAACAGAGATTCCAGATGGAAATGGAAAAAGAAAAAAAAATAGCTGAAGCTGCTGCTGCTGCTGAAGAAAGAAAACTTCAAGCTGCTGCTGAGGAGAAAAAAGCTGCTGCTGCTGCAGAGGAAAGAAGATTTCAAGCTGCTACTGAGGAGAGAAAACTTCATATAGAAGAAAAAAAATTAGAAGCTGCTGCTGAACAAACAAAATTAGAAGCTGCTGCTGAACAAAAAAAAATTAGAAGCTGCTGCTGAACAAAAAAGACTAGACAGAGAAGCTGAGGAGAGAAAAGCAATAAGAGAACATGAATTTGAGTTAGAGAAATTAAGGTTAACTAATATGAGTAATGTTAATCAAGCACCTGGTATTAATAGTAAAACCTTTACATTCAAGGTCACGGTACCAGCGTTCAACTCCGCCAGTGACGATATAGCATTCTGGCTTGATAGATTTGAACGTGCATGTCGAGCTCATAATGTGGATAAATCACAGTATGTAAATCAGTTGTCTGAAAATCTAAAAGGGGATTCTCTGACTAAGTTAAGTTTGGTTGAAGAGGCCGACAAGGATAACTATGATGTTATCAGGTCAGCCTTGATAAGGAAATATCAGCTGTCAGAGGAGGGTTACCGTCTTTTGTTTAAAACAATGAGACCTGAGACAGGTGTGGAATTCTCTGAATTCATTTCAAAAGCACGACTTACACTTTCACGTTGGATTGAATTATCCAAAGCACAGAAAACATTTGAGGCTCTTACGGATTTATTACTCAGAGACAAGATCATGTCTTCGGTAAATAAACCATTCCTAGAATTTTTACATGAGCGTAAACCAGGTACATTAAAACAAATGGAAGAATATTGTGACCAATATGTCACGGCACACCCTGACATGATTCTGAGCAACACTAACATTAAAGAGGGCATGCCAGTTGCTTTAGCAACACAATACAATAATAATCACTCACACAAGTCCCAAGGAGCTCAAGATAAATCTCACAAAAAGGTTAATTGGAATAGTTATCAAAACCAAGGTAACCACTCAAATAAGGGTTCTTCTTTGAAGACCTGGAATCGGGCTGAGAGTCCTCGATACAGGGGTGCCCATAATTATAGAAATTTCCGCAAAGGGAGTAACTATAGGAACTACCCAAGTTCTTCATGGAAACAACAAAACCAACATTACAGGGATACTCATTATAATGAGTATGATGATTACGATCATGAACATTATGATTCAAACCCAAATAGGGGTTATAACAGAGGAAATTATTACAGAGGCAATTATAACCGAGGTAGATCACAACGCAAAAGACATGGTAAATCTCATTACCAGGCTAACTCTGCACAACAAGAGTTTCATGAAGCCGGTAATCAAAATTCTGATAAGAAAGACTCTAATAATGTGGGATGTTCTGCTTTCGATTTTGGTAGAGCATCTCAGTGTCCCCAATGCAAAACATTATTCGATCCAACCACAGTTTCTATTTTAAGCTGTGGTCATCCTCTTCCCGCTCTCCCTGCGTCAGTCGCGCATAATGGAAGAGGTGCTCTTGTCTTCAATAGAGGTCTAGTAGAGGGTACTCCGGTATCAATTCTTTTCGATTCGGGGTGCACTACCATTGGAGTGAGGCAGTCACTCGTAAATCCTTCTCGAGCCACAGGCAATGTAGTCAAATGCGTAACATTTGGTGGCACATTGGAGAAGTACTCTACTGCCATTATCAATATTGCTACTCCTTTCTTTACAGGAGATGTGCAAGCATGTCTTCTGCCGAATCCGATCGCTGATCTCATCGTCGGTCGCATTCATTGAGTGAAAGAATGCACTCCACAACAAATTTCTGATTGGGAAAATAATAATATGCAATCTGCTAATGCAGTAGTCACTAGGGCTCAAGCTCTTAACATGCCACAATCTTCGCCTTCTGAAGATAATGATGCGCAGATCCAAGATGATCCCTTGGAAATTTCTCCTGACTCGTTCATAAAAAAGCAGGAAGATGATCCTACTTTTAAAAAATTCTTTACGCTAGCAACAAAAGGTGATCCGAATAAAGATACAAATCGGAAATCTTGGATTACGATGAAGAATGGCGTACTTGTACGTATGGTACAAGACTCCGCTAAGTCCATTCATTCTCAAATTCTTGTGCCCAAAAATATGAGAGTTAAAATCTTACAGTACGCTCATGATTCTCCGTGTGCTGGGCATATGGGTTTTTCCCGTACTAAATCTAGAGTTCTTGCGTCTTTCTATTGGCCTTTTGTGAACAGGGACATACGAATCTATTGTCGATCTTGTAGGGTATGTCAAGAAGTTAAATCCAAAGGTCCACGCCATGCTGCACCTATTCAGGCTGCAGATATTCCAATTCGACCATTTCAAAAAATGGCGATAGACATCATCGGTCCATTTAAAATAAAGTCTGCTAGAGGTCACCAATTTATCTTGACGTGTGTTGACATGTGCACACGTTGGCCAGAGGCTGTTCCTCTAAAGAGCATAACTACTGCTGATATTGCAGATGCTCTTTGGCTAATATTTTCTCGTCTGGGATTTCCAGCAGAAATATTATCAGACCATGGTACCCAACTCATATCGGATACCATGTCTCAAGTAATGTCGACTCTTAAGATAGAGAGATCGCTGAGTAGTATTTATCATCCTATGTCCAATAGGATGGTAGAACGTCTGAATAGAACTCTGAAAAACCTACTAGGTAAGATAACTGAAGATCATCCTCAGGATTGGGATAGGGTTTTACCCGCGGCTCTCTTTGCATACAGAGAGGTCGCCAACGAACATACAGGATTTTCTCCCTTTGAACTTGTCTTTGGCGCGAAACCGCGAGGTCCTATGTCCTTACTTCATGATCTTATAACTGCTGATAATATTGTCGATGACACAAAATCCTCTTATGAATATGTCATCGCACTTAGACACAATATTATTGAAGCATGCAAATTGGCAACTGCTTCTTCTGAATTTGCGAAACAGAAGGCAAGACAATTTGCCAATAAAAAGAGATGCTTGCGACAACTTTGTCCAGGTGACAAAGCATTTGTCTTGCTACCTTGTAGGGAAAACAGACTTTTTATTTCTTGGAAAGGTCCGTACGATGTAATATCAAAAGTTTCCGATGTTGACCATATCGTCGATATTGACGGGAAGCATAAAACCTTCCACATCAACATGCTCACGGAATTCCATGAACGTCCGGATTATTTACAACCTGTTTTCCAGGCAACGGATGATTCACCAGTCCCACATGGACATTACTCATCACTATCAGTAATACAGGATGAGGAAACGAGTTTCTCGGATGTGAATCTCCCTTTTCCGATGATTCCACTTCATTCTAACGAATCATGGAAAGATGTTACGGTTTCTCCCGAGTTATCTCTGGGAGAGCAGAAACAAGTTTCTACTATGTTAGAACAATTTCAGGATGTCCTTACTGACATTCCTGGTCAAACTAATGTCATTCAACATGACATTATTCTGACTGACCATAATCCTATAAGAGTCAGACCGTATCCTATCCCGATACATTTTCAAGCACAGGTAGAGAAAGAGTTGGATGAGATGATAGAGTTTAAAATAATTGAACCATCCACGTCAGCATATTCTTCGCTGATGGTTATTGTACGGAAAAAAGACAATAACATACGTCTCTGAGTTGATAATCGCAAATTGAACCAAGTGACGAAATTTGATGCTGAACCTATGCCTTTACTAGAAGAGCTACTTACTAGACTATCGAAATCTCATTTCTTCACTAAACTTGATTTGTCTAAGGGATATTGGCAAGTTCCACTATCCGAACACGCCAAACCGTTTACTGCTTTTTCGACACCTAGGGGTCTATTCCAATGGAATTTCATGCCTTTCGGCCTAATGAACGCCCCTGCAACATTCGTACGCATGATGCGTAGAATCCTATCTCATCACTCAGATGTCACTGCATATCTTGATGACATCTGTCTTTTCAGTGATACTTGGGAAGATCACTATAACGGGTTAAATGAACTATTGTCTATCTTACGCGAGCATAACCTGACAGCGAAACCATCTAAAGCCTGTATTGGTTTTAGCGAAATATCTTTCTTAGGTCACCGTGTTGGTCATGGTTTCCTAAAAACAGAAGACCATAATACAAGTAAGATACTTAACATGTATATTTCTCGAAAACTAAATGCCGCGGAGAAGAATTACTCGGTCCTAGACCGCGAATTATTGGCTATGGTGTGGTCAATCCTTAAACTCCAAAGATTTCTTCTTGGCGCGCATTTCATTGTAGAAACTGACCAGAAAGCTCTTACTGCTATTCAGAGTAAAAATCTGAAGAGCGCGAGATCAACGCGATACGCGATTGCTCTTCAGCCTTTTCATTTTTCGGTGCGAGCTATCCGTGGATCAGAAAATGTGATGGCAGATATCTTATCTAGATGCCCACATGATTCCACCTAACCGTTAGATCCTGATCTAACTCTACTACACTTTTTCTATACTAAAATGTGTACACATATGTAATATATCATATATATGGATTGTATCACTACTTAGTGGTTCATTGATGTATATTCACCGCTGATCTTTTGATGTTCTTCTTCTTTGGTAATCATGATTTTAATATACCTAAGATGAAAGATTTTTGGATAAATTATTGTAGAAATTGTGGCATTGCCAGTATTGTAGTATGCGTTGGTGACACCTCTCTGGAAATATTTATGCTCAGAGAAAAACTTTCTCTGGTTCCTGAGATATATTCTCACTTGTCGTACCATAGGACGACTTAGCCTTACATTAGGCGTTACATTTGTTTGGAATGCTTATCATCTGCGCATTGTTATTCCTGCGTTGTGAGCCTAATGTATGTTGCTCCTGGATGTATTTTAAAAAAAAATGTACCATTTTTTTTTCCCGGGGGGGTGTGGTAATCTGTTTCGCACATATTTTTGACGCACAAATTACAAAAATACGATATGTCTATTTAATATGGAAAATATATATTTGTATTTATTTGTGTACGAAAATGCTTCCCTTGGTAAAGCTAGATAATCCATGATTGATTTACACTTTGGATTATATGAGTGATCTCTCTTGATATTGATTCGGCGTATGAATAATTGAATTCATGTCAGTTCTCGTTTGTTAGGGCCAGAAAATAGATTAATTTTGCTTAGAATGTTTATGGCCTGAATTCATATGTATTACTTGTCTAGTGCAAGAAGATTCAGTCTTATATTGTATATCTTCGTATGTTTAGGTTGGACTATTTTTCTTTGTGCCGAACTTTGGCGCAGGTGTTCGTTGTCCTTCTGAATTGTGAGGAGTTCCGAAGAGGCCGGTCGAAATGGCCGTATGTGTGATTTTCTAGGGCTGGTCCTGTTATGATTAAAAAGTGATTTGTGGATGATTTTTCCATAAGGAGGGAATGTCTCTGCGAGAGTATTGTGTCAGAGCTCCTTCTCATGTACTTTATTATGTTTAAATTCGGACTCCAGGTAAAGCCAGACCCTCTTTTCTTTGATGACCTTCATTTGGTTAGGTTTAGATGACAACCTAGTTCGAACGTCGTTGGTTGTCCATATGCACAGTTGAAGATGACAGGTTCCACTAGTATTCCTATCTACATGAGGTAATCTTATGAATATGGAGCTGGGTGGAAAACTCTATGAAGTTATATATATATTCAAA
This sequence comes from Oreohelix idahoensis, assembly GCA_024509875.1. NCBI lineage: Eukaryota > Metazoa > Mollusca > Gastropoda > Stylommatophora > Oreohelicidae > Oreohelix > Oreohelix idahoensis. The sequence goes on along the minus strand of JAMPIV010001230.1, from coordinate 37,253 downwards.
TGTTGAATTAACTTTGGCTTTATTATTATCCTTCTGTTGGGCGAGTGAGCGAAACTCAAAGAAGGTGGCCATCTTTAAGTACTGTCATTATGATGCATCACTGTCCTGAGAACAGAATCTAACTCTTATTATCAGACAGTGGAACGGAGATCTTACCATCCAGGAACTCCACTATTATGAAATAACATTATTACTGTCAGGAAAAGGTTTTAGCAGCGAACCACTATTACTATCCATGTATGTACATTCACTGAGTATGTGACGATAGACAACTAGAACGTTTGCCTACTGTCGTCCCATAATATATATTCATATGCTGCCTGAATACGCTACTGATGTTGCTACTCAATTATGCATGAAAGATGATCTACTATCAAATGCCCATTGATTTGCTGTGTCAACTTATACTCATGACTGTATCCATTTTGTTCAAGTGTGCGTCCAATTAAACAGTATGTAACGACTACAGCAGTCTGCATTGGTGACTTATCGTAATGAGTGAATGAGTGCCTTATACTGGTCAACACACGAACAGTCCACCATTCGCCTAACTCATACTTCACACTCACACTCCATATTTGTTTGCGTAAGGAGAATGAAAGCAGTACTTTACAGCATGCCTGGTAACACTGCAGAAATACGTTACACCTGCACTTTACAGGTGTTCCTTGCTTCGCTTTGGAATTCCTTACTGAAGATCAGTGTCAGGTATCCATTTACAGCTACGTAGACAGAAGCGTAAAACTACCAGGTTTTAAACTGTGTAACTTTATAGTGAGAAGCAAACACTCCAACTTCTACGCTAAGGTTTGAACTACTAAAGCTTAAAAAAAAAGTCGCGAGCTAGTTATACACGTTCAACATTTTCCGGTGTTCTGCTTGTTGCAGGCCTTCCAGAAATGGGATCACATTCAACAGATTCCCGACCATCTTTGAAGCGTTTGTACCACACCTTTATTTGTGTAGCACTCATTGCATCGTCTCCAAAAGCCTTCTGAATCATCATAATAGTTTCCGTGGAGGAATGTTGAAGCTTGACGCAAAATTTGATGCAGATTCTTTGCTCTACTCGTACAGCCATTTTGAATGCGACGACCACACAGTGCACGTGCTCACTAAACGGCTTTTAACGGTCGCACTGACTGGTGCAGCAACGTCAACATTGCACACGTATGTGCATAACAGGCCACTCTATTTGGCTGCCAAGTTACATCGATGTAGCGCAAACGGTTTTTCTAATATTAATTATGGCCGATTCTTTTCCGGACAGCCCTCGTACATATATATATATATATATATATATATATATATATATATATATATATAATATATATATATATATATATATATATATATATATATATATATATATATATATATATATTTATATATATATATATATATATATATATATATATATATATATATATATATATATATATATATATATATATATATATATATATATATATATATATATATAAACTCTCTTAGCTCCGAAAAATTTCAGTTTAACAACTTTTCTGTCACTTTCACAAAAGCTATCATCATCTCATATTTTGTTCTATACGGCGCATTGAGCCATCACTGCAGGTGGACTCCTTTCAAGAAGTCTGTATCGAAGCACATGATTATTGCTGTTGGGGCAAGTATTTTACATGAGGTTGCCAGCCGCAAGAAAAGCTACCCGTCTCTTTGATACACAATCAAGCCCCAGTTCTTAAAACGGCCACAAAGTTTGTCAACAAAGTTTGACTCCTGACTTCAGATGAATTGTAAGGAATCGGATCCAGCATGTATGCCTGTATTTAGGATTCGTCCAGCCGCTAACATCAATGTCGCCCAGTGAAATTGTCTGCTAAACATTGTGGCGTCAGTTGCAAGAAATGGCGCGGAATCGAAGGGAAGGAAATTGGATTTCTTCTGAATCTTTGTTTTAAGGAAGAAGAATTTCTTGACTTTTAATCAGTGTGGGTCGCTGGGCAATGAAATGAAGGATGCGAACGTAGCTTTTATAAAGAATAGTTAGAGATTGATTGGCGCGATATATAGTTGAGAGACAGAGAGACTGAGGAACAAACAGAAGAGAAAGATAGAGAGATAGAAAGGACAGAGTGAGAGATAGACAGACAGAGGAAGAAAGAAAGAGGGTGAAAGACAGAGAGAAAAAGAGTGAGAGATAGACAGACAGAGGAAGAAAAAGAGAGGGTGAAATGCAGAGAGAGAAAGACACAGAGAGAAAGACAGAGAAAGGCAGAGAGAGAAAGACAGAGAGAGAAAGGCAAAGAGAGAAAGACAGAGAGAGAGAAAGAGAATGAGAAAGACAGAAAGAGAAAAATAGAGAGGAACACAGAGAGAAAAAGACAGAGAGAAAGAGGGAAAGTTAGAAAAAGAGAGAAAGACAGAGAGAAAGAGAGAGTGAGAAAGAAAGACAGCGAGAGAAAGACACAGAGAGAAATAAAGAGCGAGAAAGACAGAGTAAGAGAACGAAAGAGAGAAATGCAGAGAAAGAAAGACAGAGAGAAAACATAGAAAGAACAACAGAGAAAGAGAAAGATAGAGAAAGACATGGAGAAAGACAGAGATCAAAACAGAGAGAGACAGAAAGATAGAGAGAGAGAGAGAGAGAGAGAGAGAAAGAGAGAGAGAGAAAGAGAGAGAGAGAGACATAGAAAGACAGAGAAAGATCGAGAGAGAAAGAAAGACTGAGAGAAAAAGATAGAGAGAGAGAGAGAGAGAGAGAGAGAGAGAGAGAGAGAGAGAGAGAGAGAGAGAGAGAGAGAGAGAGAGAGAGAGAGAGAGAGAGAGAGAGAGAGAGAGAGGGGGGGGAGAGAGAGATAATGAAGCTCAGAAAGGAAGAGATGACAGACGACTGAGATTGAAAAATATAGGACAGAAAGATAAGAAAAATTATGAAAGAGATGTCATGTAAGGGAGAGAGAGAGAGGTGAGAGAAAACGGTAATTGTAGGATTGCAGAGTGATGGAATTTTCCTCTCATGTTATCCAGGAAGAAGTAAAATGAGTGTCATAATTTCGTGTACTCATCATTAGCTTTTAGCTGACCAAGGAGCATCCACGTTCAACTAATACAACCCAGCTCACGATCTTTCCACATATTGGTTGTACTTTCATTTCTGTCTCTTCCCCATGTGTTTTTTAGCCTTCCTCTGTCTCTCTTACCCCGAAGATTCCAGAATAAGCTCTGCCTTGTAATGCTATCAATAGGTTTCCTCAGTGTGTGTCCTATGCATCTCCAGCATCGTCTTCTCGTCTCTTGTTGCATTGGGGCTTGTCTGGTTCTTGTCATCAGTTCCTTATAAGATATTTATCATTGAAATGTACTTTTGTTGCGTAGGAAGGGAAAAACTCTGTATTAATAAAAACAAATTTAAAACAATAACCGATAAAAGAAAGGATGTAAGCGCACCTATACACACACCATCATGTAGAATAGGGACATGAGAAGTGAAGCATGGTAATGAGTGAATGAGTGGGTCGGTGATGTGAAAAGATAGATTGGGGCGACCCCATCTCGATCTCTCTTTCAATCCGGCAGTACTCATTTTAAACTGTTGTACTGACTAATTGTGTGCTTTTCCGTGGTCAGCACTTTTTTCTTTCTCTGTTATGTAGGAGATATTTGATATTGTCAAAACATTTGACACTACTTGTTGGTGATAAGGCATCACATTTGCTAGACGTGGCACATATTTGCTGAGATTATCGCAGGTAAAACCCATTTTGGTCTGCTTAGTTTTCGCGTAGAGTTGTGTGCTCAAGCGACAGTGTAGCAGTATTATTTTATACAAGGCTACCAAAAAATGTATAGATGTCTAATGTTGCTGCTGGAGATGTAGCCGTGTAATGTTACTACCACAGTAGACACCAGGGATGTTGGAGGCAGTGTAGGATGGTGTCTCTTGTCTGGTTTATTGATGATGTGTTAATGGAACATATCAGATAGATATGTAGATGAAGTTCCACACAGGAGATTACATTACATAGGTCATGAGAACGTCACATTGACTCATGACGAGGAAGTCCAATAAATAGGAACAGCAGGTGACGTTTTCCATCATTTATTTGGGACGCCACAACGACAGGTACGCTGCCATCAACATATATGAGTCACAGACAATGCAGGACATAGCAATGAGCATAAATAAAGTTCATCAGAAAATTATGCATATTTTATGTAAGTAAGCTGATTTCGTATAATTCCAGCTTCAACAGCTTCAGACCAATATAATCAATTTATGAGTTTAACAAACTCCTCTCTGATACCAATAAATCAGATGTGTAGACAAGTCTACCGCAGGCCGCACGGAAATGGCGGGCTTATGTGTACAGTTCAAGTTGACCTCTGTGGACATTTCTAGATCTAACCTTGATTAGGATATTATCGCTAGTATAGCGGAGTTCAAGGAACATAGCAACTGTTCTCTGGGCATAGAGTAGCCCGATACATATGAATCTAAGGTATGAGGATACCTGGGGTACTTCTAATAGTAGAGACTCTTCTCTGCCAGTAGATAATGAGCGAGTAGGTAACAAACAATGTCAAATAAACTCTAAATGGCTAAGAATCGAAGTAGAAAGAGCAATTAACTTTAGTTCGAAATAGGGTACTCACACTTCTAGTACGTCTCCAGACGTTTGAAATAAAAACATGGGACTAAATATCAGTAGTATTTGCAATCGAAGCTCACAGGCTTCCCTTGCCATGAAGGGTGAAAAAAAAGAAAACTCGGGTGGACGAGAACACGTCTTACCCCGACACAGATCACATCTTTGACTCCTGGTACGGAAGTCTTTCTCAAACCCCCTAAAATTCGACACATGCGCAGAAGCGCTTGATCGCTGAGTAAAACTCAAACGGGCCGATGTTGGACACATACCAAGCAAAGATATTGACCAAATCGAGCCTTATATGGTCAGGGAATAAACAACAACTCAGGTTGCAAACATTCCAAGAAAAGCTGATCTATTCTAGCCATATAAGGAAACAACCAGACATGGGTCTAATAATAAACCGCTAGTTAAGACACAAGAGAAGGTAACAACTATTGTAAAATGTAACATCAGCTAACCAAGAGTTATGTACCTTTGAATACAAAAATTAAAGTGTACCAACAAGACAGGTAAATCAATATTGCCTCAGAAAAATCTGTGCGTAACAGACAGATAACAAGATTTTTCGTCTGTACACCACATGTTGGACAGCACGAATGACACAATCGTTTTCTGTCCGACTTTCACGAAGACATTACTTTATACGAAAGTAATATGTTGTTACATCTGAAAAACATTGTCGTATGAGTTTACAAATGTGTTGGTGAGTTTGCCTTCCACGCTATCGGATGTTTTTATAGCCATATATGGGAGACGTGACCTTTGCATCACGCGCAAAATTATTCCATGTCGGAATATTTTGAAATTACCCAACAAGTATGTTTGAAATGATCTGCCAGTGCCTTTTATTCATCTGAGCAAAACGTCCGTGAGCCAGGATTGACGTAAGTTGTCATTTTACATTATTTTTCATTACTAACATGTGAACAAATATGTATATATTACCATGTGAATATTAATGTGTGAAAATCGCTAGTTGATGTCCAAGTCATTTGAGGCTGGCAACCTCAGCGTATAGAATGATGATTTCTTGAACCACCACTGCAAGGGCTGGTGACTGCTTATCGCTAGTTTCTTAAAGAGAACTATACGCCTAGGTAGTCCCAAGTTCCTTATGGAGCAGGGAGGGAATGATGAAAGAAATGATGTATATTCTAAGTGTAATATTTAAATGTGTAAATGTCTATGTAAACATATACTTAAAAATTAATTTAAGTTGCAAACTTTTCAACAAGTGTAGATATAAATGAAAACATATTCAATTTATATTGTGAACACTTTTCAGTCAATGGAGATGTAAATGTAAACATATTCTATCTGTACTATTAACCTTTTCATTTAAATGTAAAATAAAGATAAAGCTATTCAATTTAAATGTAAAGAAAGTTTTCTCTCGAGGGATTACGTTTAATTCTCATCGAGGGTAAATTCTGAGATAGATGGGATGGTGGAATAAGAGAAAGGGGACACATAAGTATGTGTCGGGAAACGCAATACTCAGGAAAGCGTTCGTTTCTGTTCTTTTACCATAGTTGTTGGTGGTGGTTCCATTTGAGGGCACTATCTCTGGATAGAAGGGAACAATGGCCTGAGCTTTAAGGCAAGGGACCAACTTTGTAGACACTCCCTGACACTTCTGGGAACGTGCTTCGCTCTACATCCTTGACTAGCAACGAGTGTTATCAGTGATCAATCTACCAAGAACAAACCCATCAGCGGGAGCAGAACCTACCAGTGGCAGATAAGTGAAACCTATAAGCTGCCACGTGAACTCCTTTTAAAAACTAACTTCCCATCACTACAGTGATGATCCAATTTTTTTTATAAATCATAATTCAAATTTTCTAAAACCTTGTTAAACCTAAATGATTATTAAATTTGTTATTTGTAATTATATAAATTTAACTTCGATTTAATCATTTTACATGTACTGCATGTTTGTGTCAGTCAGTTTACTAAATACAGTCTAAACAGAGCTATACCATAATAATAAAAATTCCACTGAGTAAATCAGGGTGGGGGCTTGACGAGCTAAAATTAATAATTACTTAATCCTTCACAAAAGTTGTCGGCAAATCTTAGAGTTAACGTGCTCAGCCAATGCAGCATTGTTCTTACTTTTTTAATTTGGCGTGAAACTACCTTGAGATAGAAGCGTCATTATCCTTCTATCTACAACTCTGCCAAGAGTAATCTTGTGCGAAGGTAGACACATTTGAAGGCCCATATTAGATACTCTTGAATCTTTGCCACTGTTGAAAAACTACTGCAACGCAGGGGAGGCAATACGTGACAGGTGAGTCAGTGAGAGAGTGAGTAGGTGAGTCAATGGGAGTTTGAGAGAAAGTGAGTGAGTGCGTGAATGACAGAGAGAGTGAGAGAATGAATGAGAGTCCGTGAGTCAGTGAGTGAAAGAGTGAGTAAGATAGTGAGTGAGAGAGTGAGTGACAGAGTTAGTGAGTGGGCGAGTCAGTGAGAGAGTGACTGACACAGTGAGTGAGAGAGTGAGTGATAGAGTGAGTGACTGGGTGACAGCATGTGTGAGTGGGTGAGTCAGTGAGAGAGTGAGTGTGTGAGTGAGTGAATGAGAGAAAGAGTGAGGGAATACGGAATGAGTGAGTGCGTGAGTGAGATAGTGAGTGAATGAGTAAAATACTGATTGAATGAGAAAGTGTGTAAGTGAGTGTGTGTGTAAGTGAGTGTGTGTGTGTAAGTGAGTGTGTGTGTAAGTGAGTGAGTGGGTGCGTGAGTGAGTGAAAGAGTGATTGACTGATTGATTGCTTGAGTGAGTGAGTGAGTGAGTGAGAAAGTGTGTGAGTGGGTGTGTAAGTGAGTGAGTGGGTGGGTGAGTGAAAGAGTGATTGAGTGAGTCAGTGATTGATTGATTGAGGGATTGAGTGAGTGAGTGAGACAGTCAGTCAGTCAGTGACAGAGCGAGAGAGAGAGAGAGAGAGAGCAAGCAAGTCAATGAGCGAGCGAGCGAGCGAGCGAGCGAAAGAACAAGTAATCCAGTGAGGTTATGCTAACAAGTCAATCTGTCTCCCCCTATCTTCCGTGCAATCTGTTTCACCATCACACATTCACAATACCCAAGATACACCCTGGCATCTTCTGTTGTATCGGTTGAGTAAATTTTCTACAACGGTTGCAGAAAACCCCCCGCCTAAATAGGGCACCGGACTATATCAATAAGTGCCAAAAATAGCGTTACAGTAACACCTCAGACTAAACGGTCTTTCTCCTGGGCAGACCATAACTCTTGTATTTTCCCCGAAATAGTAAATTGGTTGGTTTCGTGAAGACCGTCTCTCAGGGGTTGGTTATACAGAAGATCAATCCATTAGAAGTGTGTGAGACAAGTCTAGATGGAGTTTCGAAATGGCGGCAATTTTCCCTTGACTTGACGTTTGGAGTTCGATTGGTTAAAAGCCAGATGTATTTTCTCCCCACACTCGTTGCTGAGATGTAACGATTCTGGCGCTTTCAAAGAACCTTACGTCTTGTGAAAAATGGACTAATTAGCAGTGTTCATTCTTAATACCAAGTTAATGGTGATAAACATGGACATTAACTTCGGAGGGAGGGGGAAAGAATGCTATCAAATAATCATGCGTGGGCTACGATTTGACAGTAGCTACTCCATGATTGATACAAAGCTAATCACAATTTCAAACTTAGAATCATGAAATGCTATATACTCGTATATATTATTCTATGGTGTAGAAACATGGGCATTGAACAAGCAATTAGAAGAAAGAATTGAGGCTCTCGAGATGTGGATATAAATAATGGAGCACCTCTTGTGGAAAGAGACGAAAACAAATAAAGAGGTCAAGAAAACCTAGGAATGAAAAGAGAATTAATGATGGAGATCAAAATTAGACAGCTAAAATATTTTGGCCATATAAAAAGACATAACAGCTTACAGAAGACCATAACAGAAGGAAGGTTTGAAGGTAAACGTGCAAGTGGAAGAAGCGCTATAAGTGGGAAGATAACATCAAGAGATGGACAGGAAAGAGTCTATCAGAGTGCACCACCAAGACAAGAGACAGAAGACGTTGGAGATCCATTATAGCTGTCGTAAATTTATTTTGAGAGAAAAGAGTCTTAGAAATAGTGGTCCGGTTTAGAGTGAAATGATGTTGGAAAACTCAGTGATAGAAAATGTAGAGATTAAATAGTTGCTTCACAGCGTGCTGGAGGAGAGTAAAGACAGACTTATTTACGACAAATCGTTTCTCTCAATCTTCTCTTCCGCTCTCCTGGTCAAACAATTATTTGCCAGTTTTCCAGACACACCTCTGCGCGCACACCGATTTGGTGTTTTCAAAGACACAGACGACGTAGATACAAACTATATTAAACGAATAGGGGAAAAGTTGGGCTTTGGGTATCTCCAACACAGAACTAAATGAGTTTATGTGATTTTATTCACCTTAAACATCAATTACTAACAAATATCAGGTATTACATGAATTATCATAAGTACACAAATGCAAATAACAAGTTTGGGAGGGGTGAAGAAGATTGGTATCGACTAAGCCCTTCCCGCTTATTAGAGAAAGATAAACCCAGTCCAGAGATAGAAAATATCAGGAACACGGGTACGTTAACCTAACAGTGAAGTTAATTACTCTGAAAGAGGTGTTACAAAGTTAGGTATAGGTGATAGAAAAAAACCTGTTCTTCCCAGCTGTTCTTCCCTTTACTACGCAAATGGAAAGGAGGGGGGTTTTAAACAGAGTTAACCAATTATCAACTCCCCCTTAAAGGAACAATGCAGGGAATACAGAAAAATTATATTACTAGGCAAGAAAGTTAACAACAGGGTTACAAAAGAAAAAGATTAAATTTCCTTTCATTCATACACACGCGTGAGGATCCACACACATATACTCACACACTTACCGAATGCAGCCTCAGACGATCCCTAAAAGTATATAAAACAGCAAGTATTCTCTTGACATATGAACTGTCTAGTCCTTCAGTGTCCCGCCCCAGATGTTTGCGAGGTTTTTGCTGGTAACAAATATTCTCACTTATCGCAAGACTTGAAGACTAAGAGTTCTTGTGTTTTTTATTATATAAAAAAGGAGTCTATGGGATGGCACTAACACAGTTCGGCACATGGGTGAAAATGAAGTGGTCTCTTTTAATCTTCCGCTATGGTAAAATTCCTTCAATGCGTGACGATAGTAACTGCCCGGAAAGTTTTATTAAATCCAATTGAGGAAAAACTAGGCCCAGTCACAGTCAGGAAAATATGTACTCTCTCACAGTAAACAGTAAATATAATATCGCTACTGGCGATGATTACCTTCCAGTTTATCTTACAGGTTTGTAATGATAATTTGATGATTGTTCTTTAAAATGTTCTTGGGTGAGCTTTATTTCATTTAATTATGACAGCTAGGTCGCAAAAGGACCGCCACAAGATTTTATTTAAAAGAAATGTTTCTTCAATATGACTGGAAGTTTATAGGATGATTTCTTTATTTCTTTCTTTATTTAGCTGGGACCGCAGGTTACGATCACTCTGTATGAAAGAAAAAAGACATGTAACATACCGAAAAATCAAGGGCGATAAATTTCCCGTTAAGCCTATAATACACTCGAGTATTTAATTATGTATTTAATAAACACTGCGCGAATTCTAGTGGTTAAAACACACATCTATGAAACTAGGACTTAACTGAATTTATTAATTATAAATTCCTTCGTGACTTTAAAAGTTAATTTAAGCATCTATTATCTTTTGAAATAATATAATAGATAGATCATTATATTTACAACTGGAACTATTGAGATGGTTTAATTTAATAGATTTAAATTAACACAAAATCCATTGAAATAGAATGACTGAACTAGACCACTGATCACTTTACACAATATATTACCGCTTTGCACAGAATAGAAATCACTGCAAATATATATATAAAATCCAGGGGAAAATCTATAACAAGATTTCAATAAAGCTAGTGCTTCTGTAAGGGTCTGGCCAGCGAGTGATAAAATGTCTATTCTTCATGGTCTATTTATCTAAAATGGAATGTAAGTTGAGTGGGACATGATAAACTTGACAGCTTATTTGATCTCATGAACTTTTGGGGATCTGACCGCCAAATCAAGGGAAGAAGCCGCCCCCTGGTCTTCGTATATCCGCTCGCTGCTGCCCGTTTCGGCTTTCCCCGTTCGCTCGGTTCTGCGGTTGACACCGAGACGCGAAATTAGCGGCAAGCAACTGCGTCTCGTATCAGGGACCACTACTGTCTTTGATAGCGCCGATAGTCTCCCTGAAATCCCTCAGTCTGTCTCTTTGATCGTGGTCGCTGTATCTGTTTGATTCTGGCGACGCCCCCCACTGGCCAAGTTAATGAAAATAACTGCCTATGATTGTTCAAGAGATGTTAGTGGGCGTGATTTAATTTCTCCTTAAATCAATGCGATGACCAGAATGAACGATAGGTAAACTTTCCGCATATCAATCAGCAAACGTGTTTGCCCTCTGTGTGGAACAGTTGCATAGCTAATGAATCCGCGTGAAAGAAGTCCCGTTTTACAAGAATTACAACAAAGTTCAGGGTCAGCCGAGTTCGTCCATCACAATCGTCCCCTCTTTTGAGACGTGAAAACGTGTTTTCATGTTTGATTTATGACGAAGAAGCTGCCCTGATCGGTAACTTTTGGATGATTGGTATCTTCACCTTCCTCCTCTTCCTCTGTAGTCCAGTTTCTACTCAGGAAATCAGCCCCGACATTCTGTCTTCCCGGAATATATTCCACTTTGAAAGAATAAACGCTTAAAAGGAGGGCCCAACGCATGATCCTAGCGTTAAATTCTTTATTGGCACCAAGAAATGCTAACGGAGCGTGGTCTGTTTGCACCGTGAAAGATGTACCATAAAGAAACTCATGATGGCGTCTGATACCGTCAATCAGAGCAAAACATTCCCTTTCAACTACGCTGTAGTTCCGTTCCGCTTTATTTAATTTCCGACTGCCATAGGCAACTGGAAATAGCATGTTCAGGTCACTGTCATCGGCTTGAAGCAGTGTTGACCCGATGCCCTGACCTGATGCGTCGACTCTCAGTACAAAAGGTTTCTTGAGGTCAGGCAACCTCAAAATTGGGTATGCAGACAACTGTCCTTTCAAAGTGCTATACGCGTGTTCGCACTTTTGATCCCATATGACCTTATCAGGACAACCTTTCTTTGTGAGGTCAGTCAGAGGTGCCGTCAGTCCGTTGAAGTTCTGGATGTACTTCTGATAGTATGCACATAGCGATATGAAGGAACGTACGTCTTTCTTCGTTCGGGATCTTTTTGCTGCCACTATTTTCTCCACGTTCTTCTTAATAGGCCAACTGCATCCGTGAGAAATAGTGTGCCCCAGGAAGTCTAACTGTTCAAACCCGATGAGACATTTGCTAGGTCTGGCTGTGAGACCCGTTTCCTGTAGTCTCCTGAGGAGCATAGCAATCGTAGCAATATGTTCTTCATAGGTTTCCAATGCAATTAAGATGTCATCCATGAAATTATGGATATGGGGACTTTGCAAAGGTTCTAGAAGCTTCCTCATCATCCTGGTGAAAACTCCTGGTGCGTTATGCAAACCGAACGGCATCACATTAAATGTGTAATGTCCTTCGCTAGTGCTGAAAGCTAACAAAGGTTTAATTTCCTCCTTGACTGGTATCTGATAATAACCTTTACTGAGGTCAATCTTGGAGAAAATCTTTGCTTTGCTGAGCTTGGTGAACAACTCAGAAACAGTTTGGAGAGGTTCGGCTGGAATTCCGTTACAGCGTTTAGCAACCTGTAATCAATGCACAGCCGATCTTCCTTATTGGGCTTCTGCAACAGCACTACACTCGAGCTGTAGGGAGATGTAGACTCACTGATAATTCCTGCCTGACGCAGCTTGTCTATTTCTCCGCGAAGTGCATCAGCTTTAGCGTACGGGATAGGCTAAACTCTGGTTTGAACAGGGGTCTCGTTTGTTAATTTCATATCAAATTCAATGAGATTTGTTCGACCAGGTACATCCGTTAAGACTGCACTGTACTGTTTTAGTAGAGCCCTGGTTTCTGTTTGTTGTTCTGGTGAGAGATTGTCGCCGAACTTGACATCTTTAAAGGATTCTGTGGGTTGCAGTGGATACTCCATGCAACCATCATCATCTTCCTCGTCTTCCGTTGCTATGGCGACAGCCAGGAGATGCTCGGAGGATGGCACCGGTCTTTCCAAATATTTCTTTAGCAGATTTATGTGGAAGACCTTCTCCTTTCCTTTGATGGAGATCTTGTAGTTGGTACGTGAGATCTTTTTAAGGACGGTAAACGGTCCTTGCCATCCGATGCGAAGTTTATTGCTTCCGGTTGGAAGTAGCAATAAGACTTTCTCCCCTGGTTGTAGTTCTCTCTCTTTTGCAGCTTTGTTGTATCTTTTAGTAATTTTAGCGCGGGCTTTCTTAAGGTTGGTAGTAGCTAGATCCCATCCTAGCTTTAGCCTTTCCTTAAGCTCAGATACATACTTGCTTGCAGAGACGACTGTCTCGTCAGCCTTCTGGTCTGTCAGGGACCGAAGTAAGGCTTCTAGTGGCCCCTTAATAGGTCTGCCAAATAAAAGTGTAGCTGGCGCAAAACCCGTAGACGCTTGGGGTACCTCTCGGTAGGCGAATAAGGCAGCCGATATATATTGGTCCCAGTCTTCCGGTTTCTCCTGACCCAGCTTACGTAACATCATGGTGAGGGTATCGTTAAAACGTTCCACGAGCCCATTTCCGGCCGGATGGTAGGGTCTTGTGTGGATATGTTTGGCCCTCAAGATCTTAAAGATCTCCTCCATTAACAGGCTACGGAATTGGGATCCATTGTCCGTCAAAACGTGTTGAGGGAATCCCAACAGTGTAAATATTTGCACAAGGGCTTCTGCGACATGCTTGGAATTAGTGCATGGTAGCGGTACAGCTTCGGCCCACATAGTGCAAGTGTCAACTAAGGTCAGGATGAATCTGTTCTTTCTTTTGGTCTTTTCCAGAGGACCAATAATGTCGACAGCAACCCGTTCAAATGGAGTACCCACTATTGGCATTTGCCCCATAGGTACTGGGGGTGTCAAGTGCTTTGGTGCTACCCGTTGGCACTGGGCGCAGGATTTCACGTACCTGATAATGTCAGAGTTCATTCCTGGCCACCAATAGTGGTTTTTTATTCGCTGAATAGTGGCGTTTTGTCCCGTATGTCCGCTAAAGGGAAGAGAGTGCCCCATTTCTAAGATCTGGTTTCTGTACTGCGTCGGTACTAGGTGCTGGTTATTCCCCGTGTCCGGGTTGCCCGTTCTACGATACAATACACCATCCTTAGAAAAGATGTCTCCGTTGTGTCTGGGGTCCTTAGCCATGGGCAGTTTTTTAAAGCAGGGTGCCAGAGTAGGGTCCTTTTGTTGCGCCTCCTTCAGTTCATTCGGCAACAAGTTTGGCGCAGGCTCCCTCTCCTTCTTGGCTTGCCCTCTTGTGGTTACCGCTGCCACAATCGGCTCCTTAGGTCTCCCAATGAACACATATCTGCATCCCAAGATAACTGGGTAGATCGGATCATCCATTATGGCCGCTTTAGCAACTCCTCTGACAAAGTCAGAGTGTATTTCTACCAGTGCGATAGGAAGCGTCCTGGGTGCATCACTCGTGAAAACTCCACTAAGTTTGACGGTTTCCTCTGTCTCCTGACCGGGTTTGACTAGGTGCCTAGCGACAATACAACTAAAGCTTAATCCAGTGTCAAAGAGACAAGTAGTTGAGGTACCGTTCAAAATTACAGTTCCTCGAGTTGAGGGTCGGCCCCCCTCAGGTTGAGAATCACTGACATTGACTCTACCTTTCGAGGCTGTATGCAAACATCCAATGCGGTTTGCACCGGTTTGTTTGCCCTGATCAGACGTTCCTGGTGTAGGGGTCTTCCCTTTTCCTTGACCTTGGTGGCCGCGCTGCCACGTAGGCTTGTTGGGTTGATCAGAATTGTTGTTGGGGGGGTATCGGGTTTTGTAGAATTTCGATTTTTCCTGGGGAGGTTTCTGGGTATTATTATCTCGTTGGTTAAAATGTTGAGAGGAAGTGGAAGAATAGGATGCCTGCTCTAGATTCTGTTTTCGAGATGGCTCATCGGTGGGTTTACGTTTAGTGCTGGGAAGTTTGGCCATTGCATTGCTATAGCGTTCGGCTTTATTGAGTATGTCTTCAAGCCTGACTGCCCCCTGTTCCGCCAAAAATCTACGAGTTTCATTCGACAAAGTGGATTTTATCTGCTCCACAAGAACAAGTTCGAGGAGTCCCTCGTATGAAAGAGGTAGGTCAGATAATTCAATGCACTTTGTCAGATAACCCGTGAGACGTGAAGAGAACTGGGGAAATGTTTCCGTGCTCTCTTTTCGGCTGTTTCTGAACAACTGCAGAAACTTTCGGGCAGTCATCTCAAACTGCTGTAGTAAGGCCTTCTTTAACAGGTCATAATCATGTTGATTCGGTCCCAGCTTTGTGTACACGTCATAAGCATTGCCTTTCAGTGACATTGAGAGTTTAAGCGCCCAGCGGGTACTCTCTAATCCATAAAGATTCGCGAGTCTCTCGAATTTTTCTAGGTAGCTGTCAATTTTTTCGTTAGGGCTAGGAAAAGATTCTAAAGAAAACGACTTAGCAGTTAATTGGGCAGATTGAATACTGGAGAGGTCCATTGATTAAGACTGGGGCGAAGACGGCTCTCCGTTAGTCGAAGTAGAGGCGCCCCGACTCTCTAGAGCCTTAAGCGCCAGTTGATGCTGTCTTTCCTTGTCTCTCTCTCTCTCTCTCTCTCTCTCTGCGAGTTTCCATCTCTGCTTCAATTTTTTTCTGTTCCAAAAGACGTTCTTCCGCTTCTTTCTTATCTGCCCTCTGCTGGGCTTCTCTCCTCTCTGTTCTTTCTTTCTCTTCCTTCCTCTCAGGTTCTGCTCTCTGTTGCTCCGCCTTCCTCTCAGCTTTGGCTCTCTGTTGCTCCGCCTTCCTCTCAGCCTCGGCTCTCTGTTGCTCCGCGTCATATATTTCCCATTCCTGGTTAATAAACGCGTTTGCAGCTTCTGCATCTAATCCTGCCTCTTTCGCTTCCAGCCTCAAGATGGACCTCATCTTTATCCTCTCTGCCATTGTTAAAGAATAAGATGAAGTATGCCTAGAGAACTAGTAAAAAGCAACGCGAAAGGGAGGAACTCTGAACCGCTACGAGAAAAAACGCAAGTATAAATTTACCTGTGTTACCTCCTACCTGTACTGTGCAAACTTATCGCTGCTATTATCTGGCAATTAAGGCTCTAAACGCAAGCGACTATGCCACTAAATGGTAAGTTACACTGGAAAAGAATCTTCTTTTACTAACAGTAGAGAAAAATTTAAATTAAAACAATTTAAAAGGAAAAAAAAAATTTTCCCCTAAATTTTAAATCTCTGACAACAAACTCCGTCCCTAAGGTCAATTATTGAGATGAGACGTTGTTAACTTAATTTTTAAAAATCAGATCAATCCGTCTTTAGCTAAGCTCAACTCTTTTTAACTTCAAAAACCTTAGTGACTGTAAAACAATCATGCAATCCCAGCAACTCTTATAAAGAAAGAAATATAATTATCTCCGCCAGAGTTTAATAAAATAACAAATATTTTTGTTTATCTGTACTTTCTACTGCTGTGGAGAGAAAACAACCTGTAAATATGCTGTGTGGACAACCCAAATACTTAAAGAACGTTTGTCTAGGGGTGTAATTATTTATTTATTTCCCTAATTCACAAAGACAGATCATTCACACTCTACCTAGTTAGACCCAGACTAAATCAGACTCAAAATATCTTTAACCCGACTATGCGATTGCCTCAAATGTAGCTCAAGATCCCAGAACCAGCCCACAAATATGTGTGCATCAAATGTATCTCAAAATTATCCCGGCGAGCCAGCCAAATATTGTCGTAAATTTATTTTGAGAGAAAAGAGTCTTAGAAATAGTGGTCCGGTTTAGAGTGAAATGATGTTGGAAAACTCAGTGATAGAAAATGTAGAGATTAAATAGTTGCTTCACAGCGTGCTGGAGGGGAGTAAAGACAGACTTATTTACGACAAATCGTTTCTCTCAATCTTCTCTTCCGCTCTCCTGGTCAAACAATTATTTGCCAGTTTTCCAGACACACCTCTGCGCGCACACCGATTTGGTGTTTTCAAACACACAGACGACGTAGATACAAACTATATTAAACGAATAGGGGAAAAGTTGAGATTTGGGTATCTCCAACACAGAACTAAATGAGTTTATGTGATTTTATTCACCTTAAACATCAATTACTAACAAATATCAGGTATTACATAAATTATCATAAGTACACAAATGCAAATAACAAGTTTAGGAGGGGTGAAGAAGATTGGTATCGACTAAGCCCTTCCCGCTTATTAGACAAAGATAAACCCAGTCCAGAGATATATAATATCAGGAACACGGGTACGTTAACCTAACAGTGAAGTTAATTACTCTGAAAGAGGTGTTACAAAGTTAGGTATAGGTGATAGAAAAAACCTGTTCTTCCCAGCTGTTCTTCCCTTTACTACGCAAATGGAAAGGAGGGGGGTTTTAAACAGAGTTAACCAATTATCAACTCCCCCTTAAAGGAACAATGCAGGGAATACAGAAAAATTATATTACTAGGCAAGAAAGTTAACAACAGGGTTACAAAAGAAAAAGATTAAATTTCCTGTCATTCATACACACCCGTGAGGATCCACACTCATATACTCACACACTTACCGAATGCAGCCTCAGACGATCCCTAAAAGTATATAAAACAGCAAGTATTCTCTTGACATATGAACTGTCTAGTCCTTCAGTGTCCCGCCCCAGATGTTTGCGAGGTTTTTGCTGGTAACAAATATTCTCACTTATCGCAAGACTTGAAGACTAAGAGTTCTTGTGTTTTTTATTATATAAAAAAAGGAGTCTATGGGATGGCATTAACACAGTTCGACACATGGGTGAAAATGAAGTGGTCTCTTTTAATCTTCCGCTATGGTAAAATTCCTTCAATGCGTGATGATAGTAACTGCCCGGAAAGTTTTATTAAATCCAATTGAGTAAAAACTAGGCTCAGTCACAGTCAGGAAAATATGTACTCTCTCACAGTAAACAGTAAATATAATATCGCTACTGGCGATGATTACCTTCCAGTTTATCTTACAGGTTTGTAATGATAATTTGATGATTGTTCTTTAAAATGTTCTTGGGTGGGCTTTATTTCATTTAATTATGACAGCTAGGTCGCAATAGGACCGCCACAAGATTTTATTTAAAAGAAATGTTTCTTCAATATGACTGGAAGTTTATAGGATGATTTCTTTATTTCTTTCTTTATTTAACTGGGACCGCAGGTTACGATCACTCTGTATGAAAGAAAAAAGACATGTAACATACCAAAAAATCAAGCGCGATAAATTTCCCGTTAAGCCTATAATACACTCGAGTATTTAATTATGTATTTAATAAACACTGCACGAATTCTAGTGGTTAAAACACACATCTATGAAACTAGGACTTAACTGAATTTATTAATTATAAATTCCTTCGCGACTTTAAAAGTTAATTTAAGCATCTATTATCTTTTGAAATAATATAATAGATAGATCATTATATTTACAACTGGAACTATTGGGATGGTTTAATTTAATAGATTTAAATTAACACAAAATCCGTTGAAATAGAATGAATGAACTAGACCACTGATCACTTTACACAATATATTACCGCTTTGCACAGAATAGAAATCACTGCAAATATATATATATATAATCCAGGGGAAAATCTATAACAAGATTTCAATAAAGCTAGTGCTTCTGTAAAGGTCTGGCCAGCGAGTGATAAAATGTCTATTCTTCATGGTCTATTTATCTAAAATGGAATGTAAGTTGAGTGGGACATGATAAACTTGACAGCTTATTTGATCTCATGAACTTTTGGGGATCTGACAGCCAAATCAAGGGAAGAAGCCGCCCCCTGGTCTTCGTATATCCGCTCGCTGCTGCCCGTTTCGGCTTTCCCCGTTCGCTCGGTTCTGCGGTTGACACCGAGACGCGAAATTAGCGGCAAGCAACTGCGTCTCGTATCAGGGACCACTACTGTCTTTGATAGCGCCGATAGTCTCCCCTGAAATCCCTCAGTCTGTCTCTTTGATCGTGGTCGCTGTATCTGTTTGATTCTGGCGACGCCCCCCACTGGCCAAGTTAATGAAAATAACTGCCTATGATTGTTCAAGAGATGTTAGTGGGCGTGATTTAATTTCTCCTTAAATCAATGCGATGACCAGAATGAACGATAGGTAAACTTTCCGCATATCAATCAGCAAACGTGTTTGCCCTCTGTGTGGAACAGTTGCATAGCTAATGAATCCACGTGAAAGAAGTCCCGTTTTACAAGAATTACAACAAAGTTCAGGGTAAGCCGAGTTCGTCCATCACAACAGCCAACCTTCGTTGTGGAGATGGCAGCTCATAATGAATCCATGAGACACTGAGACATTTAATATTAAACGCAAGTGAGACTCAGACTTAATGTAATAGAAGTGTAAAGACAAATAATAAAATAATAACAAAACAACTACAGACACAGGCGTACTTAAATTCTTAGGCACCCGGGGCGGATCCTTCCGTTGGTATCTGCATAAAACGCACAGAAAAAAAAAAATATCATATTTTAGCAGTGAAGTGCAGTCTTAATAGTGTCCGATGGCACCCCCCCCCCCCCGGCTGTCACCCAGGGCGGACCCTCCTCCAAACCCCTCAGTACGCCACTGGGTACAGACAAACGGTAAGGTGGCTGCAATACCATTAAGGTCATACGAAAAAAGGGTTTACACCACCAGCAAAGGCAAACGCTCAGATACCACCATTAAGGACAAACAATAACATAGTTACAACATAAGTCAAGTTAAACTGTGAATTGGTTACAACATAAATAATAATTATGATCGTCCCCGTTTTCGCACCTTAAGGAGCATTGAGCCAACACTACAGATGCCTTCCTTGAGCAAGCCTATGCCAAAGCACAAACTATTGCAAAGGTGGTCTTTGTAGCAATTTATTTGACAAGATGAGTTAGCCAGTCACAAGCAGAACCTTGTATTATTCTTGACAGTATTACGAGGCAATCTATGTTCTGGAATCTCCCGGGTAAGAGAGACGGAGGGATATCGAAAAAAATATGGAGAAGAAAACTGGAAATAGAAAGAAGATAAGGAAAGAACTGTGGATAGCACATGCTAGGAGGACTTGGAATTAAACTGTACAAGGTCTATGCTTCTTGAGAGGCTGAAGGGTAATGAGGGAGTGACTGAATGGATGAGTGACTGAATGGATGAGTGACTGAATGCGTGAGTGAGTGACTGAATGGATGAATGAACGAGTGAGTGACTGAATGGATGAATGAATGAAGTAGCTACTATCAAAAAAGGCATTAAGTGACAAATCAATCAATCAATACCCTTTAGCTCCCCTTGGAGCATAGGCCGTCAACAAACACATCCCAAGTCTTTCTGTCACGTGCCATCAGCTCAAGTTCTTTCCACGCTTTCCTTATCATTTTCACTTCTGTCTCCAATTCTCTTCTCCGTGTGTTTTTTTCGCACAGTTCCAGGACATCGATCTTGTAGTTCACCCATTTCTGCTGCCACCTGACCCGTCTTTCCTTGTTCGCTCAATGTTTGAACATTGCAAATGCCAAATCTGGAGGTTCTCCTAGAAGAAAGAAGGTCAGCCAGCAACACATACTCCTTTCGGCTTTCCCTGTGTTCCGTCATACGTCTCCCTGCCAGGGGACTTTCCGCTGTCTTGGTTAGCTGAATTTTATTTTCCTTAGTTGATGACGTTTTTCTGGTTTAACATGTTCTTACAGAATGGGGGAAACGTAACCATGCCCAACACTCCTTAGTCGCTATTCTACGAAATGCTTGGTAGGGGATAGTATTACTATTCGTTGCTCCCCTGTCTGGCACCGGTAATACACGGGTGATTGTGACAGACGAACTCATCTGACCCTGAAGTGTTGGATGATATGGTATGACCCTTCGTAACGACCCCTTCGGATAACATCAGTGCCCCCGAGTATTGTGGTAACTTTTCGAAAAACGGATTTTTTCCACCTGGACTCATTAGCTATGCACAACAGAAACGTGGACTCATTAGCATGCAACCTTTCCACGCAGATTGTCAACACGTTTGCTGATTAATATGTGGACAGTTTATCTACCGTGCATTCTGGTCATCGCATTGATTTAAGGAGAGGTTAAATCACGTCCACGGATATCTCTTGAGCAATCATATGCAGTTATTTTCATTAACTTGGTCAGAACGCCGGCCCAGTGGGGGCGTTGCCAGAATCAAACGAAAGTAGCGGCACACGATCAAACAGGCACCGAGGGATCTCAGGAAAGACTAGAGGCATGCTATCAAAGGCAGTGGTGGTCCCTGAAACGAACGACGCAAGTTTCTTGCCGGCTTTTCGCATCTCTGTGTCAACCAGAACACCGCTCGAAAGACGGAGCGAACGGGAAAGCCAAAGCGGACGCAGCGAACGGAGATACGGAAAACCAGGGGCGGCATCTCTCTTTAGTCTGGCGGTCAGAACCCCGAAAGTCTCCTGAGATCTAAAAAGGTGTCAAATTCTAACATGTCCCCCCAATCTTGCATTCCAGTTAGATATATACAGACCATGAAGAAAGCCATTTTATCATTCGGTTGCCAGAGATTTAAGATTCACTAGCTATAGTAGAATTTTGCTAGAATTCCATCTGAATTGGTTGCTACATTGGAGTGATTTCTTTTTCTGTGCACGGTATAATATATTTGTTAAAGTGATCAGTGGTCTAGTGCTTTCATTTTATTTCACTGGATTTTGTGTTTTTTTTAATCTATTAAATTAAACTCATCTCAAAAGTTCCAGTGGTAAATTTAATGATATATCTATTATATTATTGCCAAAAATAACAGATGCTTAAATGCTAAAGTAACTTTTAAAGTCCCGAAGGAATTTATAATTAATGAATTTAGTTAAGTCCTATATATATAGATGTGTGTGTTAACCATTAGACTCGCAAAGTGTTTTATTAAATACATAATTAAATACCCGAGTGTATATAAATAGTCTTAATGGTAAATTTATCGCGCGTTAGAATATTATTTGATTTTTGCGGTATGACTATGTTGTCATGGTTTTTCTATCTTTGTCTATAGAATGATCACATAACCTTTGCGATCCCAGCAATAAAGAAATCCTACAGAGTCTTCCAGACTCGGTTCTTAAACTTCCATATATTGATGAAACATTTAAAATATAATCTTGTGGCGGTCCGATGTGGCCAGCTATCATAATTACATGAAAGAAAGCCCACCCAAGAACATTTAAATAAACCATCAAATTAAATTGCCAATCTGTAAGATAAACTGGAAGAAGAACAGTTGCCAGTAGCGATATTTTATTTACTGCTCTACTGTGAGAGAGTACATATTTACCTGAACTGTGACTGGGCCTAGTTTTTCCTCCCTGGATTTAAAACTTACCGGTCAGCTGCTATCATCACGCATTGAAGGAATTTTACCACCAGCGGCGAAATTAAAGAGACCACGCCATTCTCACCCCTGTACCTAACTGTGACAGTGCCATCCCATAGATTCCTTTTTATATAATAAAACACAAGAACTCTTAGGCTTCACGTCCGGCGATAAGTGGGAATATTTGCTATCAGCCAACCTCGCTAAATCTGGGACTGGACATCGAAGTACCAGACATTTTCATATGTCAAGAGTGTAATTGCTGTTTATATAATTCTATGGAGTGCCTGATGCTTCAATCGGTAAGTGTGTGTGAGCATATGAGTGTGGGCCCTTACTAGCGTGCATGACTGACAGGAGATTTAATTTTTGCAAACCATTTGTTAACTTGCCTACCGGGTAATACATTTTCTGTATACCCTGCATTGTTCCTTTAAGTGGGTTATTTTGTCAACTCTGTTTACACCCCCCCCCCCTTTTTTTTTCATTTGCTTAGTAAATGGAAAAACAATTGGGAATAACAGGATCTTTTTCTACCACCCATTCCTAATATTGTAACCCCTCTTTCAGAGTAATTAAATTCACTGTTGGGTTACCTTACCTATGTTCCTGATAACTATCTATCTTTGGACTTGGTTTATCTTTGTCTAATACAAGCGGGAAGGGCTTAGTCGATACCAATCTTCTTCACCCCCCCAACCGTGTTATTTGTATTTTCTGTACTTATGATATTTTTTCCTGTAACACATGATACTTGTTGTGATTGATTTTAATGTTAATAAACAGCATAAACTTATTTAGTACTGTGTTGGAATACCAAAGCCAAAATTTCCCATATCTGTTTAATATAGTTTGTATTCACGTGCGTCTGTGTGTTTGAAGCAGCAAATCGGTGTGAGCGTAGGTGTGTGTCTGGAAACTGGCAAATAATTGTTTGACCAGGAGAGTTTGAGGAGAAGATTGAGAGGAACGATTGTCGTAAATAAGTCTGTCCTTACTCTCCCCAGCACTCTGTGAAGCAACTATTTACTTTCTAACCCTTATTATCACTGAGCCTCACCATCATTCTCCACTCTAAACAGGACCACTATTTCTAAGACTCTTTCTCTCAAAATAAATTTACGACATAATTGGCTGGCTCGCCGGGATAAAGATATTTTTGAGTCTGATTTAAGTCTGGGTCTAACTAGATAGAGTGTGAATGATCTGTCTTTGTGAAGTAGGGAAATAAATAAAATTAATTACACCCCTAGACAACGCCTTTTAGTATTTGTGTCGTCCACACAGCATATTTACAGGTTGTTTTCTTTCCACAGAGCAGGAAATTACGGATAAACAAAAATATTTGTTATTTAAATTATTCTCTGGCAGAGAAAAATTAATTTTTTTCTGTATAAGATTTGCTGGGATTGCGTGATGGTTTTTACAGTCACTAAAGGTTTTTGAAGTTACTAGAGTTGAGCTTAGCTAAAGACGCCTTGCTCTGACTTTTTAAGTCTAGTTAACATCGTCTCTTCTCATAAACTGACTTCAGGGGCGAAGTTTTGTTGACGGAGAATTAAAATTTTAGGGGGAAAAATGTTTTTTTTTTCCTTTTAAGTTGTTTTACTATAAATTTTTCTCTACTGTTAGTAAAAGTAGATTTTTTTCTAGTGTAACTTACCATTTGAACGTGGCATAGTCGCTTGCGTTAAGAGTCTTAAGTGACAATAATAGCAGCGATAAGTTTGCACATTACAAAGTAGGAGGTAACACAAGTAAATTTATACTTTGTGGTTTTTTTCTCGTAGCGACTTTGAGTTTTTCCCTTCTTGCTTTCTTCTTACTATTCGCTAGTAGTAAAAGCATACAGTTTTTGACATGGCAGAAAGAATAAGGATGAGGTCCATGTTGAGACAGGAGGCGGAATAGGCAAGATTAGAGCCAGAAGCTGCAAACGCGTTTGTCAACCAGGAACTGGAAATATATGACGCTGAGCAACAGAGAGCAGAAGCTGAGAGGAAGGAAGAGAAAGAGAGAGAAGAAGCTGAGAGGAAGGAAGAGAAAGAGAGAGCAGAAGCTGAGAGGAAGAAAGAGAGAGCAGAGAGGAGAGAAGCACAGGAGAGGGCAGATAGGAAAGAAGCGGAAGAACGCCTATTGGAACACAAGAATATTGAGGCAGAGATGGAAGCCCGCAGGGAAAGAGAGGAGAGACAACGTGAGGAGAGAGACAAGGAGAGACAGCACGAATTGGCGCTCAAGGCTTTAGAGATTCGGGGAGCTTCTACTTCGAATAACGGAGAGCCGTCTTCGCCCCAGTCTCAGTCAATGGATCTCTCCAGCACTCAATCTGCTCAATTAACTGCGATGACTTTTGCTATAGTCTTTTCCTAGCCCCAATGAGAAAAGAGACACCTTCCTAGAGAAATTCGAGAGGCTCGCAAATCTGTATGGGTTAGAGAGTTCCCGTTGGGCACTTAAACTCTCAACGTCATTAAAAGGTACTGCTTTTGACGTATATACAAAGCTGGGAACCAACCAACATGATTACGACATGCTGAAGAAGGCCTTGCTGGAGCGGTTTGAGATGACCGCCCGGAAATTTCTGCAAATGTTCAGAAACAGCCGAAAAGAGAGCATGGAAACATTCCCCCAGTTTTCTTCACGTCTCACGGGCTATTTGACAAAAAGCATTGAATTATCTGACCTACCTCTTACATATGAGGGACTTCTTGAACTTGTTCTTGTGGAACAGATAAAGTCAACTTTGTCAAACGAAACCCGTAGATTTTTGGCTGAACAGGGCGCAGTAATGCTTGAGGACATCCTCAATAAGGCAGAACGCTTTACCAATGCAATGGCCGAACTTCCCAGCACTAAACGTAAACCCACAGACGAGCCATCTCGTAAACAAAATCTAGAGCAGTCATCCTATTCTTCTAATTCCTCTCAGCATTTTAACCAACGAGAAAATAATACCCAGAGACCTCCCCAGGAAAAATCGAAATTCTACAAAACCCGATTTCCCCCAAACAACAATTCTGATCAACCCACCAAGCATACGTGGCAGCGCGGCCACCAAGGTCAAGGAAAAGGGAAGACCCCTACACCAGGGACGTCTGATCAGGGCAAGCAACCCGGGCCAAACCGCTTCGGATGCCTGCATACAGCCTCGCAAGGAAGAGTCAATGTCAGTGATTCTCAACCTGAGGGGGAACGATCCTCAACGCGAGGAACTGTAATTTTGAATGGTACCTCAACTACTTGTCTCTTTGACACTGGATTAAGTTTTAGTTGTATTGTCGCCAGACACCTAGTCAAACGAGGTCTGGAGACAGAGGAAACCGTCAAACTTAGTGGAGTTTTCAGGAGTGATGCACCCAGGACGCTTCCTATCGCACTGGTAGAAATACACTCTGATTTTGTCAGAGGTGTTATTAAAGCGGCCATAATGGATAATCCTATCTACCCAGTTATCCTGGGATGTAGATATGTGTTTATTGGGAGACCTAAGGAGCCGATTGTGGCAGCGGTAACCACAAGAGGGCAAACTAAGAAGGAGAGGGAGCCTGCGCCAAATTTGTTGCCGAATGAACTGAAGGAGGTGCAACAAAAGGACCCTACTCTGGAGCCCTGCTTTAGAAAACTGCCCATGGTTAAGGAACCCAGACACCACGGAGACATCTTTTCTAAGGATGGCGTATTGTATCGTAGAACGGGCGACCCTGATACAGGGAATAACCAGCTCCTAATACCGACGCAGTACAGAAGCCAGATCTTAGAAATGGGGCACTATCTTCCCTTTAGCGGACATATGGGACAAAACGCCATTATTCAGCGAATAAAAAACCACTATTGGTGGCCAGGAATGAACTCTGACATTATCAGGTACTTGAAATCCTGCACCCAGTGCCAACGCGTGGCACCAAATCACTTGACACCCCCAGTACCTATGAGGCAAATGCCAATTGTAGGTACTCCATTTGAACGGGTTGCTGTCGACATCATTGGACCCATGGAAAGGACCAAAAGAAGGAACAGGTTCATCCTGACCTTAGTCGACACTTGCACAATGTGCGCCGAAGCTGTACCGCTAACATGCACAGATTCCAAGCATGTCGCAGAAGCCCTCGTGCAAATTTTTACACGGTTGGGATTCCCTCAACAAGTTTTGACGGACAATGGATCCCAATTCCGTAGCCTGTTAATGGAGGAGATCTTTAAGATCTTGAGGGCCAAACATATCCACACAAGTCCCTACCATCCGGCCGGAAATGGGCTCGTGGAACGTTTTAATGGCAGCCTCACCATGATGTTACGTAAGCTGGGTCAGGAGAAACCGGAAGACTGGGACCTATATATATCTGCTGCCTAATTCGCCTACAGAGAGGTTCCCCAAGCGTCTACGGGATTCCCACCAGCTACACTTTTATTTGGCAGACCTATTAAGGGGCCACTAGAAGCTTTACTTCGGTCCCTGACAGACTAAAAGGCTGACGAGACAGTCGTCTCTGCAAGCAAGTATGTATCTGAGCTCAAGGAAAGGCTAAAGCTAGGATGGGATCTAGCTACGACCAACCTTAAGAAAGCCCGAACTAAACATGCTAACAGATACAACAAAGCTGCAAAAGAGAGAGAACTACAACCAGGGGAGAAAGTTTTGTTGCTACTTCCAACCGGAAGCAATAAACGTCGCATCGGATGGCAAGGACCGTTTGCCGTCCTTAAAAAGATCTCACGCACCAATTACAAGATCTCCATTAAAGGAAAAGAGAAGGTCTTTTACGTAAATCTCCTTAAGAAATATTTGGAAAGACCGGTGCCATCCTCCGAGCATCTCCTGGCTGTCGCCATAGCAACGGAAGACGAGGAAGATGATGATGGTTGCATGGAGTACCCATTGCATCCCACAGAATCCTTTAAAGATGTCAAGTTCGGCGACAATCTCTCACCAGAACAACAAACAGAAACCAGGGCACTACTAAAACAGTACAGTGCAGTCTTAACGGATGTACCTGGTCGAATAAATCTCATCGAATTTGATATGAAATTAACAAACGAGACCCCTGTTCGAACCAGAGTTTACCCCATCCCGTACGCTAAAGCTGATGCACTTCGCGGAGAAATAGACAAGCTGCGTCAGGCAGGAATTATCAGTGAATCTACATCTCCTTACAGTTCGAGTGTAGTGCTGTTGCAGAAGCCCAATAAGGAAGTTCGGCTGTGTATAGATTACCGGCTGCTAAACGCTGTAACGGAATTCCAGCCCGAACTCCTCCAAACTGTTTCTGAGTTGTTCAGCAAGCTCAGCAAAGCAAAGATTTTCTCCAAGATTGACCTCAGTAAAGGTTATTATCAAATACCAGTCAAGGAGAAAATTAAACCTTTGTTAGCTTTCAGCACTAGTAAAGGACATTACACATTTAATGTGATGCCGATCTGATTGCATAACGCACCAGGAGTGTTCACCAGGATGATAAGGAAGCTTCTAGAACCTTTGCAAAGTCCCCATATCCATAATTTCATGGATGACATATTAATTGCATCGGAAACCTACGACGAACATATTGCTACGGTTGCTATGCTCCTCGGGAGACTAAAGGAAACTGGTCTCACAGCTAGACCTAGCAAATGTCTCATTGGGTTTGAAAAGCTAGACTTCCTGGGGCGTACTATTTCTCACGGCTGTAGTTGGCCCGTTAAGAAAAACGTGGAGAAAATAATTGAAGCTAAAAGACCCCGAACCAAGAAAGACACTCGTTCGTTCCTATCACTATGTGCATACTATCAGAAATACATCCAGAACTTCAATGGACTGACGGCACCTCTGACTGACCTCACAAAGAAAGGTTGTCCTGATAAGGTCATTTGGGATCAAAAGTGCAAACAAGCGTACAGCACTTTGAAAGGACAGTTGTCTGCATACCCCATTTTGAGGTTGCCTGACCTCAAGAAACCTTTTGTACTGCGGGTCGACGCGTCAGGTCAGGGCATCGGGTCAACACTGCTTCAAGCCGATGACAGTGACCCGAACATGCTATTTCCAGTTGCCTATAATAATAATAATAAATTCTTTAAGCGCCAAACACGGCGCATAAGGCAGAAACCAGTGCTCTCCAGGTTGTTCGTTGTGACGCCACTCCTCTTAGCTCTTGCACATTATTTAGGCCCAACGTTCTTCCTTCTCTTATTATTGTTCTTCTGAGTGTTTCTTTTGGTCTTCCTTTTTTCCGCTTACCCTCAGGAACCCAAGTGAGCGCCTGTAGTGGTATTCTGTTGTTTTGCATTCGTAGGACATGACCGATATATGACCATCGTCTTTTCCTTATATAGTCGGAGACATATTTCTGCCTAGAGTCTTCTCTTATTTGTCGATTAGTCTTGAATTCTTTCCAACTGATGTTCATGAGTTTTCTAAGACATTTGTTCTCGAATGTATTCAGCTTGTTCTCCAATGATTTTGTTATTTTCCAACTCTCACAGCCGTATGTTAACACCGAGATAACATTTGAATTAAACAGACGAAGCTTGGTATGTATATTCAATGATCGTAATTTCCAAATGTTAGATAATCTATTGAAGGCGCTAGCTGCCAAAGCAATTCTAGTATGGATTTCTCTTGTTGTGTCACCATCCTGAGTCATTTTACTGCCTAAATAATTGAAACTTTCAACTTTCTGTAGTTTTTCCCCGTTCAAGATGATATCAAAGGTCTCGTTAGAAAAGTTCATAGCTTTAGTTTTAGAGGCATTTATTTGGAGACCAATTTTAACCGAGAGATGACACAAATTATTTATTGCTTCTTGGGATTGTCTTGGTATTGAACTTAAGAATGCTACATCATCTGCGAAATCCAGGTCCCCCAGGAATTTTCCATTTGTCCATTTTATACCCAATTGTTCATTGTGGGTATAGTTTCTCATAACCCAATCAATAGCTATTCCAAAAAGTAGTGGTGACATAATACAGCCTTGTTTCACCCCTGTTTCTACTGTAAACCATTCTATGGCAGTCGGAAATTAAATAAAGCTGAACGGAACTACAGCGTAGTCGAAAGAGAATGTCTCGCTCTGATTGACGGTATCAGACGCCATCATGAGTTTCTCTATGGTACATCTTTCACGGTGCAAACAGACCACGCTCCGTTAGCCTTTCTTGGTGCCAATAAAGAATTTAACGCAAGGGTCACGCGTTGGGCCCTTTTTTAAAGCGTTTATTCTTTCAAAGTGGAATATATTCCGGGAAGACAGAATGTCGGGGCGGATTTCCTGAGTAGAAACTGGACTACGGAGGAAGTTGAAGATACCAATCATCCAAAAGCTACCAATCAGGGCAGCTTCACTGTCATAAATCAAACATGAAAAGATGTTTTCATGTCTCAAAAGAGGGGACGATTGTGACAGACGAACTCAGCTGACCCTGAAGTATTGGATGATATGGTACGACCCTTCGTAACGACCCCTTCGGATAACATCAGTGCCCCCGAGTATTGTGGTAACTTTTCGTCAAACGGGATTTTTTTCCACCTGAACTCATTAGCTATGCACAACAAAAACGTGGACTCATTAGCATGCAAACTTTCCACGCAGATTGTCAACACGTTTGCTGATTAATATGTGGACAGTTATCTACCGTTCATTCTGGTCATCGCATTGATTTAAGGAGAGGTTAAGTCACGTCCACGGATATCTCTTGGGCAATCATATGCAGTTATTTTCATTAACTTGGTCAGAACGCCGGCCCAGTGGGCGCGTTGCCAAAATCAAACGAAAGTAGCGGCACACGATCAAACAGGCACCGAGGGATCTCAAGAAAGACTAGCGGCATGCTATCAAAGGCAGTAGTGGTCCATGAAACGAACGACGCAAGTTTCTTGCCGGCTTTTCGCATCTCTGTGTCAACCAGAACACCGCTCGAAAGACGGAGCGAACGGGAAAGCTGAAGCGGACACAGCGAACGGAGATACGGAAAACCAGGGGCGGCATACCTCTTTAGTCTGGCGGTCAGAACCCCGAAAGCCTCCTGAGATATAAAAAGGTGTCAAATTCTAACATGTCCCCCCAATCTTGCATTCCAGTTAGATATATATAATGACCATGAAGAAAGCCATTTTATCATTCGGTTGCCAGAGATTTAAGATTCACTAGCTATAGTACAATTTTGCTAGAATTCCATCTGAATTGGTTGCTACATTGGAGTGATTTCTTTTTCTATGCACGGTATAATATATTTGTTAAAGGGATCAGTGGGCTAGTGCTTTCATTTTATTTCACTGGATTTTGTGTTTTTTTAAATCTATTAAATTAAACTCATCTCAAAAGTTCCAGTGGTAAATTTAAGGATATATCTATTATATTATTGCCAAAAATAATAGATGCTTAAATGCAAAAGTAACTTTTAAAGTCGCGAAGGAATTTATAATTAATAAATTTGGTTAAGTCCTATATATATATAGATGTGTGTGTTAACCATTAGACTCGCGAAGTGTTTTATTAAATACATAATTAAATACGCAAGTGTATATAAATAGTCTTAACGGTAAATTTATCGCGCGTTAGAATATTATTTGATTTTTGCGGTATGACTATGTTGTCATGGTTTTTCTATCTTTTTCTATAGAATGATCACATAACCTGTGCGATCCCAGCAATAAAGAAATCATACAGAGTCTTCCAGACTAGGTTCTTAAACTTCCAGATATATTGATGAAACATTTAAAATATAATCTTGTGGCGGTCCGATGTGGCCTAGCTATCATAATTACATGAAAGAAAGCCCACCCAAGAACATTTAAATAAACCATCAAATTAAATTGCCAATCTGTAAGATAAACTGGAAGAAGAACAGTTGCTAGTAGCGATATTTTATTTACTGCTCTACTGTGAGAGAGTACATATTTACCTGAACTGTGACTGGGCCTAGTTTTTCCTACGTGGATTTAAAACTTACCGGTCAGCTGCTATCATCACGCATTGAAGGAATTTTACCACCAGCGACGAAATTAAAGAGACCACGCAATTCTCACCCCTGTACCTAACTGTGACAGTGCCATCCCATAGACTCCTTTTTATATAATAAAACACAAGAACTCTTAGGCTTTACGTCCGGCGATACGTGGGAATATTTGCTATCAGCCAACCTCGCTAAATCTGGGGCTGGACATCGAAGTACCAGACATTTTCATATGTCAAGAGTGTAATGGCTGTTTATATAATTCTATGGAATGCCTGATGCTTCAATCGGTAAGTGTGTGTGAGCTTATGAGTGTGGGCCCTCACGAGCGTGCATGAAGGACAGGAGATTTAATTTTTGCAAACCATTTGTTAACTTGCCTACCGGGTAATACATTTTCTGTATACCCTGCATTGTTCCTTTCTTCTTCTTCTTCGATCCTTAACCACCGACCGTCAAAGCAGTCAGTGGCCATCACGCCTAATGGCGTCTTGTAGGGCAACAACAAATTGATTCCACTTTGCACGGTCGGTGGCCATCCGTCGTACAGTGCCCCAACTCTGGTTCATTCTTTGCATCTCAGCCTCCACAGTCCTCCGCCAAGTTGTTTTTGGTTGGCCTCTCTTTCGCTTTCCTTCAGGGGTCCAAAACATAGCTGTTCTTGTGATGGCATCGGGGTCTCTTCTGAGGACATGACCAACCCAGCTCCAGCGTCTGCCAGCTATGATGGTGTGCATGTCCTCTTGCTTGCTACGAGTAAGCAGATCTTGGTTGGTGATGGTATTCGGCTAAAAGATGCGGTGAATTTTTCTTAGGCATGTTGTGTGAAAAAAAGAAAAATTTTAATATTTCCTTCTCTGTGACTCTCCAGCATTCCGCACCATAGAGAAGCACAGAAAGCACGCAACTCTGGTATAATCTTAATTTTGTGCTTGTGCTGTATTGGGAGGACTTCCAGTTGTTATTTAGGCTAAAGAAGGCTGTTCTTGCCTTATTCATTCTGATGTTGATGTCTTTGCCTGCCCCACCGTCTGGTGTTACTATGCTTCCTAGGTATGTGAAGGTATCTGTCTGTACCAGTTGCTGATTCCTTACTGATATGGGCTCAGGGTTGCTCACATTGAGCGTCATGACCTCAGACTTCTTTAAATTGATGTTCAAGCCCACCTGCTGGCTAATTTTATTAAGTCTATCCGTTTTTTCCTGGATGTGTTGATGTGAATGTGCCAGCAGTGCAATGTCATCTGCATATTCCAGATCTTCCAATGTAGAAAATGTAGTCCATCTTATTCCTCTTGGACTGCCCTCTGTTGTCTGGCGCATCACCCAGTCTATGACTGTTAAAAATAGAGTGGTTGATAAGGGGCTTCCTTGTCGTACTCCTGTCTTCACCTCGAAGGTTAGGTTGCTCTGCCCAACACTACACGTAAAGTTGGCATAGAGCCTTTTTATGATTGACACTATGCAGCTTGGAATTCCATAAGCCCTCAGTATTTTCCATAAACTGTCCCTATGTATGCTGTCAAAAGCCTTTTCGAAATCAATAAAATTTATGTAAAGCTGTCTTTGCCATTCTGAGCACTGCTCTATAATGTTCCTGAGAGTGAATATATGGTCTACACATCTTCTGTTCTTTCTAAATCCTGCTTGTTCTTTCCTCAGTTTGTAGTCTACTGCCTTTGAAATTCTCTGTATAATTATCCTGCCTAGTATTTTGCTGGGAACTGAGAGAAGAGTGATTCCTCTCCAATTATTGCAGTCTGCAAGATCTCTCTTCTTGGGCAATTTGACAATTATTCCTTTCTTCCACTCTGATGGTGTTGTCCCCGTTTTCCACACTTGTGCAAATAGTGGTTCTAATAGTTCTGCTGCTAGCTCAGGGTCTGTCTTAAATAGCTCTGCAT
Source organism: Oreohelix idahoensis (assembly GCA_024509875.1). Lineage (NCBI taxonomy): Eukaryota > Metazoa > Mollusca > Gastropoda > Stylommatophora > Oreohelicidae > Oreohelix > Oreohelix idahoensis. The sequence goes on along the minus strand of JAMPIV010001230.1, from coordinate 4,181 downwards.
TTAAGTTATCATGGCCCGGAGCTTTACCGTTCTTTAACCCTTTGATTGCTGTGATGATTTCTTCTTTTCGTGGAATGTCTGTATTTACATCTAGATCGTTTTCAGCCTCAGGAACATTCAATTGTGTCTCTGGCACACAATATTACATTAGTAAGAGATAAGCAAGGAAATCTCATCAAGACAGCAGAGGGACAGGAAACAAGATTGGCAGAGCACTTCAGAGAAACGCTGAACAAGTAAATACCAGAGACACAAAAAAAAATTGTTCCTTTAAGTGGGATAATTTGTCAACTCTGTTTACCCCCCCCCCCCCCTTTTTTTCATTTGCTTAGTAAAGGGAAAAACAATTGGGAATAACAGGATCTTTTTCTACCACCCATCCCTAATATTGTAACCCCTCTTTCAGAGTAATTAAATTCACTGTTGGGTTACCTTACCTATGGTCCTGATAACTATCTATCTTTGGACTGGGTTTATCTTTGTCTAATACAAGCGGGAAGGGCTTAGTCGATACCAATCTTCTTCATCCCCCACCCCACCTTGTTATTTGTATTTTCCGTACTTATGATATTTTTTCCTGTAACACATGATACTTGTTGTGATTGATTTTAATGTTAATAAACAGCATAAACTTATTTAGTACTGTGTTGGAATACCAAAGCCAAAATTTCCCATATCTGTTTAATATAGTTTGTATTCACGTGCGTCTGTGTGTTTGAAGCACCAAATCGGTGTGAGCGCAGGTGTGTGTCTGGAAACTGGCAAATAATTGTTTAACCAGGAGAGTTTTAGGAGAAGATTGAAAGGAACGATTGTCGTAAATAAGTCTGTCCTTACTCTCCCCAGCACTCTGTGAAGGAACTATTTACTTTCTAACCCTTATTATCACTGAGCCTCACCATCATTCTCCACTTTAAACAGGACCACTATTTCTAAGACTCTATCTCTCAAAAAAAATTTACGACAGTGATTGACAAATACTTTTCTAAAAGTTTGAATTAAATCCTGCTTGTAATACATATACAAACGGAACAAACAGAAGTGTCATTCCGGTCAGAAAGGAAAATAAAATTTAAGGGATAAAAAACAGTTCATTTCGCCTTCTACCAGAACACGAACGATGAAAGGCAAGACGACCATACAAAATGGATCGATAGAGGGGCGGATATATTCAAATAAGATGAGCCATGGCACACAAACAACTGGTGAGCCCAAGAATACCATCAGATCTATCCACAGTGTTGGGGAGGGAGAGAGAGAGAGAGAGAGAGAGAGAGAGAGAGAGAGAGAGAGAACGAACAAACAAACGAACTTTATTTTCAAAGGGTTTAGAATTGGGCACGCAGGCCCATCTAACATTCTGTCCTTCCTTTCTCTCGTCTTCCATACTGAATCCATCTATTCTCACATATATCTTAAATATTACTTAAATAGAGAGAGAGAGAGAGAGAGAGAGAGAGAGAGAGAGAGAGAGAGAGAGAGAGAGAGAGAGAGAGAGAGAGAGAGAGGGATGAGCAAAAAGAAAGAAAGTAAGAAAAAGGAATATTCATTTTTCATACCGTAACTGTGACATTAGTCACAGAAAAAATACTGCTAATACGTCTTTTGAACAACACAGTCCTATTGTATGGCTCTGAAACATGGATACCAAATAAAACAAACTAACAAAAAACGATGGACACAAAGCTACAAACTTTCATAAATGGTAAATTGCGTAGAACAGACGGATTGACTTGGCATTTGTTTGTTGAAGGCCTATGCCCCTTGGGGAGATAAAAAGTTTTGATTGATTGACAATTGCATTCGGTATTATTTCATCTGTCTATCTGGCAGAACATCATCGTTCCATTTATTTTCTCTTTACTTCTTCAGTATTATTTGCTACTCGTTGTCATCTAAATTATTTAACAGGTGCTCAAGAGTTATCATTTCCTGCCCATGCGAGCTGTTTTTCGCATTACTTTAAGAAAGTCTTTGATCTAGATCACCTCTGCCATTAACGCTGCTCGTAAATATGCATCGAAATTGAACAAATAATAAGTTGCCCTGGAAACGCACTTTGGGTTGCAAGGGTTTCACCATTTAATGTTCCACAATTAATCCCAGTTTTTATTTCAGGCAGCCAGGGGCGTGCTTAATATATTTGGCACTCGGGTCGGATCCTAAAATTGGCATCTATAAAGTAACACGTTTGCAAGTATATTTTTTAAGAGTAAGATGGTAATAGGAAACTCTATGCACAGCGATGCAACAGGAGGCACTCTAATCACCAGGAGAGGTCACTCCTAGATCAAGTCCAATCTGGATTCAAACGCCATGGTCAGCTCAATCATTACTATATGGTAAATAATAGTATAATAGTTTCTGATGGTACCTCCCTTCCTGGCTGTCACCTATGGTGGACCGCCCCTCGTTCCTCCCTAAGTACGTCACCGCAGTCAGTCAAGTCTTATTGCATTTACGATGTCTCCGACCTGTCCATCTCAATTTTATTATTAATCTTGTACCAGGCCTCGTATAGTTCCCGGGGGGTATTAGAGGAGACAAAGAAATAATATGGAATCTTTCCTCTGGCATGTCGTATGAGGCGACTTAATATGAGGCTGTGCGTGCTACTGGCAATCTCATTATGTAAAATATATTGCAACACAAACCATTAGTACAAGAGTATTGGAATGTTCTGGTGTAAGCTTCCAATACAGGAAGACCTGCAGGGTGGCTCTGTACTCTCCTGGGAGTGAGAAGAAAAATGATGATGATGGTGATGACGTTACCCAGGGATGACCATATCCAACCTTTCGCGTACGCAAGTGAAACTCCTCCAGATTTGATGGATAGCTGTAGAAAAAGGGTTATTCCAAATAGTCAGCTGTGCACTATCTGGCAGTAATCATAGAAAGCGAGGTGGAATAGCGAATGGTACTGCTAACTCTTTGAAATACCTCATTTGTTTAATGAAAAGTGTGTTAGGAGAGCAGAAAGCCCTAAATATTCACAAGCCCTCGCTGCCTTGATGATAACAGGTTGATCCAACATCAAGCGGGGAAATCCCATAAACGAATCCCAAGTAGCAACGGAAATCCACTGGTAACCTCCAGGAAAGAATATGTTCCAAGGGTAACTTAGAAAAATGTTGAGTGAAAACAAATCTGCAGTTCTGATGATTGTGAACGAAGTCAAAATGTGTGTTTTTGTTATTGTTTATCAGAAAACGTAACTGCACTCCGGGCAAACCCATAGGTGCTCAGTTTCTCTCAGGAAATGTCGAAGGGTATGAATGCTAATTGTTCCTGTTGCACGTTGATTGTATACACGCCGGATGCATTCTCTCATGCGTCCATCTCTGCTGGTCTTACATTTGATGCAAACTGCAGCAATCTTAACCTTGATGATTCATCTATTGCAGTGTCATTCTCTAACAGGCGATCATTAATTGTCCCAGTATCTCTCCCTTATCCATATCCAATGCATCTACTATGGGTGCTCTTGAAGATAGTCTGTCAGGTTTCATTGCCGCGTACCCCTGCATGACCAGGACAGTAGATCCACACCAGTTCCTGAAGATTCAAGGCTTCTAACGAGGTTCTCAATTCATGCTGGACCCATCCACTTTGGACCTTCCGAAGCACAGATTGTGAGTCTGATACAGTAACTGCCCTTGTTAATAAAGTCTCAGACAGCCACCTTAAGGCTGCAGTAGCTGCCTCTATCTCCATTCTCATGCTGGAAGTTGTTATCATGTAATAATGTTCAACGGCAATTTTGCCCTTAACTCTAGCAGAGAAGCTCCATACTGATCTCTCCCCACGGATTACAGACCCATTAGTGTACACAATGACATCATCATCCCCAGCGACCGTAATTTATCAGTTGATAAATGTCCAGCTCTCCTTTCCCAGAGCTTCTTTTAACAGAAAGGTTAGGAACATCTGATAAGACTCGTCTCTTTTTTTTTATTTCGGATTTTCACAGCAGCATCTTCAGCGACTCCTGCTTCAGGTAGTATCATTTCTATTTAGTTGTATGTACATCACTTCTCTCTTTCTTCCTCTTTTGTTTTCGTTTGTTTGTCCCTGTTGAAGGTCCTGTGGCCGAAACGTAGGTAATTCACCTCGTCTTTTTTTTTCCATAGTAAGACGTATTACCGATTTTTTTGTTGAGACAGATGCAGACGGACACAA
>JAMPIV010001229.1:0-14993 GCA_024509875.1 Oreohelix idahoensis | reverse complement strand
TGGCAACCTCAACGTATGAAAATAGTATATGCATGAACCACTACTGCAAGAGCTGGTGATTGTTTCTGACTAGTAGTACGGGACACCCATCAGCAAAGCGACCACAGACTCCGACTGGAGCAGTGATGAGTGATGATTACATCACATGTGCCTAAAGTGTAACATATTATCTTGTGAGAATTAGGTACCTTTTTTAATTTTAATTCAGGCAAATCATTATTCATGCACTCCAGACGCAATTTTCTAGCTGACACCCAGAAGGATATTGGTGAATTTTCATCATATTCCCGGAGTTACATTGAGTGCTCGGAATTTAATTCTTCTGAGAGGTTACCATTGGTGGGTGGAGCGCATGAAAATGGGCCTGTTAGTTTGTGGAGAACAAATGTGCTCAGCAGAAGGCATTTGTTTCTATCTAATTGTCACAGTTCGTGATTACAAGACATCAGACTTAAGTACTGAAGTTCCTACGCCACTAGTGTGAGAGAAGAGTATCAACACTGACCGCCTACAGTGGACGAGTTACGTGGAGAAGTGTACTCATCACCAAAAAGAAGTGACGGAAACCACAGCTGCAGGACGCATCTGGAGCTAAGTTTTGTGTAATAGTCTACAGCAAAAATCAAAGACATTCTAAAGCCCATTCTAAACCTCAGTGAGGAAACCTTAATTTCAATTTTCACCGAATTTTCCATATTTATTTTCCCATGACTATTAAATATGCTGTATGTTATTTTAAACTAAACAATAATAGTTGATTCAGTTTATATGTACGAAAGCAAACGTATGAGCCAGTTTTTCTTGATAAATATATATATATATATATATATATATATATATATATATATATATATATATATATATATATATATATATATATATATATATATATATATATATATATATCTTCTTCTTCTTTCTTTGATCCTTAGCCGCCGACCGAAAAGGATCACCACACCTTATCAAATAAACAGTAAAGGTAATTCGGGATGGATGTTTATGAGTCAGCTAACTCATCAGGTCAAATAACTTGTTACATAAACCACTTACGAAAGAACGCATGAAGTACATTTGCGCCGACTTCCGTCAAAGTAATCTAATGCAGTGAAGATCCCTTGCTTTAAAGAAGCTAAATGGGACAACAAGATGTGTCATTTGTCAAATTAGAATCTTGAAAATGGTATTGGCCACGTCACTAAATGGTAGCCATCTTACTCTCACTTTTCGGCTACCACAAAAAAAAATCTGGACAGACTTCCGTTATTTTCTGCTATCAAAAATAGTTTAAAACTTACTTACTTTAATTTGTTACCATCTTTTGAACTAATGCATTGTGGGAAGTTTTCCTTCCTTAACTAAGTGTGTTGCAGTAACATTTGTGAGCCCGTGTTGTTGCAAGCTTTCTGTTAGTATTGTCCATCCATCTGCCAGAAAAGCCATCTTTTACTGTTGTAGACAAGCAGGATTTAGAAAGAACAGAAGATGTGTAGATCATATATTCACTCTCAGGAACATTATATAGCAGTGCTCAGAATGGCAAAGACAGCTGTACATTAATTTCGTTGATTTTGAAAAGGCTTTTGACAGCATACATAGGGACAGTTTATGGAAAATACTGAGGGCTTATGGAATTCCAAGCTGCATAGTGTCAATCATAAAAAGCCTCTATGCCAACTTTACGTGTAGTGTTGCGCAGAGCAACCTAACCTTTGAGGTGAAGACAGGAGTACGACAGGGATGCCCCTTATCAACCACTCTATTTTTAACAGTCATAGACTGGGTGATGCGCCAGACAACAGAGGGCAGTCCAAGAGGAATAATATGGACTACATTTTCTACATTGGAAGATCTGGAATATGCAGATGACATTGCACTACTAGCACATTCACATCAACACATCCAGGAAAAAACGGATAGACTTAATAAGTTTAGCCAGCAGGTGGGCTTGAACATCAATTTAAAGAAGTCAGAGGTCATGACACTCAATGTGAGCAACCCTGAGCCTATATCATTAAGGGATTAGCAACTGGTACAGACAGACACCTTCACATACCTAGGATGCATAGTAACACCAGACGGCGGGGCAGGCAAAGACATCAACATCAGAATGAATAAAGCAAGAACAGCCTTTTTTAGCCTAAACAACATCTGGAAGTCCTCTCAATACAGCACAAGCACAAAATTAAGATTATATCATAGCTGTGTGCTTTCTGTGCTTCTCTATGGTGCGGAATGCTGGAGAGTTACAGAGAAGGAAATGTTGAAATTGTCCTACTTTCACACAACATGCCTAAGAAAAATTCTCTGAATCTTTTGGCCGAATACCATCACCAACCAAGATCTGCTTACTCGGAGCAAGCAAGAGGACATGCATACCATCATAGCTGGCAGACGCTGGAGCTGGGTCGGCCATGTCCTCAGAAGAGACCCCGATGCCATCACAAGAACAGCTATGCTATGGACCTCTGAAGGAAAACGAAAGAGAAGCCGACCAAAAACGACTTGGCAGAGGACTGTGGAGGCGGAGATGCAAAGAATGAACCAGAGTTGGGGTACTGTACGAAGGATGGCCGCCAACCGAGCAAAGTGGAATCAATTTGTTGTTGCCCTACAAGACGTTACCAGGCGTAATGGCCACTGACTGCTTTGACGGTCAGCGGCTAAGGATCAAAGAAGAAGAATATATATAAATGTGACAGGGGCGCTAGGGGTACCTCACACCCAAGACCCGTGCACCAAGAAAATTTATAAAGGATCGTTTAACAGGGGTTGCAATTATTGGTTGCTTGCAACCCTCTCAGCAGCAGACTTAACAATTCAAGCAACCCAAAGCCTTATGCAGATCAACATTTAATTCTACCGAACAGAACCGAACACCAAACAAACAATCCAACAAACACCCAGTCAGTGTTCATAGACTGTCTGAAAAATAATAAATAAAACAACGTCTAAGTGAACATCAATAGCATGGATAATAACACTTACCATACAGAAAACATGCGCCCACCTGATATCATCAACTATCTCACACACTCATGCGTGTCGTCCAATGCGACTAGTATGGTGTTGTGCATGAGGCTGGCAATCGCACCGGGTAACATAGGTTGCTACCGAAACCACTACTACAAGAGCATCTGAATGCTTCATGCTGAGGCAAACCACACCGGTGGCCCCATGCTCCCTCAGGAGCGGAGAAGAGAAATATACATCTGGTACGCCCACGTGCTCTCACACAACAATAATAATCAACTGGGCATAAAATAATATTCTTCAATACATGTACAACAAATAATCTCAATAATGAGAATTAACCACCACCTCACAACTGGTCTATCTCAATATTCGTTACTGCATTCTGAAGCATGTCGTATGTGACGACTCGTGCGGCTGGGAATCTCATCGCATGAAACACATTATTACAGGAACAACCACTGTAATAGCATAAAAATGCTTCTGTTGGCTTGTGATGGACACCAGCCGCATTGGTGTTTCCATGCTCCACCAGGAGCAAACAGAGAAACACCTGTCTCAACAAAGGAGTGGCCCCGCGCTCTCCAGAAATCTAAATACATATTCTCACCTCACAGTAACCCATTAAATATACAGTAGAATTATCAATAAACGTGAAATACACTAAATTACTCTTACATAAAGAATACAATATAATTATTCTCGACTTAAGCCAAACTGGGACTAAATACACAACGTGTCGCTCGGCATAACATATTATAGGTTTACCACGCGGAGCATGTTTAATCAGACTCGCTATCGCCGCCTTTTATCACCACGAGGCTACTATCTTGCGATCGTTAATCTTATCTAAATTTCCAGTGGAATAGCCTTTCTGAAGAATGAAATAATCGCTCTTAAACTCTCACATCTATCTATCTATCTATCCCATTAAACATTAAAATAGCCACATCGATATAATTTCAGAATCCTAGAAAACTAATGCTAATTTAAATTAACTCACGTGCTCAAGGCATTTACAGCTTGGCTCTTGTGTGTCTTCTTAGTCTGTTCTCACTGGGCGGCTCTCTCAAACATAGACCGGTTTCGCCGCTTGCTACCCCTTTTTATAAGGGGATGGGTTTGAAAAAAAATCGAAAAAAGGTGATTTGTCTTACGAGGACAAAAGACAAAGAAAATAGTCTACGTTACGGCCACAAGGCCTTCGTCAGGAAAGGAAAGAAAGTAAAGGCTAGATAGGACACATAAAAACTAAATAAAATAAAAACTGGGTACTTCCCTGAAGGTAAGAACCGAAATTCTATCAACATCACTGTCTGTTGATAAGCGCGTGGCTGAACAGAAAGTGACTTCCGCCGCCGAATGTACACAATGCATATAAAGAAACTAAAAAACGAAACCGGAAAATAAACTACCCAACGTGATAAAAGTGGGGACTGGAAATAGAAGGGGGCAGAATGAGTGGGAGATAAATAAATATGAAATAAAAAAATGTATATGGCATACAAATAGAAGAATAGGATAAGAGTGGAAAGAGTAAAATGGAGCAAGAGAGGAGAGGGTGACCTCAGACAAAGGTGTGAAAAGTGTTGAGACCGGCTGGTTTTAGACACCCCATGCGGTGGATAAGACGGTTCTCAAGCTGTTCTCGGCTGGCAGCGTCAGAGGAGCAGGATCGGATCGCTGTGACCTGGATGTCGATGGGACCATGGTGGTAAGGACCATTGAGGTGTATAGCAACGGGTGTTGACTTTTGCTGAGCGATGTCATTTAAGTGCTGGCTGAATCTGTCCCCAAGTCGTTTGCCTGTTTGGCCAATATAGGTTTTGCAGCAACGTTTACATATGATCGTATAAATGACATTGCGCGATTCACACGCGAAGCTACTAGTGATGGTGTACGTAGCCTTAGGAAAGGACACCTTCTGGGTTGAGATGACATACTTGCACGTGTTGCATCGTGTCCGACCAAAGGGTAGTGTGCCAAAGTGAGTGGCATTCTCCTTTGGGAGACGGCTGTGAACAAGAAGATCCTTCAAGTTCTTGTCACGTCTATATGCCACCAAAGGTGCTTCACTGAATACTTTTTGGGTCAGAGGCTCTGCTTGGAGGATAGGGAGGTGGCGGAAAAGGATCTGTTGGACAGTAGTACTGTGAGGGTGATGGGTCAAGATTAATTTGACTCTATCCGAAGTGGATTTATGGTGAGGTTTGAGGGCCTCCAGACGAGAGATGGGGAGCACACGTTGGAGAGCAGAGGTGAGAACATGTTCTGGATAAAGTCTGTTACGGAAGAAATCCAACATCTCATTTGCTCGTAAGTGGAAGTCATCGTTGTCTTGGCATAAACGGCGGAGGCGGAGAAGTTGTGAAAAAGGAAGGGAGTCACGACAGGCCCGAGGATGAGAAGAGGTATACAGGAGGTAGCTGTGGGCATCTGTCGGCTTGTAGTATACTGAGGTATTAAGGCCGGAGGGCGTGATAGAAATAGTAATGTCAAGGAAGTTGACAGATACTGTGGAGACGAGGGAGGTGAACTTGATGGTGGGGTGAAAGTGGTTCACAAAATCGATGAAGCGGTGTAAATCAGTCTCAGACATATCTGTGAGACCTATGCCATCATCGATATATCTGCGGTAAAACCCAGGGAAAGGACCGGAGTATTGTTGCCTTATCTGATGCTCCAAATGGCCCATGAATAGACAGGCATAGCTGGGACCCATCTTCGTTCCCATGGCAACACCACTAATTTGGTCAAAAAACTGACCATTGAATTCAAAGGAATTCAGTTGAAGGACCAGTTCAGCAAGACGGAGAAGAGTGACAGTGGATATAGAAGGGCAAGTGCGTTGGTCCAGAAAACACGGAAGAGCTCGGAGACCATCAGAGTGGGGAATAGAGGTATACAGAGAGCAGACGTCCAGCAAGAAAAGACGGTAGGAGCGGTCTGCTGGGAGTCGGATAAAGGAGACAGTTGTAAGAGCGTGATTGGTGTCTTTGATGAAGGAGGGAAGATTCTCAACGATAGGCTGGAAAATGCTATCGAGGAAGTCAGAAATGTGTTCAGTAGGACAAGAACAGGCTGAGACAATAGGTCTTCCAGGGTTTTCGATCTTGTGAATTTTGGGGAGCATGTAGAATACAGGCTTGCCCAAAGAGTTGTCATGAATCCTAAGATGAGATGCTTCGGGAGGAAGATCATTACTAGTGATAAGCTGTTTAATCGTGTTGTGTACAATGCGATTGTTAGAGACAGTCGCATCGCTGGTCCTGGACCTGTAAAAAGAGCCATTGGTCAACTGGTTTTTACCTTCACTTAGGTACAAGTCCTTCTGCCAGACGACAATGGCTCCTCCCTTGTCAGCCGGTTTGATGACAATGTCGTCTCTACGGCGAAGAAGGGAGAGAGCACCAGACTCCGCCGAAGTGAGATTGGAATAATGCAATCTACGAGGGCGGAGCTGCTGAATGCCATGGATGGTGTTCTTGATATACAGGTCCAGGGCATGAGAGGCTCCAGGTTTAGGTGTAAAGGGAGGTTTAGTAGAGTCAGAAAAGCGTGCGAAGATGTCGGATTCAGCCTGAGACTGCGGAGTGCTGTCTTTCTCTCTAAAATGGAGCTTCACCGTCGCATGAGGCTGAAGCTCCATTTTAGAGAGAAAGACAGCACTCCGCAGTCTCAGGCTGAATCCGACATCTTCGCACGCTTTTCTGACTCTACTAAACCTCCCTTTACACCTAAACCTGGAGCCTCTCATGCCCTGGACCTGTATATCAAGAACACCATCCATGACATTCAGCAGCTCCGCCCTCGTAGATTGCATTATTCCAATCTCACTTCGGCGGAGTCTGGTGCTCTCTCCCTTCTTCGCCGTAGAGACGACATTGTCATCAAACCGGCTGACAAGGGAGGAGCCATTGTCGTCTGGCAGAAGGACTTGTACCTAAGTGAAGGTAAAAACCAGTTGACCAATGGCTCTTTTTACAGGTCCAGGACCAGCGATGCGACTGTCTCTAACAATCGCATTGTACACAACACGATTAAACAGCTTATCACTAGTAATGATCTTCCTCCCGAAGCATCTCATCTTAGGATTCATGACAGCTCTTTGGGCAAGCCTGTATTCTACATGCTCCCCAAAATTCACAAGATCGAAAACCCTGGAAGACCTATTGTCTCAGCCTGTTCTTGTCCTACTGAACACATTTCTGACTTCCTCGATAGCATTTTCCAGCCTATCGTTGAGAATCTTCCCTCCTTCATCACAGACACCAATCACGCTCTTACAACTGTCTCCTCTATCTGACTCCCAGCAGACCGCTCCTACCGTCTTTTCTTGCTGGACGTCTGCTCTCTGTATACCTCTATTCCCCACTCTGATGGTCTCCGAGCTCTTCAGTTTTTTTTCTGGACCAACGCACTTGCCCTTCTATATCCACTGTCACTCTTCTCCGTCTTGCTGAACTGGTCCTTCAACTGAATTCCTTTGAATTCAATGGTCAGTTTTTTGACCAAATTAGTGGTGTTGCCATGGGAACGAAGATGGGTCCCAGCTATGCCTGTCTATTCATGGGCCACTTGGAGCATCAGATATGGCAACAATACTCCGGTCCTTTCCCTGGGTTTTACCGCAGATATATCGATGATGGCATAGGTCTCACAGATATGTCTGAGACTGATTTACACCGCTTCATCGACTTTGTGAACCACTTTCACCCCACCATCAAGTTCACCTCCCTCGTCTCCACAGTATCTGTCAACTTCCTTGACATTACTATTTCTATCACGCCCTCCGGCCTTAATACCTCAGTATACTACAAGCCGACAGATGCCCACAGCTACCTCCTGTATACCTCTTCTCATCCTCGGGCCTGTCGTGACTCCCTTCCTTTTTCACAACTTCTCCGCCTCCGCCGTTTATGCCAAGACGACGATGACTTCCACTTACGAGCAAATGAGATGTTGGATTTCTTCCGTAACAGACTTATCCAGAACATGTTCTCACCTCTGCTCTCCAACGTGTGCTCCCCATCTCTCGTCTGGAGGCCCTCAAACCTCACCATAAATCCACTTCGGATAGAGTCAAATTAATCTTGACCCATCACCCTCACAGTACTACTGTCCAACAGATCCTTTTCCGCCACCTCCCTATCCTCCAAGCAGAGCCTCTGACCCAAAAAGTATTCAGTGAAGCACCTTTGGTGGCATATAGACGTGACAAGAACTTGAAGGATCTTCTTGTTCACAGCCGTCTCCCAAAGGAGAATGCCACTCACTTTGGCACACTACCCTGTGGTCGGACACGATGCAACACGTGCAAGTATGTCATCTCAACCCAGAAGGTGTCCTTTCCTAAGGCTACGTACACCATCACTAGTAGCTTCACGTGTGAATCGCGCAATGTCATTTATACGATCATATGTAAACGTTGCTGCAAAACCTATATTGGCCAAACAGGCAAACGACTTGGGGACAGATTCAGCCAGCACTTTAATGACATCGCTCAGCAAAAGTCAACACCCGTTGCTATACACTTCAATGGTCCTGACCACCATGGTCCCATCGACATCCAGGTCACAGCGATCCGATCCTGCTCCTTTGACACTGCCAGCCGAGAACAGCTTGAGAACCGTCTTATCCACCGCATGGGGTGTCTAAAACCAGCCTGTCTCAACACTTTTCACACCTTTGTCTGAGGTCACCCTCTCCTCTCTTGCTCTATTTTACTCTTTCCACTCTTATCCTATTCTTCTATTTGTATGCCATATACATTTTTTTATTTCATATTTATTTATCTCCCACTCATTCTGCCCCCTTCTATTTCCAGTCCCCACTTTTATCACGTTGGGTAGTTTATTTTCCGGTTTCGTTTTTTAGTTTCTTTATATGCATTGTGTACATTCGGCGGCGGAAGTCACTTTCTGTTTAGCCACGCGCTTATCAACAGACAGTGATTTTGATAGAATTTCGGTTCTTACCTTCAGGGAAGTACCCAGTTTTTATTTTATTTAGTTTTTATGTGTCCTATCTAGCCTTTACTTTCTTTCCTTTCCTGACGAAGGCCTTGTGGCCGTAACGTAGACTATTTTCTTTGTCTTTTGTCCTCGTAAGACGAATCACCTTTTTTCGATTTTTTTTCAAACCCATCCATCGTATTCCACGTCTTACCGCAGTTCCCCTCCACTTAACCCTTTTTATAAGCCCTGGCCTAACCACTCAATTTACTGCGCGCTCGCGTATTAATCTGCGCCACACAGATAACACACGCGATTATTGCTCCAGAATGCATGAAAACACAGATTTACACAACTAGAGCAAAAACACAACTAATTCATAGGCTTATTATGGCCTTGTAATAAATCTGCTTGAAGATAACGTGATCAAAAAGCACTAAACCACATAGACAATATGACTGCCCAGATGGGGCCAGCGCCTAGAACGACAGACCTCAAGATGGCGCTGTCACATATTCCCCGCCTGATTTTGTTGTCGTCCCGACAACTACACAAAATCAGGCTCCCCAGTCGTATTCTCCAAATCTGGAGGATCACCTTTTCCTTCACTTCGTCTCAGGTCATTGCCGGTGACTCTAATGCTCGGACTCGCTCTGTCCGTTCGTTGGATGATATATGGACCCCCTGTCATTGTGGGAGCACGAACTACAACGTACTCGTCTTCTGACCACATATCACGAATCTCGGATCTCTCAGCGTCGTGCATTCTCTTCTTCACCAATTCTCCGACCTGTAGTGGAGTAGAACACGCCAGCTTGTCACATCTCTCTTTCCGGACTGCTGCAAAACTCTGCAACGGTGGCTCTGCTCTTACGTGCGCCCCTCGTAGCCTGGAAACGTGTCCTTCAACGAGTTTTAGATGAGTCTCCTTCTCTAAATGCCGACCACTTTTCCTGGCGCCCTTATGGTGACAGTTGCCACGGCCATCTCTTGGCTTGCACTGTGACGACAATGTAGATGTGTTGGTACGCTTAGAGAGGGCGCTCTTTGATGGGCAAACTGATATCAAATGGTCCGGGGACCTACAATGGAAACATCGCGTAGGAAGCGGGCCCTGGGGACACTTGGCTGCCATGTGGTTCGAAAGGTCTCCACAGTTGAAGCATCTTATTTTCCTAGGCTTCCTCGGTGTCCTGGGTCGCCTCCTGCTACCCTTACATCCCTGGCCGCCTTTGACTTTCTTCCCTGCAATAAGCACCTCACACTCCGGTCGACCACCAACCATCTTTATCTTTGAGCCATTCTGCTCCCCTTCTGTAACCTGACTCCCAGCCGCAGAGGGGTCTAGTTTAACGCCTGTGGACATCGATTCTGTACGTGGCCTGGTTCTCTGCATCTAAAACAACGAACTGTCCTGGTACGTCTCCCCTGCTCCTGAGACATCGCATCAATTTTAGCCTCTAATTGAGCCCCCTGTGCTCTCAGCCGCTCTACTTCTGCGTTTAATGCATGCGTATCTGACACAGTCTCTGTTCTTGCCACTTCAACACTGGCAACACCAGCCCCCGAAGCTGCTTCGACACTGGCAACACCAGCGCCAGAAGTGGGCTCAGTCTCCAAAAACCGTAGGGCATAGTCCCTCACCGACGTGAACGATGCTGCTGGCTCCTTGATGATCATTTCCTTTGCAAGCTTTCTTAGTAGGTCATCTCTCAGACAAGCAGCAAACTGGTCACGAAGAAAGGATGGCGCCAAAGGAGTGACGTTGTTCTGCTTTTGTGCCCTTACAACACTTTCAAACACCTCGTGAATGCGACGGGAGAATTCCCAAAGAGACTCCCTTGCACCTTGCCGGGTAGAGTAGAACGCGGCCATTACTTCTGGGATGCTCCGACGCTCCCCATACACCCTAAGAATGGAATGTAGCATTGCTTCTGGGTCACCGTCATCATCCTGAATCCTCAGCTCCCTACGGACACTTGGGGTCACACTGTCAAGAATAACATCTGCCTGGTCCTCTTTACTCATCATCCCTACTCTCCAGGCAGCTCTCACCTCTCTGACATATTCCTCGGCCGTAGGACCCGTGCGCTCCCCAAAGCACCGCACCCTCTTGTGAGTAGGTACCACGATGTACTGCACTCGTTCTGGTTGACGATTTAGCCCTACTACAGGGTCATCCACCTCAGCCACATCTTCGTTATCAGTTCTACTAGCAGCGCGTGTGTTGCGTGCCGCCATCTTGTTGCTAGTAGAGTTGACTAGAAATCTTGACAAACTGGATGATCCCGTCCCTCGCCTTGCACTGAACTGGGTGTTCTACTGTTTCGGCTGTTGCTGCTCTGATTGCTGAAGAGTTGCTTCACTGCGTGCTGTCTGTCAATCCTGCCGACGACGCCACTTGTGACAGGGGCGCTAGGGGTACCTCACACCCAAGACCCGTGCACCAAGAAAATTTATAAAGGATCGTTTGACAGGGGTTGCAATTATTGGTTGCTTGCAACCCTCTCAGCAGCAGACTTAACAATTCAAGCAACCCAAAGCCTTATGCAGATCAACATTTAATTCTACCGAACAGAACCGAACACCAAACAAACAATCCAACAAACACCCAGTCAGTGTTCATAGACTGTCTGAAAAATAATAAATAAAACAACGTCTAAGTGAACATCAATAGCATGGATAATAACACTTACCATACAGAAAACATGCGCCCACCTGATATCATCAACTATCTCACACACTCATGCGTGTCGTCCAATGCGACTAGTATGGTGTTGTGCATGAGGCTGGCAATCGCACCGGGTAACATAGGTTGCTACCGAAACCACTACTACAAGAGCATCTGAATGCTTCATGCTGAGGCAAACCACACCGGTGGCCCCATGCTCCCTCAGGAGCGGAGAAGAGAAATATACATCTGGTACGCCCACGTGCTCTCACACAACAATAATAATCAACTGGGCATAAAATAATATTCTTCAATACATGTACAACAAATAATCTCAATAATGAGAATTAACCACCACCTCACAACTGGTCTATCTCAATATTCGTTACTGCATTCTGAAGCATGTCGTTTGTGACGACTCGTGCGGCAGGGAATCTCATCGCATGAAACACATTATTACAGGAACAACCACTGTAATAGCATAAAAATGCTTCTGTTGGCTTGTGGTGGACACCAGCCGCATTGGTGTTTCCATGCTCCACCAGGAGCAAACAGAGAAACACCTTTCTCAACAAAGGAGTGGCCTCGCGCTCTCCAGAAATCTAAATACATATTCTCACTTCACAGTAACCCATTAAATATACAGTAGAATTATCAATAAACGTGAAATACACTAAATTACTCTTACATAAAGAATACAATATAATTATTCTCGACTTAAGCCAAACTGGGACTAAATACACAACGTGTCGCTCGGCATAACATATTATAGGTTTACCACGCGGAGCGTGTTTAATCAGACTCGCTACCGCCGCCTTTTATCACCACGAGGCTACTATCTTGCGATCGTTAATCTTATCTAAATTTCCAGTGGAATAGCCTTTCTGAAGAATGAAATAATCGCTCTTAAACTCTCACATCTATCTATCTGTCTATCCCATTAAACATTAAAATAGCCACATCGATATAATTTCAGAATCCTAGAAAACTAATGCTAATTTAAATTAACTCACGTGCTCAAGGCATTTACAGCTTGGCTCTTGTGTGTCTTCTTAGTCTGTTCTCACTGGGCGGCTCTCTCAAACATAGACCGGTTTCGCCGCTTGCTACCCCTTTTTATAAGCCCTGGCCTAACCACTCAATTTACTGCGCGCTCGCGTATTAATCTGCGCCACACAGATAACACACGCTATTATTGCTCCAGAATGCATCAAAACACAGATTTACACAACTAGAGCAAAAACACAACTAATTCGTAGGCTTATTATGGCCTTGTAATAAATCTGCTTGAAGATAACGTGATCAAAAAGCACTAAACCACATAGACAATATGACTGCCCAGATGGGGCCAGCGCCTAGAACGACAGACCTCAAGATGGCGCTGTCACATATATATATATATATATATATATATATATATATATATATATATATATATATATATATATATATATATAGAGAGAGAGAGAGAGAGAGAGAGAGAGACATCCATTACTTAATAAGAGGGCATTTGTTGGATTACTCCAACTAGGGGCTTGACGGGCCAGAACCATTGCATAAACCCTTCACAAAAGGCGACGGGCCAGATAATGAGTTAACAAATTTGCTCAGCCCTTAAGCAGCGTTTGTTCTTGACTTCTGGGAATATCTTGTGAAGGCTCCCTAAGGTAGAAACGCCATTCATCTTCTATCTACATCTTTGCCAAGAGTAATCTTGCGCGAAGATAGATACCTTGGACGACCTCCGTTTAGATACGCTTGCGTTGTGACCATTAGTGGACCACTACTGCAAAGCAAGGGGAGACAATCCCGTGACAACCTATATAAGGCGGGAGATACAAATCGTTAGACACTTGCCACAAAATTCAAACTTCAGACACGAGCGAAATCGTCTACTACTCCATTGCCATCTGCAGAGTAACACAATCTGTAGAGCCATTAAAAGCCGGTCTGTGTGTATTTGAGGGTAAGAAAGAATGTATTTACATATGTATATATAATTATATTATTAATATATACCTTATAGAAGTAGATAACTGTGTGTAAAATAATTGTGTAATTCTTGGAGGGAATTCAAACCTGTGTTAGCTCAATTTAATTGTGAAATGAAAGCAGATGGACGTGTAGATTGTGATGTTAGTTTTAGAAAAGATTTTGAAGATGTTAAGCTTGCTGGAATGGACCACCTTATTGAAAAATGGAAAGAATGAAAGAAATTATTTTACTCTATAAATAGAGTTATAACATAACTCTTTCCACAAGGCCATCTGATTGTAAGGAAGCAAATCATGGACAAACTGTAACCAGAGAGTTACTGGAATAGTGTGCTATTAATTAAATGAATTATGTTATTTTTGACTTGCTAGGACTCTCATGAGTAAACACATCTTGTCTGATCTGTCTCATGTTACCTCCTGACTGGATAGAGAGTCAGTGAGCTATACTCCGTAGGTTATATATATATATTATATTTCAGGTTATATCCTGTCTGGAAGAGTTAATAAATTCTACGTGCCTACGTCAGCTGGAGGAAGTTTTTGTTGTTCTGAGCCCTTGTGAAATGTCAGAGGGTCTTCAACAGTGCCACCTTTAAGATTGGAAGAACCGCAGTTGTGGGATTTATTCCAGTTCCATTGCTGGGGCAGGCCTAGAAGTACCTTACGAAGATAAGTAGCCTTGTTTGGGGCTACTTGACTTTACATAAGATCATACCACACAAAAGAAATTAAAGACTTAAGATTATAAAAATCTAAAGACTATGGAACATATAACCTACGAGTTTATTCTATACAAGTGAATATTGAAGTGATGAAAAATAAGATTGTGGTGTAAGAACATAGTAACAGTCTTTAAACTTTGTGAAATAATAATATTAACATTGTTCAAGTTTAGCACAGAAGAAAGACAGTTTTCATCAAAGATCAAGAAAACAGATGAAGATGAACTTTAATGAACTTCATTGTCTAAGGTTAGTCTGAGGAGGGGCGCCATAGGAGGGATGGAAAGACAGAACCTAGGGTACGCCGTCTCGCGTTGATTTCAAAAAGCCAACTCGCGCGACATAGCCTTGGGCGATTTTCAAATTACGATACTAAAACTAAAAAATGTTCGTCAATTTGGTCACGCAGACAGCCTTAGCTCTTATAAAAAATGACGTAATTCTAACGGACTACGGACGATTCTCGTTTTTAGTTTGAAAATAGTTGTAAGAAGAAGTGAACAGGTGGCAGTTTCTAGATTTGAACGACTTACATAGAAAAAAAATATGGAATTATGAACCATAATACATAGGACCATAAAAATTATATATTCGGATGCCTTATGATTTCCTTAGCAATAATATGGTGTCAGTTACACACTAGTACAATAAATAACCAAGATATTGGCAATAATACTAT
>JAMPIV010001228.1:1562500-1585797 GCA_024509875.1 Oreohelix idahoensis | reverse complement strand
TTGGTGTGGGGATGATGGTTGAAGTGGGGGGTGGGTGGGGGGGGGGTGGTGGTTGGGGGGTGGGGGAAATTTTGAGGTTGGGTGGGGAATTATTGTTTGTCGCAATGAGAGGGTCACAACAACAAGTGGGTCCTGAAAATACACAGGGAAAAAGACAAAGATAATGAGAATAAATGCAAAGACATGTTAACACTTGGCATGTGGTTGTTGAAGGCCTATGCTCCTTTGGGGATGGAGGGTTATGAATAAATGAATGATAACAAGATTGAACTTGAAGAAATACCACTTACATGAAGTGAAAATCATACGCATATCTTGGCAGCAATATAGACAAAGTTGGAGGGACAGACAGTGATATCAAAATAAGAATGCAAAAAGCAAGAGGAACCGTTCGTTGCATTGTGAAATACATGGAGGTCAAGAAAATCAAATCCAACAGGAAAATAAGAAATCTTCAACACAAAATAGATGTCCAGTCAGTCCTATTGTAAATGGGCTCTGAAACATGGAGACCAACAAAAACAACAACAAAAAAAGCTACAGAACTTTCATAAAATGGGTGCTTGCGTTGAAAAGAAGGATTAAAATTGTATGACAGGATCAGTGATGTGAAACTGATGACAAGATCCAAACAAGTACCAGTGGACAAGAGATGAGAAGACGACGATGGCGATGGATAGGACACACACTGAGGAGACCTGTTGATAGCATTACAAGGCAGTGCTTGTTCTGGAACCCCCAGGGTAAGAGAGGCAGAGGTAGACCAAGAAGCACATGGAGAAGAGAGTTGGAAACAGAGGTGAAAATGAGGAGTAAGACGTGGAAAGAGCTGGAGCTGATGGCATATGACAGGAGGACTTGGCATGTGCTTGTTAAAGGGCTATGCACCTTGGGATATTGATTGATTGATTATGCATGGCCATTAGGTAAATTAAAAATTACATCATTATTTGGCTGGTTCTGTTTCGTTTATGTTTGACTAGTTCACAACAGCATACTCACGACTTTGCTTATGTTTGTTGTCTTACTGTACTTTGGTCTTTTCTTTCTTTGTGCACATATGGTCAGTCAGATTTTCTGCCCTGTAGTCTGGTGATATCCATGTTGGTTGTTGTTTTTTTGATGACGCAACGTGCTAATTGCTATATAATATTGATTTGTATGTGTAAATAATAACTGATAATAGAAAATAATAAGACATATATTATTGATGTCAGTTTGCAAATAAGCAAATACACAATTCAGAAATACGGGGGCTTTTGGGATAAACCTTTGGTCATCCATAGTCCACAAACAGTAGATAGAGATGAGAAATATGGGGGCTTTTGGGATAACCTTTTGTCAATCCATAAGTCACAAACAGTAAGATAGAGAATGAGAAATAAGGAAGAGAAATGAGAACACGACAAAGGCTGCAATAAACACGTGGACAAATTTAATCATTTACAATACTACACGCCAAAGACAAACTAACGCAAGGAAGCTAACGAATGACACGCAAAGAATGTCAAATAAAGTGAAAGAAAAAGTACATCCTCATATACGAGGCAGCTTAAAAAAGTTCCCGGAGTTTGTCTATTGTATAGAAATAAGTAACAATACAATTATTTACACTACATTTCCTTCAAAATAGTTCCCATTCGGCAACTACACACTTTTGCCAACGTCCATACCGCTGTTGGAAACATTCCTGGAACCCATTCTTTGACAACCTCATGCTGCTTGTCGCATTGGGATAACGTCCTCAGCATCCTTGAATCTCTGCCCTTTCAATGCCGATTTTAGGCGAGGGAACAAGAAAAATATAGCAAACACGGTTGTGACGGTATTGCCTTCCCTGCTTTTGCATAGTTGAGTCGTCCAACAGTGGCCAAAACTCAAGAGTATCTAATATGGGCTTAAAATGTATCTACCTTCGCACAAGATCACTCTTGACAGCGATGTAAGATAGAAGGGTTGAATGACACTTCTATTACAAAGGGAGTCTTCACAAGATATTCAGAATAAAGTAAGAACACAACACTGCTTTGGCTGAGTATGTTAACTCTGTAATTCTGCCGACCTCCGCTTTTGTGAAGCTAACACGACCTTCACGGAAACGCTGTCTTGTGCCACTGAAAAACTTGCGATTTCGTCATTGCGGTATCACCATATGCTTTATTAAGCAAATTTAACTGTCGAGGTGATCCGAGGATCTTCTCAAGCAAAACACAAAATTTGATGACATTTGTACTGTTGCTCAATCAAGGACATTTTCAACTCCGGCGATGCTACGTGCACACCACACAAACAAACTTCTGTAACTTCTATTCGAGAGTACATGTGAAGGTTAACATCAGCCATGTCGTTTCCTCAAATTGTCTCAAATTCACTACCAACTTTTAAATCCCACGTAGCCGGACGACCGCCTACCTCGATAAACAATGAAAAACATTGAGCGCGTTCGGAACGTTGTTTCGTGTTGACAAAAGACTTAGTGTAGAGAAAATAGCCTCAGAAGATGGAATATCAGTTGGAAGTTGCCACAGTATTCTCCACAATGAACTGCACATGCACCGTTTTTGTCAACACATGGTTCCCAAAATGATATCTCCTGAACAGAAAGAAACGAGACTGACACTGACAGGAGGCCTAATCACTGTGGCTGATCAAGATAGCAGTTTTTTCAACAACATAATCACAGGAGACGAGACGTGGTGTTTTTTGTACGATCCTCAGACAAAACGTCAGTACTCTGAATGGAAATCACCCTCATCTCCCCGGACACAGAAATTTCGTTTGGACAAGAGGAAAGGAAAAGTTATGTTGGAAGTTTTTTTTATTCCCAGGGTATTGTCTACTATTAATTCATTCCTGAAGGTCGAACGGTTAACAAGGAAATGTACGTTGATATCCTCCGTCGTCTAAGAGAAGGAAACACCCAGAAAAATGGAGAACAAACAGTTGGGTTCTGCTGCATGTACCTCGTAACGCATAATGTGACTGCCCTGGAACATCCTCCATATTCTCCCGACCTGGCACCGCCTGATTTTTTCTTGTTCCCTCGCTTAAAATCGGCACTGAAAGGGCAGAGATTCAAAGATGCTGAGGACGTTATCACCAATGCGACAAAGCAGCTGAGAGAGGTGTCAAAGAATGGGTTCCAGGAATGTTTCCAACAGCTGTATGGACGTTGGCAAAAGTGTGTAGTTGCCGAAGGGAACTATTTTGAAGGAAATGTAGTGTAAATAATTGTATTGTTACTTATTTCTATACAATACACAAATTCCGGGAACTTTTTGAAGCTACCTCGTATATATATATATATATAAATATAAAAATAGAAGAATAGATGTACACAGACTGCAATCAAATGATATAAAGAAGGAATATAATGTCAAAATGAACAACTATTTCGATGCTTTAGGCAAAATTGACAACGATATCACCACCAAGACAATCGATACTAAATGGGAACAACTGAGAACAGCAATGACAGAAGCAGCTGTAGCGACCACCGGATACCTAGTACATAAAAAGAAAAAATGGATGAGAGAAGATACTTGGGATAAAATACAAGAAAGGAAAACAGCAAAACTTAAACTACTAGCGGCAAGTACACATAATGCAGTTGAATCTTGCAAACTAACTTATAACTTGTTAAATAAAGAAGTGAAGACAAAAACTCGAAGAGATAAAAGACATTTCATCAATGAACTGGCCGTAGAAGCTGAAAATGCTGCAAGAACTGTTAATAGTAGGTGCCTTTATCAAATTACAAAACAACTATGTCACCAGCCTACTGCTATGGAAACACCTGTTAAAGGTAAATTAGGGAATTCAATACCAACAGAAAAAGAACAAATGAAGAGATGGGCTGAGCACTTCATGGAGGTGCTAAACAGACCACCACCAACAGTAACACCTGATTTTAATAATGAAACATCCACAACCACCTTGCCAATAACTTGCGATGAATTCACGCTGGACGAGATCAAACAAGCCGTTAAAAGATTAAAAAAATTTTAAAGCTGCTGGAGTTGACGAAATTTAAGGGGAAATGATTAAAGCAGTTAATGACAACAACCTCTTGAGGATTTTAGATATTATAAATGAAGTATGGAGAGAAGAACAACCACCACAACAATGGAAAGACAGTATTATTGTAAAGTTACCGAAGAAAGGTGATCTATCAGACTGTAATAACTGGCGTGGTATATCTCTATTATCAGTACCTGGAAAATTATTATGTTGCATGATGTTAGAAAGACTTAAATTGCATGCTGACGAAAAGATCAGAGAAGAACAAGCGGGTTTCACGCCGAAACGATCATGTATTGATCAAATATTCACACTAAGAACAATTATAGAAGAATCAGTGGAAAGGCAATCGCCACTTATTATCACCTTCGTCGATTTTCAAAAAGCCTTTGATAGTCTACACCGCCCATCATTGTGGAAGATACTTACAATCTATGGTTTTCCAACAAAAATATGTGAATATAATCAAAGCGCTATATGACAATGCAAGATGTTGTGTTAGAACAAATAAAGGGAATACAGAATGGTTTACAGTAGAAACAGGGGTGTGAAACAAGGCTGTATTATGTCACCACTACTTTTTGGAATAGCTATTGATTGGGGTTATGAGAGAAACTATACCCACAATGAACGATTGGGTATAAAATGGACAAAATGGAAAATTCCTGGGGGACCTGGATTTCGCAGATGATGTAGCATTCTTAAGTTCAACACCAAGACAATCCCAAGAAGCAATAAATAATTTGTGTCATCTCTCGGTTAAAATTGGTCTCCAAATAAATGCCTCTAAAACTAAAAGCTATGAACTTTTCTAACGAGACCCTTTGATATCATCTTGAACGGGGAAAAACTACAGAAAGTTGAAAGTTTCAATTATTTAGGCAGTAAAATGACTCAGGATGGTGACACAACAAGAGAAATCCATACTAGAATTGCTTTGGCAGCTAGCGCCTTCAATAGATTATCTAACATTTGGAAATTACGATCATTGAATATACATACCAAGCTTCGTCTGTTTAATTCAAAAATGTTATCTCAGTGTTAACATACGGCTGTGAGAGTTGGAAAATAACAAAATCATTGGAGAACAAGCTGAATACATTCGAGAACAAATGTCTTAGAAAACTCATGAACATCAGTTGGAAAGAATTCAAGACTAATCGACAAATAAGAGAAGACTCTAGGCAGAAATATGTCTCCGACTATATAAGGAAAAAGACGATGGTCATATATCGGTCATGTCCTACGAATGCAAAACAACAGAATACCACTACAGGCGCTCACTTGGGTTCCTGAGGGTAAGCGGAAAAAAAGGAAGACCAAAAGAAACACTCAGAAGAACAATAATAAGAGAAGGAAGAACGTTGGGCCTAAATAATGTGCAAGAGCTAAGAGGAGTGGCGTCACAACGAACAACCTGGAGAGCACTGGTTTCTGCCTTATGCGCCGTTTTTGGCGCTTAAAGAATTTATTATTATTAATATATATATATATATATATATATATATATATATATATATATATATATATATATATATATATATATATATATATATATATATATATATAAGATACTTATAAGTAAATGGGGGAAAATTAAAGAAATTCTGTCCAGAACCACACATCCGCCATTATTAAGAAGGAAGACAGGAAAAGGTGGGAAGATGTCTCCACCAGAGACGATCCATGACTGACCAGCAAGCCACGCAGGTCTTGCGACTTGTATCCATTTTTATTTATTTTGCATGTTTCTTATTGAGCTCCAGCTTTCACTTCTTTGCTGTATGCCACAACATGCTTGCTAGTATAGTATTCCTGTTCTTTGTCTCATGTCTTGGACACTCCTCATCTTTATTTTACATGAAACACGTTGTAATACCCAGTATTTATATTAATAAGCCAGACATAACATATTGTACGCAGATGGAAATTGTAGAGGGAAAACGTAAGACATTGTAGGAAATAGAAGCTTCCGTTGTTATGTTTCATAGTCTGTATGAAGGGACCACTTTGCATATATGTCATGGCATAAGCTGTTAAGATATTTCGGCCGTGACTAGCAGTTTGGGCACAGAGTCACCACAAGTGTAAGAGCGAGACTGGAAGTACTTCGTACAGCTCTGGCACTAGAAATCTGGAACTCATGCTATTCTGCTATATTGATGACATGTTCGTGTCACAGCTTCAAGTGTCTATCTGTTCTATTGAGTTCATTCGCAGTGATTTTTATCCTGACTGAGAAAACCTGCAATCAACGCTGCTGGATCATATAAAGCGGATTAGCGCATCATTCTGCATGAGAAATGCAGTGGTATTGCCACGATGTATAAGGAGTGAACAAGCGAGAAAAGAGAACAAATTAAAAAGCTTTGATACAGTTTGTTATTGAATACATCCGATGACATGTCACCAACAGTTGTGTTAGTAGCCGAACCTGACTGACAGTCAGTGGGATAATAATGTTGAGCTGATAGTGGCGAGACCACAAGCTGGAGTTTGATACTGGGATAGTACGAGTACGATATAGATATTATAGTAGTACGATATAGATATTATAGTAGTACAATATAGATATTATAGTAGTACGATATAGATATTATAGTAGTACGATATAGATATTATAGTAGTACGATATAGATATTATAGTAGTGCGATATAGATATTATAGTAGTGAGATATAGATACTATAGTACTACGATATAGATATTATAGTAGTACGATATAGATATTATAGTAGTACAATATAGATATTATAGTAGTACGATATAGATATTATAGTAGTACAATATAGATATTATAGTAGTAGTACACTTATAGATATTATAGTAGTACGATATAGATATTATAGTAGTATACGATATAGATATTTATAGTAGTGCGATTAGATATTATGTATTGCGTTATATAGATATTATAGTAGTGCGATATAGATATTTATAGTAGTACGATATAGATATTATAGTAGTACATATAGGATATTATAGTAGTACAATATAGATGATTATTATAGTAGTACGATATAATTATTATAGTAGTACGATATAGATATTAATAGTAGTGCGATATAGATATTAGATAGTAGTGCGATATAGATATTATAGTAGTACGATATAGATATTATAGTAGTACAATATAGATTATTATAGTAGTACAATATAGATATTATAGTAGTACGATATAGATATTTATAGTAGTACGATATAGATATTATAGTAGTACGATATAGATATTATAGTAGTACGATATAGATATTATAGTAGTACGATATAGATATTATACTAGTACGATATAGATATTATAGTAGTAACAATTTATAGATATTATAGTAGTACAATATAGATATTATAGTAGTGCGATATAGATATTATAGTAGTACGATATAGATAATTATATAGTAGTACAATATAGATATTATAGTAGTACAATATAGATATTATAGTAGTACGATATAGATATTATATAGTAGTACGATATAGATATTATAGTAGTACGATATAGATATTATAGTAGTACGATATAGATATTATAGTAGTGCGATATAGATATTATAGTAGTACGAATTATAGATATTATAGTAGTACGATATAGATAATATACTAGTACGATATAGATATTATAGTAGTACGATATAGATATTATAGTAGTACGATATAGATATTATAGTAGTGCGATATAGATATTATAGTAGTGCGATATAGATATTATAGTAGTACAATATAGCTATTATAGTAGTGCGATATAGATATTTATAGTAGTACAATATAGATATTATAAATAGTACGATATAAATATTATAGTAGTGCGATATAGATATTTTAGTTAGTACAATATAGGATATTATAAATAGTACGATATAGAAATTATAGTAGTAACGATATAGATATTATAGTAGTGCGATATAGATATTAATAGTAGTACAATATAGATTATTTTTAGTAGTACGATATAAGATTATTTGTAGTACGATATAGATATTATAGTAGTGCGATATAGATATTATATAGTAGTACGATATAGATATAGTAGTACGATATAGATATTATAGTAGTACGATATAGATATTATAGTAGTACGATATAGATATTATAGTAGTGCGATATAGATATTATAGTAGTAACGATATAGATATTAGTTAGTACGATTATAGATATTATAGTAGTGCGAATATAGATATTATAGTAGTTACGAT
This sequence comes from Oreohelix idahoensis, assembly GCA_024509875.1. Lineage (NCBI taxonomy): Eukaryota > Metazoa > Mollusca > Gastropoda > Stylommatophora > Oreohelicidae > Oreohelix > Oreohelix idahoensis. Next base: position 1,577,588 of record JAMPIV010001228.1, on the reverse strand, counting down.
ATAGATATAGTAGTACGATATAGATATTATAGTAGTGCGATTTAGATAATTATAGTAGAGTACGATATAGATATAGTAGTTACGATATAGATATTATAGTAGTGCGATATAGATATTATAGTAGTACGATATAGATATAGTTAGTACGATATAGATATTATATAGTAGTCGATATAGATATAGTAGTACGATTATAGATATTATAGTAGTAACGTTATAGATATTATAGTAGTGCGATATAGATATAGTAGTACGATATAGATATTATAGTAGTACGATATAGATATAGTAGTACGATATAGATATTTTTTTGTAGTACGATATAGATATTATAGTAGTACGATTATAGATATTATAGTAGTACGATATAAGATTATTATAGTAGTACCGATATAGATATTATAGTAGTACGATATAGATATTATAGTAGTACAATATAGATATTATAGTAGTACGATATAGATATTATAGTAGTACGATATAGTATTATAGTAGTGCGATATAGGATATTATAGTAGTACGATTGATAGATATTATAGTAGTGCGATATAGATATTATAGTTAGTACGATATAGATAATTATAGTAGTACGATATAGATATTATAGTAGTAACGATATAGATATTATAGTAGTACGATATAAGGGATATTATAAGTAGTACGATATAGATAATTATAGTAGTACGATATAGATATATTAGTAGTACGATATAGATATTTATAGTAGTATGATATAGAATTTATAGTAGTACGATATAGATATTATAGTAGTACGATATAGATATTTATAGTAGTACGATATAGATATTATAGTAGTACGAATATAGATAAAGTAGTACGATATAGATAAGATATTAATAGTAGTACGATATAGATATTATAGTTGTACGATATAGATATTATAGTAGTTACGATATAAGATATAGTAGTACGATATAGATATTATAGTAGTACGATATAGATATTATAGTAGTACGATATAGATATTATAGTAGTATGATATAGATATTATAGTAGTACGATATAGATATTATAGTAGTACGATATAGATATTATAGTAGTACGATATAGATATTATAGTAGTACGATATAGATATAGTAGTACGATATAGATATTATAGTAGTGCGATATAGATATAGTAGTACGATATAGATATTATAGTAGTGCGAGTAGTACGAAATAGATTATTATTTTAGTACGATATAGATATTATAGTAGTACGATATAGATATTATAGTAGTACGATATAGATATTATAGTAGTGCGATATAGATATTATAGTAGTACAATATAGATATTATAGTAGTACGATATAGATATAGTAGTACGATATAGATATTATAGTAGTACGATATAGATATTATAGTAGTACGATATAGATATTATAGTAGTACAATATAGATATTATAGTAGTACGATATAGATATTATAGTAGTACGATATAGATATTATAGTAGTACGATATAGATATTATAGTAGTACGATATAGATATTATAGTAGTACGATATAGATATTATAGTAGTACGATATAGATATTATAGTAGTGCGATATAGATATTATAGTAGTGCGATATAGATATTATAGTAGTACAATATAGATATTATAGTAGTGCGATATAGATATTATAGTAGTACAATATAGATATTATAGTAGTACGATATAGATATTATAGTAGTGCGATATAGATATTATAGTAGTACAATATAGATATTATAGTAGTACGATATAGATATTATAGTAGTACGATATAGATATTATAGTAGTACGATATAGATATTATAGTAGTGCGATATAGATATTATAGTAGTGCGATATAGATATTATAGTAGTACAATATAGATATTATAGTAGTGCGATATAGATATTATAGTAGTACGATATAGATATTATAGTAGTACAATATAGATATTATAGTAGTACGATATAGATATAGTAGTACGATATAGATATTATAGTAGTACGATATAGATATTATAGTAGTACGATATAGATATTATAGTAGTGCGATATAGATATAGTAGTACGATATAGATATTATAGTAGTGCGATATAGATATTATAGTAGTACAATATAGATATTATAGTAGTACGATATAGATATTATAGTAGTACAATATAGATATTATAGTAGTACGATATAGATATTATAGTAGTGCGATATAGATATTATAGTAGTACAATATAGATATTATAGTAGTACGATATAGATATTATAGTAGTACGATATAGATATTATAGTAGTACGATATAGATATTATAGTAGTACGATATAGATATTATAGTAGTACGATATAGATATTATAGTAGTACGATATAGATATTATAGTAGTGCGATATAGATATTATAGTAGTGCGATATAGATATTATAGTAGTACAATATAGATATTATAGTAGTGCGATATAGATATTATAGTAGTACAATATAGATATTATAGTAGTGCGATATAGATATTATAGTAGTACAATATAGATATTATAGTAGTACGATATAGATATTATAGTAGTACAATATAGATATTATAGTAGTACGATATAGATATTATAGTAGTGCGATATAGATATTATAGTAGTACGATATAGATATAGTAGTACGATATAGATATTATAGTAGTACGATATAGATATTATAGTAGTACGATATAGATATTATAGTAGTACGATATAGATATTATAGTAGTACGATATAGATATTATAGTAGTACGATATAGATATTATAGTAGTACGATATAGATATTATAGTAGTGCGATATAGATATTATAGTAGTACGATATAGATATTATAGTAGTGCGATATAGATATTATAGTAGTACAATATAGATATTATAGTAGTACGATATAGATATTATAGTAGTACGATATAGATATTATAGTAGTACGATATAGATATTATAGTAGTACGATATAGATATTATAGTAGTACGATATAGATATTATAGTAGTACGATATAGATATTATAGTAGTACGATATAGATATTATAGTAGTACGATATAGATATTATAGTAGTGCGATATAGATATTATAGTAGTACGATATAGATATTATAGTAGTGCGATATAGATATTATAGTAGTACAATATAGATATTATAGTAGTACGATATAGATATTATAGTAGTACGATATAGATATTATAGTAGTACGATATAGATATTATAGTAGTACGATATAGATATTATAGTAGTACGATATAGATATTATAGTAGTACGATATAGATATTATAGTAGTGCGATATAGATATTATAGTAGTACGATATAGATATTATAGTAGTGCGATATAGATATTATAGTAGTACGATATAGATATTATAGTAGTACGATATAGATATTATAGTAGTACGATATAGATATAGTAGTACGATATAGATATTATAGTAGTACGATATAGATATTATAGTAGTACGATATAGATATTATAGTAGTACGATATAGATATTATAGTAGTACGATATAGATATTATAGTAGTACGATATAGATATTATAGTAGTACGATATAGATATTATAGTAGTACGATATAGATATTATAGTAGTGCGATATAGATATTATAGTAGTACGATATAGATATTATAGTAGTACGATATAGATATTATAGTAGTGCGATATAGATATTATAGTAGTACGATATAGATATTATAGTAGTACGATATAGATATTATAGTAGTACGATATAGATATTATAGTAGTGCGATATAGATATAGTAGTACGATATAGATATTATAGTAGTACGATATAGATATTATAGTAGTACGATATAGATATTATAGTAGTGCGATATAGATATTATAGTAGTGCGATATAGATATTATAGTAGTACGATATAGATATTATAGTAGTACGATATAGATATTATAGTAGTACGATATAGATATTATAGTAGTACGATATAGATATTATAGTAGTACGATATAGATATTATAGTAGTACGATATAGATATAGTAGTACGATATAGATATTATAGTAGTACGATATAGATATTATAGTAGTACGATATAGATATTATAGTAGTACGATATAGATATAGTAGTACGATATAGATATTATAGTAGTACGATATAGATATTATAGTAGTACGATATAGATATAGTAGTACGATATAGATATTATAGTAGTGCGATATAGATATTATAGTAGTACGATATAGATATTATAGTAGTACGATATAGATATTATAGTAGTACGATATAGATATTATAGTAGTACAATATAGATATTATAGTAGTACGATATAGATATTATAGTAGTACGATATAGATATTATAGTAGTACGATATAGATATTATAGTAGTGCGATATAGATATTATAGTAGTACAATATAGATATTATAGTAGTACGATATAGATATAGTAGTACGATATAGATATTATAGTAGTACGATATAGATATTATAGTAGTACGATATAGATATTATAGTAGTGCGATATAGATATAGTAGTACGATATAGATATTATAGTAGTGCGATATAGATATTATAGTAGTACAATATAGATATTATAGTAGTACGATATAGATATTATAGTAGTACAATATAGATATTATAGTAGTACGATATAGATATTATAGTAGTGCGATATAGATATTATAGTAGTACGATATAGATATTATAGTAGTGCGATATAGATATTATAGTAGTACGATATAGATATTATAGTAGTACGATATAGATATTATAGTAGTACGATATAGATATTATAGTAGTGCGATATAGATATTATAGTAGTACAATATAGATATTATAGTAGTACGATATAGATATAGTAGTACGATATAGATATTATAGTAGTACGATATAGATATTATAGTAGTACGATATAGATATTATAGTAGTGCGATATAGATATAGTAGTACGATATAGATATTATAGTAGTGCGATATAGATATTATAGTAGTACGATATAGATATTATAGTAGTACGATATAGATATTATAGTAGTGCGATATAGATATAGTAGTACGATATAGATATTATAGTAGTGCGATATAGATATTATAGTAGTACGATATAGATATTATAGTAGTACGAAATAGATATTATACTAGTACGATATAGATATTATAGTAGTACGATATAGATATTATAGTAGTGCGATATAGATATTATAGTAGTACGATATAGATATTATAGTAGTACAATATAGATATTATAGTAGTACGATATAGATATTATAGTAGTACGATATAGATATTATAGTAGTACGATATAGATATTATAGTAGTGCGATATAGATATTATAGTAGTGCGATATAGATATTATAGTAGTACAATATAGATATTATAGTAGTGCGATATAGATATTATAGTAGTACGATATAGATATTATAGTAGTACGATATAGATATTATAGTAGTACAATATAGATATTATAGTAGTACGATATAGATATAGTAGTACGATATAGATATTATAGTAGTACGATATAGATATTATAGTAGTGCGATATAGATATTATAGTAGTGCGATATAGATATTATAGTAGTACGATATAGATATAGTAGTACGATATAGATATTATAGTAGTACGATATAGATATTATAGTAGTGCGATATAGATATTATAGTAGTGCGATATAGATATTATAGTAGTACGATATAGATATTATAGTAGTGCGATATAGATATTATAGTAGTGCGATATAGATATTATAGTAGTACGATATAGATATTATAGTAGTACAATATAGATATTATACTAGTACGATATAGATATTATAGTAGTGCGATATAGATATTATAGTAGTGCGATATAGATATTATAGTAGTGCGATATAGATATTATAGTAGTACGATATAGATATTATAGTAGTACGATATAGATATTATAGTAGTGCGATATAGATATTATACTAGTACGATATAGATATTATAGTAGTACAATATAGATATTATAGTAGTACGATATAGATATTATAGTAGTACGATATAGATATTATAGTAGTGCGATATAGATATTATAGTAGTACGATATAGATATTATAGTAGTACAATATAGATATTATACTAGTACGATATAGATATTATAGTAGTACAATATAGATATTATAGTAGTACGATATAGATATTATAGTAGTACGATATAGATATTATAGTAGTGCGATATAGATATTATACTAGTACGATATAGATATTATAGTAGTGCGATATAGATATTATAGTAGTACGATATAGATATTATAGTAGTACAATATAGATATTATACTAGTACGATATAGATATTATAGTAGTGCGATATAGATATTATAGTAGTGCGATATAGATATTATAGTAGTGCGATATAGATATTATAGTAGTACGATATAGATATTATAGTAGTACGATATAGATATTATAGTAGTACGATATAGATATTATAGTAGTGCGATATAGATATTATAGTAGTACGATATAGATATTATAGTAGTACGATATAGATATTATAGTAGTGCGATATAGATATTATAGTAGTACGATATAGATATTATAGTAGTACGATATAGATATAGTAGTACGATATAGATATTATAGTAGTACGATATAGATATTATAGTAGTACAATATAGATATTATAGTAGTACGATATAGATATTATAGTAGTACGATATAGATATTATAGTAGTACGATATAGATATTATAGTAGTGCGATATAGATATTATAGTAGTGCGATATAGATATTATAGTAGTACGATATAGATATTATAGTAGTACAATATAGATATTATACTAGTACGATATAGATATTATAGTAGTGCGATATAGATATTATAGTAGTACGATATAGATATTATAGTAGTACGATATAGATATTATAGTAGTACGATATAGATATTATAGTAGTACAATATAGATATTATAGTAGTACGATATAGATATTATAGTAGTACAATATAGATATTATAGTAGTACGATATAGATATTATAGTAGTACGATATAGATATTATAGTAGTGCGATATAGATATTATACTAGTACGATATAGATATTATAGTAGTGCGATATAGATATTATAGTAGTACGATATAGATATTATAGTAGTACAATATAGATATTATACTAGTACGATATAGATATTATAGTAGTGCGATATAGATATTATAGTAGTGCGATATAGATATTATAGTAGTGCGATATAGATATTATAGTAGTACGATATAGATATTATAGTAGTACGATATAGATATTATAGTAGTACGATATAGATATTATAGTAGTGCGATATAGATATTATAGTAGTACGATATAGATATTATAGTAGTACGATATAGATATTATAGTAGTGCGATATAGATATTATAGTAGTACGATATAGATATTATAGTAGTACGATATAGATATAGTAGTACGATATAGATATTATAGTAGTACGATATAGATATTATAGTAGTACAATATAGATATTATAGTAGTACGATATAGATATTATAGTAGTACGATATAGATATTATAGTAGTACGATATAGATATTATAGTAGTGCGATATAGATATTATAGTAGTTCGATATAGATATTATAGTAGTACGATATAGATATTATAGTAGTACAATATAGATATTATACTAGTACGATATAGATATTATAGTAGTGCGATATAGATATTATAGTAGTACGATATAGATATTATAGTAGTACGATATAGATATTATAGTAGTGCGATATAGATATTATAGTAGTACGATATAGATATTATAGTAGTACAATATAGATATTATACTAGTACGATATAGATATTATAGTAGTGCGATATAGATATTATAGTAGTGCGATATAGATATTATAGTAGTACGATATAGATATAGTAGTACGATATAGATATTATAGTAGTACGATATAGATATTATAGTAGTGCGATATAGATATTATAGTAGTGCGATATAGATATTATAGTAGTACGATATAGATATTATAGTGGTTGGTTGGTTGGTTGGTTGTTCGTCCATCACGGGTGATGAAGACCACTCTGTTCATCCAATTATTTAAGAATATGTTAGGTTAGTCTATGGGTACGAAGGTGACTGAAGAGCCCGATGCGGGCCTGGAAAGATCTTGGACAGTGTGGGCAGGGAATGTTTGCTTCATGTGAAGGTTTTATTTCACGGTCCTTTCTAGCTTGTCTCCGCTGTTCTGCTGCTGCTCTTCTGGATGATTCGCATGCTGCTGCACCTTTACGAAGAGATGTGCGCCAAGCAGTTCGGTCTTGCGCAGCAGCTTCCCATGTGTCTGGGTTTATGTCAAAGGTTTTCAATGACGTCTTTAACGTGTCTTTGAAGCGCTTCTTTTGGCCACCATGGGAGCGTTTACCCTTCTGCATCTCACCATAAAAGAGTATCTTTGGCAGTCGATGGTCTGGCATGCGGACTACATGACCTGCCCAGCGAATTTGTGACTGCATCAGAATAGTATCAATACTAGGGATACCAGCTCTGTCAAGAACGGCGGTATCCGGGATCTTGTCTTGCCATTTGATGTTCATTATCTTCCTGAGACAGACTGTATGGAAGTGGTTTAGCTTCTTTACGTGGCGCCTGTATACAGTCCATGTTTCACATGCATATAGCAGCACTGGAAGCACCGCAGCTCTGTATAACTAAGCTTTGTCTGTAGACTAATGCCACTTCGATGCCAAACGTTGGTGTATAGTCTGCCAAATGTGCTGCTGGCTTTGGAGATCCTGGTGTTCACCTCATCATCAATGACAATGTTCTGGGATAGTGTGCTACCAAGGTATGTGAATCTGTTCACAACATTCAGTTTCTCACCATTAACCTTGATGACTGGCTCAGTATAAACTGTGCCAGGAGCTGGTTGGTACATGATTTCTGTTTTCTTCGTGTTGATGGTAAGCCCAAAGTTGGCGCAGGCTTCGGAGAATCTATCCACACTATGCTGCAGATCAGCCTCTGAGAAGGAATTGAGGGCACAATCATCAGCAAACAGAAGATCTCTGATGGTGTGTGATTTGACCTTGGTTTTTGCTTGAAGCCTCCTAAGGTTAAACAATTTTCCATCAATACGATAACTAATGTCGATTCCTGTGTCCCCGTCTCTAAAAGCATCAGTCAGCATAGCAGAAAACATGATACTGAACAGAGTCGGTGCAAGTACGCACCCTTGTTTAACTCCATTTGAGACGGGGAAAGGCTCTGATAGCTCACCGTTTTCCTGAACTCTAGCCTGCATTCCATCATGCAGTTGCTGCACTATTGTGATAAATTTCTTTGGGCAGCCGTATTTTGCCATGATCTTCCATAGACCCTCTCTACTGACCGTGTCGAACGCCTTTGTCAAGTCGATGAAAGCTGTGTACAGGTCACAGTGCTGTTCTTGGCATTTTTCTTGTAGCTGTCTTGCAGCGAACACCATATCTGTGGTTCCACGTTCTTTCCGGAATCCACACTGACTTTCAGGTAAAAGACCTTTGTCAAGATGAGCCGTAAGGCGATTCAAAAGGATTCTGGCGAATATCTTCCCAGCGATTGATAAAAGAGAGATGCCTCGATGATTGTTGCAGTCTTGGCGATTACCTTTACGTTTATATAGATGTATAATTGAGGCATCTTTGAGATCGTGTGGGATGGTTTCACTCTGCCACATTTGCTGGAAGATCATATGAAGTTTCTCTATCAGAACTGCACCGCCATCTTTATAAACCTCAACAGGAATTGAATCGGAGCCAGGGGCCTTTCCACTAGACAGTTGACGAATCGCTTTTTTAGTTTCCTCCAGAGTTGGTACATCATCTAATGCTTCATTTATAGGAATTTGGGGCAGGCGGATGATGGCTTCGTCGTTAATAGATGATGGCTGGTTCAAGATATTATTAAAATGTTCAGCCCAGCGTTGGAGAATTTTTTCCTTGTCTGTAATTAGTGTTTTTCCATCTGCATTAAGGAGGGGAAATGATCCTGATGATGTTGGACCATAGACCGCTTTGAGTGCAAGGTAAAAGTTTTTCAAGTCATGGCTGTCAGCAAAGCCTTGGATCTCATCTGCTTTATTACTCAGCCATGAATCCCGCATCTGGCGTAGTTTATGTTGGACGATTCTACGCATGTTGTTGAAAGCGTCTTTCTTGGATGTAGATTTTGGATCATTTAAATATGCTTTATGGAGATGGTGTTTCTCAGCCAACATCTGCTTTATATCATCTGAGTTCTCATCAAACCAGTCATTTTGTTTCTTGATGGAAGGACCCAGGACCTCTGTAGCAGTGTTGTAGATCTGCTCACTTAGGGCTGCCCAATTTGTTTCCACACTTTGGCCGTCTAGCGAGATAGATTTGAGACGGTCTTCTAAGGTGTCAGTAAATGACTGTTTGATTGTTGTCTTCTTTAGTTTGGTGACATCCAGCCTCTTTTGAGTTTTCTTCCCCTGAGGGCGCCTGGCTGGTTGGATACGAACTTTAAGTTTAGATACAATGAGGCGATGATCAGTCCAGCATTCGGCACCACACATGGACTTGGTCACCCGGACATCTTGCCTGTCCTTCTTCCTAACAATTACATAGTCAATTAGGTGCCAATGCTTTGAGCGAGGGTGCATCCAGGAGGTCCTGTTGCGGGTAGGAAGTCGAAAAATGGTGTTGGTGACAAGGAGGTCATGTTCTGCGCAAGTCTGGAGGAGACGAAGTCCATTACTATTACAGCGACCCACGCCGTACCTACCAATAGTGCCATTCCAGGAGATGTTATCTGAGCCTACTCTTGCATTAAAGTCACCAAGAATGATGAGCTTATCTGCTTTAGGAACTGATGCAATGACTGCATGTAGTTCTTCGTAAAACTTATCCTTGACATCATCCTGGTTTGTCATAGTTGGTGCATACGCGCTAATGATGGTGGCATGTTTTCTTCCATAGAACAGAGGGATCTTGACCGTCATGAGTCGGTCATTTATTCCCTTTGGGGGCCCCGCTAACTTGCTGACAATTGCTGTTTTGATTGCAAATCCAACCCCTGCTTCTCGTCTTTCTTCAGTTCCTCTTCCGCTCCAAAAGAATGTATAACCTGCACCCTTTTCGCAAAGTTGGCCCTCGCCTGCAAGTCGAGTTTCACTCAGTGCTGCTATGTCAATGTTGTACCTGGCCAGTTCTCTCCCAATCAGGGCAGTTCGTCTCTCAGGTCTGTTTGCATTAAAGTCTTTGTCAAGTAAAGTGCGCACATTCCATGCGCCTAGAATGAGGGGGAAAAATCTGTCCTTTCTTTTTCTTATATGTCGACCGCCGAAGTAGGGTACCCACCAACCGCGGTAAGCTGGTTAGGTAATGGTGAAGCAGGCAATGTTTAGGGCACCTTTTCTAGCCCCTTCCTCATGCCATGGAGGTGAGCAGTGCTTTCCTAAAGAGGGCTGCTCAGACACTCAGGGGGCTGCCGAATCCCACTGCTGCTCCGATCAGTGGAAGACGACCATATGGCCTGAGCCGCCTGTGTGTAGGTCTGCGACTACGACTGCCAGCGTACCCACGCCTGCCGCTTCGCCGCTCGCCCATCGCCACAGGACTTGTTGTGAGTGGATGGATGAATGGATGAAGGATGAAAGAGTGACTTGCGCGGTGATTTGGATTAAAGTGAGGAAGAGTTGCGCAATTCGTCGACCTCACTCTCTCGCCTGGGTCCATCTCAATCCAGTGGCAAGACAAGTCAAGACGACTGGAGATGAAGTCAGGTGCAGTGGATGACCAGGGCTTTCTACGTGCCTCGCCGTGCTCCTTACGCTCCACAGCGCGTTGCTGGTAATCGCCGTCATGCCCGTTGAACCAACAGGTGGTTTCTTCCGCGCAGTCTATCGAATCCAGTCTTCGCATGCATGGGTAGGCAGACCCTAACTCACCGAAGGTTTACAACCATTCGGCTACCCTCACCTAGTTTAGCCGGCCTGTCAAAGCCGTTGTCCGGGGGTGGCCGCTGTCGCATGCTGACAGCTACGAGGAGCCACAGGTGAGAGCTGGATGCCAGGTTTGGACCAAAGGTGGCTGAGCTGCCCTAAAAAGGGCATGACAGCTCCTTCACCAGAGGTACTACCAATACCTGACTTCCCAACACCCCCAGATATTATAGTAGTACGATATAGATATTATAGTAGTGCGATATAGATATTATAGTAGTACGATATAGATATTATAGTAGTGCGATATAGATATTATAGTAGTGCGATATATATATATTATAGTAGTGCGATATAGATATTATAGTAGTGCGATATAGATATTATAGTAGTGCGATATAGATATTATAGTAGTGCGATATAGATATTATAGTAGTACGATATAGATATTATAGTAGTGCGATATAGATATTATAGTAGTGCGATATAGATATTATAGTAGTGCGATATAGATATTATAGTAGTGCGATATAGATATTATAGTAGTGCGATATAGATATTATAGTAGTGCGATATAGATATTATAGTAGTGCGATATAGATATTATAGTAGTGCGATATAGATATTATAGTAGTGCGATATAGATATTATAGTAGTACGATATAGATATTATAGTAGTGCGATATTATAGTAGTGCAATATAGATATTATAGTAGTGCGATATAGATATTATAGTAGTACGATATAGATATTATAGAAGTACGATATAGATATTATAGTAGTGCGATATAGATATTATAGTAGTACGATATAGATATTATAGAAGTGCGATATAGATATTATAGTAGTGCGATATAGATATTATAGTAGTACGATATATATATTATAGTAGTACGATATAGATATTATAGATATAGCTATTATAGATATAGATATTATAGTAGTACGATATAGATATTATAGATATAGATATTATAGATATAGATATTATAGATATAGATATTATAGTAGTACGATATAGATATTATAGTAGTACGATATAGATATTATAGATATAGATATCTTTCCGGACGGAAAAAGCAAGAACCAAATAGATTATATCTTAATACAACAAAGGTGGCGATCTTGTATCTCATCCATCAAGACGTTCCCAGGAGCAGACTGTGACTCCGACCATGAACTTCTTGCTGCAAACTTCAAGATCAAATTGAAAAAAGTCGTTACAAGCGACAAAGTAATACGTTATGACACAAGCGCCATACCAGAAGAGTACAGTGTCGATATTCAGAACAAATTTGACATTCTTATGGCAGTACAGGAGGAAATGACACCAGATGAACTTGCTAATAACATCAGAGATGTATATATTACAAATGCACAGAGGTTAATTCCTAAAAGAAGTATAAAGAGACGAGAATACATCTCAGACGAAACACTGAAGTTGGTGGTAGAGAGAAGAAAAATGAAGTCCAAAAAAGATACAGAAAATCAGGAGTTGTACAAGGAATACACAAAGCAGATTAAAAAACGAGTCAGACAAGACAAACAACAATACATAAACGACACCTGCAGGAAAATAGAGGAAATGCGCGAACAGGGATTGAGTAAGAATATGTTTTCTGAAGTAAGAACATTGAAAAACAGCAACTTTAAATCATCACCCCGAGCAATAAACGACAAGAAAGGCGACACTCTAACAGAACGTAAAGATATTCTGAACAGATGGAAGGAGTACTGTCAAGAAATGTATACGGAAATAAACAAAGCGGCAGATAACAACGTCATGAATGAAGCGGAACGTGAACCAGAACCTACCATAGAGGAAGTCCGGAATGCAATCAAACACTTAAAAAGTGGAAAATCTCCTGGTTGTGATGAAATAACAGCTGAAATGATACAGGCAGGAGGAGAAGGCAGCGCTCGTATATACCATGCATTATGCTGCAAGATCTGGCAAAGCGGAATTTGGCCCAAGGAATGGAAACGATCAATTTACATACCCTTGCCAAAAAAGGGCAACCTGAAACTGTGCACAAACTACAGAACTATAGCTCTTATAAGCCATGCCAGCAAAATACTTTTACAAATCATAATGAAAAGGATGCAACAAAAGCTAGAAACATAAATAAATGAAGTACAGGCGGGTTTTCGACCAGGTAGAGGCACTAGAGATCATATATTCAACATGAGGATCATCATAGAAAAGTGTAGAGAATTCAACGTTGACCTACATACTTGTTTCATTGATTACACCAAAGCTTTCGATTGTGTACAACATCAGCAGTTATGGGCTATTATGAAAAATATGGGATTTCCAAACCACCTTATACAACTCATCGCACTGCTGTACCAAGAACAACAGGCAGCCGTAAGAATAGAGGGGGAAACATCAGAATGGTTTGAAGTACAGAAAGGAGTAAGACAAGGCTGTACCCTTTCCCCTTACCTGTTTAACATTTATGCCGAGAATATCATGAGAAACGTAAGAGATGACCAAGAACACACAGAGTTTGACTCATTTAACATCGGCGGGTACCAGATCCCGGAAATCAGATATGCTGACGACACAGTCCTCCTATCGACCAACCCAAAAGGACTTGAACAATTACTTCTGTCCACCAAAAAACACAGCGAGGCCCAGAATCTATACCTAAACACCAAGAAGACCAAAGTATTGACAACAGACAAAGTAAAGACCAAACCAGAAATTGAAATTGATAACGAAGAACTGGAAAGTGTCAATGAATTCGAATACTTAGGATCAATCATTAACAGCTCTGGCGACTGTGCAGTAGAAATTAAAAGAAGACTTGCAATTGCTTCACATAAGCTAATACAGATGAAAAACCTATGGCAAGGCACAAGCAAAGAAACAAAGTTACAACTGATCAGAGCATGTATATTCCCAGTAGCAACATACGGCTGCGAGACTTGGACACTCAATAAAACAGTTGCAAAAAAGATTACATCATTCGAAATGAAATGCTACAGAAGGATGTTGAGAATACCCTGGACAGAAAAAAAGACCAACAGAGAAGTACTGCACTCACTAAACGTACAGGAACATTGGCTCCTAAATACCATCGCAATAAGGAAGCTGAAATTTTTCGGTCATATAAAAAGACATAATAGTCTGGAAAAAAACAGTGATGGAAGGCATGGTCCCTGGAAAAAGGGGAAGGGGTCGACCTAGACGACGGTGGACCCAGGACATCACAGAGAGTCTGAACTTGTCTTTGGCTGATGCAGGTCGACTTGCCCAGAATCGTGATGCGTTCAGAGC